>LLCE01000198.1:0-48842 GCA_001414415.1 Hymenoscyphus repandus | reverse complement strand
GTACCCTTGTTATTCCAGTCATACGGAGTTGCCATCGGTTACCCCGCCGGGGCTTCCGAGTAGTATATAAATGGCTCTTCTTTACGGATATCACCGTACTTATCAACAGTATCTATTGTAGGCTTTAGAAATTGAGGACTATGGTTCTTGTTGACTCAAAAGACATATTTTAAGATTATCATACGTATCGTAAAAGCTAGCAAAGGGTACCGTCATACTGGATTACACTAGTGGTAGTTGGGGTCATATGGTAATTGTCTGAATATTACCGAAAATAGGTAACATGATTCACTTCCCCAACATAGACAATTATTTGTCCCAATAGTTAGAAGGACAGTCCAAATCCAAATCCAGTTCTGTTAGCATCAAAGAGGACGTTTCTTGATCACAGGAATAGTGGCTCCTGCTCGATCATAACTCTAAGAGGATGAAGCTTAGTATAGGCAGAAAGGGCGCAGTACTGTGGAGGTGCCTCAGGTCAGGTAGTGAGCACAAGCACAAAAGAATGGGCAGGTACAGTAACAGGATCTGTTGTTATAAAGGGATGGAATAGAAGTAATAATCGTCAAAGTATAAGAGTAGTAAAAATGGTGATAAGTGTCCTGCTCTGAAAATAAGAAGACAAGAAAAACAATTAATACATCGGCGACAATCACGTGATCACGTATTTCCACGTGATCATCGCCACAGTACTACCATACAATCGACAATAAAACGTAGCGTCTCAGATCTGACTTTCTACGCAAGATTAGTCAGACATCTGAAGCGGAGTATAGTATAAAGGAATTGCTTTCATTCTAGAAAGTCAACCTAATATCCCTATGTCAGTTTGCTATTACCTCCTCCCGGGTTCAACAGGGGAGCGTAAGTAGGGGTTGAACCGCTAATTCTCCGGAGAAAGGATCTTAGCGGTCCCAATAATCCGCTAGGGAGTGGTAACCTACTCTCTTCTCAGATGGAATCATGCAGTCTCCATCTATTGATAGGTAAGGTGACATCAGCATAAGAAAGCTATTTGGAAGCTCCGGTGGGGTCACCCGCGGCGACGCCGTGTAGCTAGAATGATATGAACATGTTATATATAGAGAGAGCGCGTCATACTCTCTGGAGGAATTTAAGACTCTTACTCCTGCTTTTGTAGTCCCATTCATAACATTCTTACGTGCCTCACACCAGCAGCATTTATCAGCAAGACGATGGACAAAAATCGGAGCAAATTAGCCAAATGGGACAGCTACACAAGACGGAACGACATACTTTAATATATCTTGGCCCAGCTACCCATTTCTCGGAGCAGTACTTTCATAAGTCGTAGCAAAGTGGCAGTACGGAGCTTCGCCAGACTTTTTATCACATGGACAAAACGCGACAAGACACCAGAGTAAGGGCCTGCGAAACCAAAGTTGAAACTAAATCCCTATAGACTTCAAAGTACCTTAATCTTCTTTTCGAGGCACTCCTTAAAGAGCGGGGACGTGAACATCAAAAGCTAGTCAGTCTACTACTAAAAACCTAGGTCTGGTCAACCAGAATAAACTTGTCGGCAATTGCTTAATAAACTGGTGTCATCACATTTATGATAATATTCACTTTCATAGCAATGAAGATAGCGATAGCCAACTCTTTGCCCATCATAACGAGCTTACGCTGGCAAAAGAGCTTGCCGAGTCTCGTTGAAAGCTACTTGTAATGTCTCTTTTTTCATGGCTAGAAACTACGATCTCCCCTCCACTTCCTCGTTCAAATAAATACGAGTTTCGCTGTCCAATCTACATGTATCTAAATTTCATGCATTCTTCTTTGCTACCTCAAACCCGAGTTTCACGTTCGTTCCATTAAACAGATAATCATATCGAACATCAAAAGGCCGGAGGAGAGAATAGATAAGCTTTCTGTTCATTCGTTAAAATACTCCTCCAACTGTTAGCGCTCTATTGCTCGCGGTGCAGATACCACTACCCACTTTTCTTTACTAAATAACAAGGTAGGAACGCTAATATCAAGAGTACAAGTATGTGCTCTACGTACATATTACACTTTTAATTTCCTCGTAACTCTACTCAAATATAGTAAATCTTTATGGTATAAGAAGTACAATCTAATTGATTACATAAAGACTCGAAAAGAGACCGCGAAACGCCATGATTACTTTAAGCTATACTCGCTTATGACAGTCTCGAGTGTAAGGATCAATATACGTAGAGTCAAAGTCTACACAATTACAAATTATACTAACCCAGTAATTGAGAAGGTGGTACGATGCTTCTTTCTTGGTTAGAGGAAGCGGTAAATTCTTGTCCAAACCTCAATTATATTCGCCATGTGTTGCAGCGATATCACAGATTCATAACCTTGTCTCCATGCTTCACATCAAAAATGAGCTCATTCTGATTACGACCAGCTCGACGCCAAAGGTCAACAAAGTTCATCTTACACTTGGCAAAATCTCATTACTCAGATTTCCCCCTGTCCCTTCCCTTTTTGGACCCGAGCCGAGATCACCCCATAAACCTATCAAAAGCAGCACAATTGTCAGCGCACAAGGCACTCCGATATCTAACCAGGGATCCTAATGGGAGGCTTCATTTCAGGCCCTTATAAACAGAAATAAGCTTATTCCTGCATCCTGAACATGTGCACCGCAAAGGCACATCACACAGCCACAACCGGATAAGACTCCGAAAATCCTACGTTGAGATCCATGAAACTGTGGCGAGATGGCCATAAAAAGCTCGTCTGAAACTCTTTCGTCGCATTGCGACGAGGGTTTTGACCCTTTGATTGCCGGAGAGAATGGATTTTGAAGCATGGAAGGAAGAAATGATGAGAATGATGATGCTTCTCCTTCCTCACGTCAAGGAAGATCATTGATATATTAAGCTCTCGCAGCCCATCTAATCGAAATTGACGCTCCGTTGTTTATTCAGAATTAAAATACCTTCTCGGCTTCGTCAATCATGTATTTTACTTCAGCAACCCTCTTTTCAGCAATAGTCATCGCCCCAGTCCTTGCAGCCGTCCCTCACCGAGTATCACGACAAGCAGCATGTCCACCCGTCTGGTCCACAATCTCTCAAGAACTGACTTCCATCTTCGAAGAAGGTAAAGGCTGCACACAACAAGCCCGTCAAGCAATCCGAGCCTCTTTCCACGACTGCTTTCCTGGAGCAGGATGTGACGGCTCGTTGCTCCTCGCCGGTGAGCTCGACTGGCAAGTGAGTAGGGGAATGGAGGATATCGGTGCAATATTGAAGCAGATAATGGCGACGCATGGTGTTGGTGCTGCGGATGTAATTCAATTTGCTGCTGGTGAGTAACTCTATTTCACAAACTATCGATGTAAGCATTAATCTGACGAGCAATAGCACATGCAATTAAAACATGCACAGATGGTCCCCTAGTCAAAATCCTAATCGGCCGTCCTGACTCAAATATCGCGTCCGTCAAATCCCACCCTTTTGCTACTTTAACATCCCAAACTAATAGCCCTACAGCGCAAGTCCATCCGAAGTTCCGCAAGCCTCCTCATCCGCCACCGACCTCCTCTCTGCCTTCGCCGCCAAAGGTCTTGACCACACCGACCTCACCGCCCTCATCGGCGCCCACACCTGCGCCAATCAATTCTTCGAGGACGAATCCCAATCTGGCCTCGCTCTTGACACCACGCCTGGGACTTGGGATGTCACGTTCTACCAGCAGGTCCTCACGAATGAGGCGCCGTTTCGGTTCCAGAGTGATGTGGATATCTCAAGACATAGGGATACGGCATCGGTGTTTGGTGGGTTTGCGGGGAACGTTACCTTGTGGGAGGAGAAGTTTGTTCCTGCGTAAGTATTTGGTTGGAAAGAAAGAGGTGAAGATGAAATGAGTGAAACTAGGCTAATGAATGTGATAGAATGGAAAAGATGGCGATGCTTGGGGTGACAGCGACGAGTATGATTGATTGTACAAGTGCGTTACCGGGTCAGTCTGTACCTGTTTAAGCATAAAGACTTCTATGGATAGTTGAGACTAAGATGAAATCAACTCTCTCAAACTCACACTCGAAGCTTAGCCCGTCATTCACCAAGAACTATTACTGGCCATAAAGCATTGCAACATTCATGGATGAGTACAAGCGAAGGGTGACCTAACTCTTATTGCTGACCAGATAATGCCCATTTTCTGGGAATTATGTAAGAATTAGACAAAATTGTACCTTAGGCGGAGGATTTACATGATCTTGTCGTATCTATCCACCAGGAGATGTAGGGTATCTAATTGAATATTAACACGAAGTTCAAGTATTGAGCACCAAGAAGCCTATTAGATTTCTTCTTCAATGTTAGTGGCAACCTCCTGTTCTCTCTTCCGCTATTTGGGATTCTCTTTCTTGCGGGAAAAGAAACGCAAACGAAGGTCTCTATTAGCTACCCCAACAATGTTCCAACAAATCTGTGATATAATCATTATCTCCGTCCAAGACAAACTTCTTCATATATTGGTCCAAGATTGCGCATTTCGGGAGTTGGTCCCTAGTTTGAATCAATGCCGAGATTGGCCGTATCAGTATGCAAGCGGCCAAGCCCACGATATACATAATGAAGAGATTATGACTATCAATTACGCTGTTATCTTGATCAAGATTCGTCCACCAAGTGAGGCCGAGATACGTGCTAAGGGCAATTAGCAGAGATCGCATGGAGCTAGTAAGAAGGACTTATGGAGCAGAAGTTGAGAGTACAGAAACTGCACTCGCCGTGAAGATGGTCTTGCGCAGAATGCTTTAAATGTCTTTTCTTCGTAGACTGCGTTCCTCGATAGAAAACTGATCCGGGTCACAATACAATAACGCGAGTTTCCAACAACAACCCTATGGATCCATGACCGAATCAGCCGAGCACTCAATAACTTGCTAAAGTTCGATACCGGGTTGTAGAGTAGTATACTGCCATCAAGTCAGCCGTCAAATCCAAATTCAACAAGCCTCGGACAACCCAGTGTGACCTGTTGAGCTCGCTAAGAGATAATGATGTGATGGTTGTCTGGACGACTATGGCAGCCAATTGTTTATTAGTGTAGAGGCGACTGTGAGGGTATGAGGAAGACCGACAGCTACTGATATCATATTACATTCGTCCTGAACTGACTTCTTAAAAGCCAGAGCATCTTCATCATCAACACCTCCAAGGACTTGTGCTTGTATTCGCGATGATATCTGACTACCAAACACGAACTAGACTTAGCAAGCTACGTCATAGAATCTGATCAGTTTGTGTAATTGGAGGAGTAGGAAGAACCACCCCGTCAAATTCATGGAATCAATGAATGCCAGCGTGGGTATGTGGTCGTAGGAATAAGATTTAAAAAATAATCTAGTCTAGGGGTTGTCAAAGGAGTTGAATCAAGAATCGATCTGAAGCTGTAGATGGACTTGGCTCCGAGACTGGCTTGTATGACAGTTCCTGCTTCTCTGATTCGCGTGCGACATGGGCTATCAAAGTCAATACTTCCCAGTCAAGACGTGTGACTGTAGATACACGTGACACGATGACGGCTGATTTTCTAGGAGCACATGAATTTGCTCTATATCTACTTACAGAAAGCAGATCCTTTAGTATAGGCCTTCCTCGCGCGCCTTGATTTGCAAGGCAAGCTGTCCAGAGTACCATCTACAAAGGAACAAGTTTCCAGCCATGAACCAGAAACCAGGATGTCCCGAGTCGCGCCACAACCCTCGGATTTCACCTTCTTCATCCATGCCCCATACATCTTTAACTCGATCTGCAACCTTGTCGCCAAAGATCTTGCGGCATTGACTGCGGATGCTGAGATAGCCTGTCGCGAACACAATCTCATCAGCCTCCACGATCTCACCATCAGCAAATTTGATGCCCCGGGGCAAAATTTCGGCTATCTCTTGGCCTTGCTTGACCTTGACCTTACCGTCGACAATAAGCTGTGAACAGCCTGTGTCTATGTAGTATCCACCGCCACGCAGAATGTATTTCATCCAGAGACCTGAACCATCGATACCTGTGTCAAGCTTAAATCCAGCTTTGGTGAGCCCATCAAGAAGCTTCTCGTCCATCTTGTTTTGGATCTTTGTGCCTTCTACCATGAATTTCTTTGTAAGTGTGTTTGCATTCGCGAGGAATATTGTGTCTGCAAGCTCGGTGGGAACACTATCTTCGCTATATAGAGGTGCCAGGCTAGCAGAACTGGTTTCTACAGTGACAACGTAAGTTGAAGAGCGTTGCACCATAGTGACCGAATAGCCATTTTCGTAATAGTCCTTGGCAATATCATGACCGGAATTGCAGGAACCAACAACGATTGCTTTCTTGTTCTGCCCGTGGGATGGCGATGCTCCTTTAAACTTGGAGGAATGCACCAACTTTGTGCCTGCGAAAGTGTCAATGCCTTTGATGTCGGATGGAAGGTAAGGCTCGCCACTGTGGCCGGCCGCTTGAATAACGTGCTTTCTTTGTTAGTCATTCTCTGGAAATGAATGGATATACCACCAACCTTTGGGAATATGGTCTTGATAGCTGTCTCCCCTCCTTTGGTCCGAGTAAGATCAATGGTCCATTTTCTAGTGGCATCATTCCACGAACATTTGGAGATGCAGGTTGAGGTCCAAACATTCAGATCCAATGTACTGGCATAGGACTCGAGCCAATCGGCGAGTTTGTCCTTAGATGCATGCACTGGCCAGCTTGATGGGAAAGGCAGGTATGGCAAATGGTCAAACCATACAGGATCGTGTAATACTAAGTTGTGATACCGGAGACGCCAATTATCACCAACTCGTTTTTCGCGGTCCACGATCAGAGCTTTAACTCCTAGCATTCGAAGTCTGGCGGCTACTGCAAGTCCTGCTTGGCCGGCTCCTTGGAAAGAATTAGTGAGTGTATAAGAAGCCTATATGTATCTTACCAACAACCAAAACAGTCGGATCTCCATCCTCTAGCTCAAGCTCAGCCTTGCGAGAATCAAGCCAGCTTGTCCCTAGTTTATCGACTTCGTAGCCATTTGGTCTATTCTTACCCGTGACCTCCTCATGACCGATAAGCTCTTTCAAGAAAGTGAAAATAGTGAAGGCCTTCCATGAGCCGCCATCTTGGACTAATTGAACAATTCCGCCGCCGCGTCCAACATCGGTCTCAGTGTCCAAAAAAGCATTAATACAATGCAAAGTCTCAATCATTGTCGACTGAGGCGCCTGCACTGTGGAGGATCTATTGATGGAAACATTCTTGATGCGGACGCCCTTCATCTGCTTGAAGAATGCGGCCATATTATTGGTTCCATGCAGAGTGTGAAATTCCCACGACAAGCAGAGCTGATCGCGCCAGTAAGATTCTTCGTGGAAGTGATTCAGAATGGCAGTGACATCCTTCTTCTTGAGGGCAGTGTTGAAAGAATCAACCCAAGCCGTGGCGGTGAAGTCTGGATCCTCGCATTTGGATGCGCTGAAGTCTGGGAGGACCGCGGTGGGTAATGGGAAAGAACCCGGCTCGATACGATTGGCGGACTCGACTTCATTGGCACGTTGCACTTGGATGGAACCCATGATGAACGCGAAGGGTGTTGACTATTAAAAAGTGTCGAAGTTGGAAGGGAACAATTGCTCTGTCGCAAAACGAATATAAATGTCTGAAGGCAGGAGCTGCCCAGGTGGTGCACTTGTATAACAGGCAGGCTCAGAAGCGAACGTCGCCGATCAACATACCTAAGTAATGAAGCGAGTGTGAAATAATCCTTCCCTCGCAGTTCCCGTATGGCAGCCTACGAGAAGAGCGAGGTGACAGGTCCCCGATCGGAGTTTGCTTTCAACAAACTTTTACCCGGATATCGTCACACAAATAATCTCTTGGTCGGAGAGAAGTTCCGTTTGCATTGCCAGGAGGATGTCGATAGGTCTCTCGATCCGTACTTAGGTGGTTGTAAGTAGAGTGTAGTCATCTTTCCTTCGAGAACCGAAAACCATCTTTGACTTGATCTAGGCAGAAATAGTTCAGGGATACATTGAGTACAGGTGAACGACTAAACGCTTACAACCGTTACCAATTCTTGTTTCTCAAGGCCAATAGAACTGTCTACGACGCGGTCCCAATCCCAAGCTTTCACCCACCATCCATTCGTTCAGATCTTGAGGCCATTGTTGGTGCATTTGAAGGTTCCGATTAGGCCCGGTGTGAGGGTGTAAACCTTCACGGCGGTTCTCACTGATGCGATGCGCATCCTGCCAAAACCAATCGTGTTCCTGTTGGAATCTCTGTAATTCACTTAGTATCATAACGTTCATTTACGGATTATCCACTAACCTTTGGGCCGTCATTCGTCCAATCAGGTCCCATTTTCCTTGGGTTTACTTTCTTCCCACGATCCAACCTTCCTGACATCTTGTTCCATTCCATAGACGTAAATCTTGGGTAACATCCACGACCATAACCGTCGACTCCAAATCCATAGTGGTCCGTTGGAGCTGCCCATGTCTTGTACCTGCGCGTGTGGGGATCGTATCTTTGAACACCTCTAGAGATGAGACCTGTATTCTCGATCAATTGGGAGCCCCAATCATGGTAAGAATCCCTATTGCCATCATCAATTCCTGGAATGCATATTTGATTTTTGTGGCATACCAGTTCCCCCATTCTTCAGGCGGGATAGGCTCCCCGCTGCCTTTTCTCTGTAAGAACACATCAGGCCCACGGTTGGTCAGGATATTGTTGAGCCGACCAAAGAAACCGCGATGGCCACTCTTCCCTTTGGGTCCATCCTTTGGCCAAACAAATTGAAGCTTTTGTCCCATTGTTAAACTTTGAAATTTTTGAGCAACGTACTATTTCGAACTTGGTGCTTCATCCAGCCAAGACGAAGATGGAAAATGACAGAAATGAGAATGTTATGAGCTTTATCTTCCAACTGAATGTCAAACAGGCATTCATATTGATGACTCTTCGACAGCACTTCCAGCACTGGTTTGATGTTTGATCTGACGTGAATCCGTCCTTGATCACTTGTCAAAGATGTGTGGATGCCTTTATTCATAAGAAGCAAGCAAACTGAATGACGGCTGCCAGAATTACCCAACAACACAGCATGTGCTACTCAGGAGCCGGGATACAACTAACAAATCACTTGCGACAACGAAGGGAAATACATTGTGAAAGTGGAAACACTGCCAACCAAGCACAATTGTTTGGCAGAAGGTCAATTTGCGATCAGGCATGTGATGATAACAACTTCCATACGAAAAAAGTATTTTATATACAAGCTTCTGCAAGAGCTCGTGAAGTAACAAATGAGCTCTTTGTGTAGCCCTTGAGAAGAAAATAATAGAGGTGGAATGAACTAGGGACCACAGACGTCAAAGATCTCGGTAAAACATGCCTGGTAGCGTGTGGGGAAGGATTACACTCAAGGATGACACGGACCACTGGTCTGTAAACACCCGATCTGACGCGACTTCAATTTGAGCTTGAACTTTCTTCTCCACGACATCATATCCTATGTCAAAGTACAACGACATTATTCCGACCTCAGGCCCGATCATTCGTTTGCGCTGACACATTGTGTCGAGCGAAAGGAGCTCTTAATCGAACAACAGTCGCTTTCTATAACCCCTCTTCTCGAACAAACCATTTTGAACAGAACTTAGGCACGCGTCAGGAAACTCCAACACCACAAAATATACATATCCTCGAGTTAACGAAGCAATTCCTCTTCCTCTGACGGATAGCACTCCTCTTATTCTAATCTGCCGAACCTTTCTATACCCCGAACGCAGCAGATGAACATCTCCAATCAAACGCACCTATTCTGCACTTTCGGGATATTCAGAACCTTTTGTAGCTTGACTACGAAACAGTAAAACATTTTCAAGTCGATCAGAAGGCATTCAGGCCAATTGGAGAATCTGCGGGCTGGCTGCGCCAGGCTAGTGGCAAGATCCAAGATCGTGGGACTTTTTAGGTTGTGTGCCTTGGAATTTTCGTTGCAATTGTTGGCCATCGTAAATTGGACAATTGTGTCGAAGCTTCTGTAGCCTTTGAGCAAATAGGAGTTTGGCGTTGAGAATGGGTTGCAAGCTTCATTGACAATCAAAGCGGGATTCACATACCTTCACATATACCAGGATTCCACACTAGACGATTATACACGTTAGAACACTGTGCCGAGGTTGGCGGCTTTTGGTGGCCAATTGTCTAGAGAATCTCACCCACGGAGCCCAAAAATACAATTGGAATTATGCCGACAGTCAGAATAGGACCACGGTCCAATCAGGATCTCCAAATCATTGCAGATGCTTTGGGTAGGTCGAAAAGAGTGGTTGTTGTCACTGGTGCTGGCATAAGTACGAATTGTGGTATTCCTGTATGGTGTCCGCTCCTCAATGAACAATTACAATGGCTAATTAAATAATAGGATTTCCGATCTGAGAATGGGCTGTATTCTTTGATTCAAGCACAGTACGACAAATCTCTGCAGGATCCACCATGGGAACAAACAAATGATGTTGATATTGACGATCGGCCAAAGAAGAGAAAGAGACCCTCATACTTCTATGAAGTTGTTGCACCAGACGGAAATGTGGTGGGTGTGATAGATGAAGAGGAGAATTTGCCGAGACAACCGACAACCTTGGACAGAGAAGAAACTCCACAAATTTTGTCTTCAAGCAGCCCTCTAAGTGTTCGGTCGACAACACCATCACTTGATCTCACAGAGTCGGACCTCCTTTCACGTAGCCACTCTTCTTCAAGCAAATCCTCCTCGGTTAGTAACACCAGTGTGAGATATTCTCCGTCAATCAACCCCGTTGAATTTACGCAAGAATCAACAGGCGAAATAGATTTGGAGAATCAACGGTTGTGTCCCGTAGGTACAAACACAAGTGCATACAATTCCTCCTCTCTTGACCCCATTACATTTGCGCGGCAATCTGCCCCTGACATAGCTTTGAATAATCAACGGCTGTGCGCCGAAGTTCCAACCCCTTTCGGTGGGTACGATTCGCCATCTCGAAGATCATCACGTCTCTCAAAACCAAACAATGAGCCCACATCTGTCTCTGACAATATTTTGTTTAACAACAAGCCACCTCCACGACCCGGTTCCCCTCAACTCGCGCCTCATTCTGCTGCGTCTTCGAGAGAAAATTCCCCTTCGAAAAATATAAAACTAGATCCTTTGCCTGGAAGGCGCCGACAAACCCTGCAGCGAGAAGACTCTAGTTTCGTAAGCTCAACATCAGAAGATGACCAATTACCTCAACACTCATCACAATCTTCCTCGCGTGCAAGCTTGCCAAATCTCAAAGGTCGAGATCTGTTCGACTCGATGATCTGGTCCGATCCATTTACAACCTCGATTTTTTACATGTTTATATCTTCGCTCCGGCAAAAGATACAAAATGAAGTCAAATCAACAACCAAGACGCACGAGTTCATCAAGACACTTCGAGATGGCGGTCGCCTTGTCCGTAATTATACCCAAAATATCGATTGCCTTGAGGAACGGCTGGGATTGTGTACGGAACTGTCGCGTGGGCCGGGCAATCGCTCACGCTTTCATTCCAAAATCCAGAGAGAACCACGACCCGCAGACATCGATGACCAATCTCCTCACCACGGAGGAGTCGAAGTTGTGCTCCTCCATGGAAGCTTGGTTGGACTCAGGTGTGGCCTTTGCGGGAAATTATGCAAATGGGACGAGGCAGATCGAGAAGCAGCCACCCTATCAGGTCAGGCACCGGACTGCCCGTCCTGTATTGAATATAATGCCAGCCGTACCGGAAGAGGACGAAGAGGACTAGCTGTTGGTCGACTACGGCCTGATATTGTATTGTATGGCGAAGAACACCCCAACGCTAGCATTGTTGGGCCACTCATAACTCACGATCTCAGCTTAGGACCTGACGTTTTATTGATCATGGGAACGAGTTTAAAAGTCCACGGGTTAAAAATTATGGTTAGAGAATTTGCCAAGGCTGTGCATGCTAAAGGCGGGAGTGTCATTTTTGTCAATAGGACCAAACCACCAGAAAGTACGTGGGGAGATGTTATTGATTATTGGGTCGAATGGGATTGCGATGCCTGGGTCCTGGACTTGGAGCAGAGAAGAGCAGACATATGGCTGCCACAAGGCACAGTCGAGGAGCGGAAGCACAAAGAATTGGCCGGCGAGCGAAAGCAGAGAAAATCGATTGGAGACATAAAGCATCGAAAAACTATTGATGAATCGAAACAACTGAAACCAACAGAGTCAAGAAAGAAGCGACAATCCTCTGGGACAGACCTCCCACATTCGAAAAAGCCAAGGCTACAATGCCTCCGAGATGACAAGATGAATGGGGTTTTTGTAACTTTCAGGATCCTCGATATCTTGCGGAGATTTCCTGACTCTCGTGGGAGGTGCGGCTCTCGTCGGCCATATTGGGAGAAAGTTACACCCACCGAGGTTTTAAAGCTAGGACCACCGAAGAAGACTCCGGCAACGAAGCTGAGGACAAAATCTCTATGTACGACACAAGGCTTAGAAAGCGACCAAAACTCCATCAAGATGCGACAATCTCTTCCGTCCAAATGCAGCATCTTTTCTGACGAAGAGGATGAAGCAAGTGTGTGCAAAGCCAGAACCCAGAAGGAATACGAGCAACATAGGCACGACTCCTGGGAAAGACTTCGAAGGATTGCCCCTAGTCTTCCAAAAGAGCCCTCTCGAGAGGCCCTTCCGCTTCGTTCCGCTGCTTCTTATACCAGCTTTGCTTTCTCTTCCAATGGCAACCACTTTCCAGCCTATGGTAAAGCGGATTGGGCCATGAAGCCCATGAATCTGGTTACCTTGGCTCCCTCAGTCCCTTCTTACCCACCCTCGAAGAGCCCGGTAGAAGTTCCAGCACCCTCGCCTCCTCAATTACAGCTGAAATCACAACCTCAAGCAGAACCTGCCCCTCGACCTTTGAACCACGCCTATGGCACGCGTTTGTCTCAAAGACTCTCGCTTAAAGCCATCAACAGCGTCGAAACTTCCCTCCCGACCCCACCTGCCAGCCACCCTCCCAGTGACCCTCTCACACCAGACCAGACTCAACGCATCAAGCGGATGGGCAGCATTGCTTCTATATTGAGCAGTCCGGAAGACGAGGCGGAGGTGTGGCATGATGCTTCTGAGGTGATCGCTTGAGCTGGCCTTTGGATAATCTAATGATGGTATGAATAGATGAGGATAAGGTTGTAGTAATGCCGGATTTTGTATGGAGTAATCGATGCTGGAGATCCGAGGGAAAGACTTTGTTTATGTAGAGATACCATTGATTGATGAAGGTCGTTTACTAAGGCCTCCTTTACCCTTTTGCTGTAACTTTTGTGCGAGTTTCTACTAGCTTCACCTAATAATAGGGCTCGATGTCACAATAGTCACATGAAGGTACAAATCAATGTAATACTCGCGGTAAAGGAAGGAAAATGAATCCAGACAACTAGGCCACTAGAATAATAAGCAGACTAAGTTAGTCATATTTCAGTACCGAGTACAACAGTCCCTTTGGGTGTTCAAGCTAGGTCACACAAAACAAGTTTGATGACAATGAATCGATCGGCAGAGCAATATGCAACTTGTGTTAGTGTTGGGGAGCGCTGAAGAGAATGAGATTTAACAAATTAAGAAGTGACGAGATCTCTGACGAGGCCTCCTGCGCTCCTGATTTAGGTACATGCTTTATTCTTTGAAAGTAGCCTTTGGATGGTCGACAACCAATCTATCTTCAGCTGTGTGACTTATGTACCTCATCGGGCGTCTCGAATCAGACGCTGGATGCGATTGGTGTTCAGGATCTCAACTGTGAAGCTTGGCGCCTATCCGAGGTGTTTGTGGTACCATACACAAGAAAACCTGAGGAAAACCACCGAAGAAAGTATATCGATTTAGAGAAAACGCTAGAAATTCTTATGGCTGGCTCAGCATTCACCACATGGTCTTCTGGCTGCTTTTTGCTCAAACAAATGTTTCCATAATCGGCGTCTGCATGGTTCTAGGTTGTGTTGAAAAGGTGCTTGATCATCGCGCGATGCGGTGGGAAGAAGCAATTTAGAGCTGTCTCTTCCAGCTCCGATTTTAAGGTTTACCATTAGCTCTCTTTTTGAAATGAACATTACACACTTCAGAAGTCACACAATCTGTTTCGCACATGTTTAGGAACACGTCATACAATGCTCTCAATCAGGCTGCTCAAGTCTTTAGAGATTCTGCTATCGCTCCGAACGAATATTCTATGGCTCGTCATGCGTGATGATCAAGTACTTTACGATCACCAATTCAGTCCTTTTGCAGATGCGAAAAGCGATATAAGGATGCTTGAAATATACTGTACAAGTGGCGATACGGAAACCATGATCAACGCTCGGTTGTTGAGCAGTATTATTTGACCCTACCACGCCAATTCATCACAGCACGCAATAATTCGGCTTCAAACATTGATTGCCTGCCCAAATAATACGCCTAAATCTATACATTTACTTAATAATTAATTAACTGTCTCTAGACCTTCTAATGCTCCTCGTGATCATCTAAAGACCAGCTCTCAACAAAACCTCTCTCGATACAGCATCAAGTACAGCGACAGCTTCTACCTTCACGGATTCATTCTCCTCAAGAACGTTGCTATAACTTTCATTTGAAGTCTATTCGTCTGTACTGACCCCAATACGACCACAGAATTTCTCCATTTGTACATCAATGTGATATTCCTCGGCCACCATGCGTAGGCACTTTGCTGCTTCCTTGTCTGAAAAGACTCTCAGGTATGCGGGGGGACTGATCCCTGTGTTAGCAGTAAGCACTGATCAATTCTGGATGGCACAGGTCAACTCTGCTTTGAAGATGATGCTATCAACTTCCCATAGCACACTCCTACCTTGCTGAGGTTTCTTCTTCGGCATGGTTGATTCTGGTTTAAGGGTTCGTAATGTGACTTGTTATTTTCGCCCCTGGCAACAAAGTAATAGTAATGAAGCTACCTTTTACGGTTATTTTCTAATGTACATTCTTGACCTGTCGTGCTCATGCTGTCATAGAATTCAGGAAGAAAAGGCTTCTTGAAGCTACGTGACACCTCATCTCCAAAATTCTGAAATGATCCTGGGATGGCGGCTTGATAGATGAGTGGCCAACTATCCCCGATCATCGTACCACTATTTCCTTGCAATTTGGGACTAATGCAAAATTGTGCGGCTCCTAAACCTCCACCTGCGATATCCACACTCATGGTGTCGACTTCCAGATTGCGTCTGTGATATATATTTTCATACACAGGTAAAGATATAGAGAATAGTACATAATCCAGTTTTCCCACCAGTGTGAGGACTTTCAATCGCTCTTTTCCCGAAAGTTCATACCAGATATCCCCAAGATCTCTACCTTTGACCTTCTCCATAATCAGATACTTGGAGCCAACTGCATTGTCGCTGGTAGCTGAATAACATAGGATCCTCGGGGCTGGTCCTCTATGCGATCTGACTAGATTGATAGTAGCTACTTCACAAGCGACAGTGAAGTGTTTTGGATATGTCCACGGGTATGGAAATCTTGCGATCATCGAGATGTCATTGATACCCATCTCAAAAGCTCTGTAAATTCCCCTTTAGCGAGCTTAGAGATACTGTGAACATATGTTGAATCTTTGTGGGAGGCAGCTGCAGCAGCTTTCTTAATCTCAATGACACCGAAGTTTAAGATTCACTCTTTGAGGCATAGAGATTTGCTATATCTATGACATCCAGTCATTAGCATAGCATCGCTTCTACCAACCATTTTTTTTTGGAAAATTGCATCCAGCTACTAGAGTCATAGCAGAAGAGATCTGAGGTGGCATCTATATTGAGAGATTTTTGGTGTAGAGGCACGGTCCCAAGACTTCGAAAGGTGTGAGAAGCCGGTTATAGACATGGCTGAAGGTCCTTGCGCAATGCCCAGGAACTATTCATGAAGAAATACCACACATTCTGATCATTCCACACGGCGCGTAAATCCACAAGGCAGAAGAGGACCCTACGTAAGTAACGTGATGCATTTTGGGATGAAGGAGGCCCCGTCAAAAGTTGACGATTTTTAAGGAGGTGAGCAGACCTGAGCATGCCTGAGCCGAAGCTGAACCGGCCTGAGGACACCGATCACGTGGACCGGGGATATCATGAAAACGTATGTATAACAGACTACAAAGGGCACCTTACTTAAGTACTGTACTACCTAGAGTTTGGACAGAGTTCTTCGTGCTTAGCGTAATCGGCAAACGCGTTTAAAGAAAAGAACAAAAGATAATTACCGCAAAGTGAAACTTCGGGAATACTCCGTTTGTGTCTTGAGAATGGGGCACTCCCGTGTGCTCGGATGCTGATCGTGTCTCGGCGTCTCTCGCGTCACCTTCGGAACGACAGCCGGAAAATAATAGTAACGCCTCTGGGCATATTTTCTCAAGTCAACTCATCGAAGCCACCAATTGTTATCTTCAGCTACCAGCGGACAAGAGTGCTTCTGGGAATACTCCGAGCAAACGAAACAATGCGTTGCCATTCCTGGGGAAATGATGCGAAATGGGTGTCTGTGTGCTTGTGTGCCTGAAGGGCAAATCAAGATCGATGGTTCGATTCTCAGGCCAGAGAAAACTTCATCTATTTGATAGAGGGATCTCCTTTGCTTTGCTTCATCAAATTGTTAGCAACGTTTTGCCTCCTTCCATTCATCTATCACTCCGCTCCGCTTCTCCGCCATTATGACAGTCTACTCATCAGCTACTGTGCAAGATCTCACGGTCGCCATGCGCAATCGAACAATCTTCGCGATAACTCCATGTCTTTGCCTTGCGTATATTGCAGTCGGCCTGCGCTTTACCGCGCGCAGAATCTCCCATGCAGGGTTTTGGTGGGATGACTGGCTTGCATTATGTGGCCTTGTATGTACAGTACCCACGTCACGACCATTGATGCCCCTCCCAATCGACTATATGTCAAGTGCATTGGGTGACTAGTTTTTTGCGGGAAATCTATGCACAAGTTGTGTAGTACAAATACTTGATTAATTTTGTAATGAATACTGACTTGTAGCATGGAAAGGGCTCTGTTACTGTCTTTGTATCTCTTATTTTCAGTAGTAAGATTTGCCTCTACCTCTTCCTAGCTTGCCTCATCCACTATTCTGAATCTATTTGTTAGATCTTCCTACCAATACAATTATCAACGGGGCTCCAATTAGCCAGGCATACATCATCTCAAACGGCAAAGCCGTTTATACGGCCGAGTTGTTTTATTATTCTACGCAATGTCTCCTTAAATTTTGTGTCCTTGCATTTTATTGGCGGGTATTTGGCATATCTGCCGGCCTCTCGTCCATTCGATATCAGATTTATTTTATGACATTTGTAATCGGCGCCTGGTACATTGCATCAGTACGTATTGAGTACTTTCATCCTTGCTTGTCGTCATTTGGTTCTCGTTCACCCTTTGATTTTACCATAATAAGATCTAACATGCAAGATTCACGACAGACACTGGTCACAGCTTTTCAATGCATCCCTATTGCGGCAATCTTTGATGCAAGTTTGCTGCCAAACGCCAAATGTCTGGAGCTGCAAGCGTTTTTCTTCGGCGTTTCAATCCCAAATATCCTGACCGATCTGTTTCTGATTATCCTCCCTATCCCTTCGATCTGGCGCCTCAAAATCCCTTCAAATCAAAGAGGATATATTGTTGGGTTTTTTCTCCTTGGCAGCTTGTAAGTCTTTACTCTATTTATTTGAAATTTATCTACTCACAGGCCATTTCTACTAGTGTCCTCATTGCCTCCATCGTCCGCTTCTATTACATCATCACACTTGACTTGTCCAACTTTGCTATCAGATGGGCCGTCAATATCTCAGTGGTTTGGTCTGGTGTAGAAAATTCTATCGGTGTTGTCTGTGTCTGCCTCCCGTCCCTTCGCCCTATCCTCAGACATTTCACCGGTTCATTGTCGGCCGCCAACACACAATATACTCCGTCGTCTTTTAACATGCCAAGCGAGGCCAGGGAGACCACTATGCCCGGTAGAGCACAAGGTGGCGATGAGTTTGAACTGCTTGATGACTTCGAGACCAGGAGAACTACCTCCTCTGGCACAACAAGTGATGTGTATGTAGAGTTATCGAGAAAGCAGAGTGGGGCTATGAGTTTGGATGGAGAAAAGGATAACACCTCAATGGCGTCTAAAAAGATGCATGAAGGGGTATAGGAGGCGGTGCTGTCGTGCTCTCTTCAAATTAGCCTGTCATGTATTTAAACAGGAAACGTCATTTCTTTTCGTCGGTGAAAATAAATTTTCGATGGCTTTGGCGGATCCATTCCTTCCTATTCATTGACTCATTTAGTCATATATAAAACAAAATTGTATCTTTGACATACCAAGAGTCATGTCAACGACTTTACATCACATTCCGTGCCAGATAATAAGGGGATGGAAGATATATAACATTTCGGTGCTGTGGACATGTCGACTGTAGCTCATGTAATGAAGGATCACCTTCCAACTACTAGTGTCCGTTAGGGCCATAATTTCTGACGAGAAAAGGTGTGCAGAGATGGCGTTGATTCGCAAGATCGATTTCAGACTGTTGCCAATTATTGCCCTCATGTACATCATGAACCATCTCGGTCAGAACAATATTTCTAAGTGATGTCGGCGCAATAGGCCCCTGCAGAACTCAAGCCTCGAGCAAACTATCTGCTTTTCCGACACCTCGATTCCCAAGGCTAGTTAGACTTGTTGTGCGTATCGAACGGAAGCCGCAAACATCTGAAAGATGGCCGTAGCATTTAGTCGCATTCTGATACCAGCGAAACATAGAATTTATAGCCTCTTGGAGCTCGATACTGTTCGATTTATTGATCCAACAAGTTTACAACCAAAAGTATTAAAGCTTGTCACACATGGCTTATTCTCCACAGAAACATTTCTTCCATAGCCAGCTATCTTCTTCCCGTTACCGTTCGTCAGATCTGTCAAAGTGACCTCAGCTCCTCATCTATACGAAAATATACCAATGCATCACAAGAGCAATCAGATTGTTTGTCTAATTACTTGGACGTTCGCAGATTATTGTCATGTGTGGTATCATATACTTGAAAGTCTTGCACCGGTGATTGTATTGAGGTGGAGGAAAGAGAATTCTCTAAGTCTGTAGATCCAATGGAAGGAAACAGAATAGAGTCCACCTGGCTCTGAAGATGCTTTGTCTCACGCTTGAGGCGAGAATCTTCGTCTTTATCTTCATCGTCGTCTTCAACTCTATAACATATGGTCACGTCTAGCAGCACTCGTCTAAATGAGTAGATTTCGAAGTCTCCACGATAGCGCATCCTTTCTGGCTCGGCCCGTCGCCGAAGCAGATGCTGGTAGTAGTTGCCAATTACATCATGACCATAGCGTTTCTCTGAGTCTTCCGTCATATTACAGGAGAAATTAAACACGGAGATGAAAGGGTTGCTTAAGTCGGCTGAGGCGTTGTTGGTGTGGGTATCAGTCCCTTCGAGAATGAAGATTATGCTGTTGGATGAGATGGTTTGGAATTGAGCTAGTGCTATAGAAATTGTCCTAACTAATTCGACCCTCTTTCCCAAGGGTGGACTCCCTGATTTGCTGAATAGGTCTGGTAGCGATATCAGATGGTGCTTTCCTCCCTGATACCTGTGTAGCCAGTAGACCATCCCGTACCGAGTCTCAGTAGCGGTGCTTGCAGACTCGCCGACCTGCTCAACATAGCCGGTTGCCACTAGGACTCGAGATTCGTCAGGCTAACCGAGTTTGCAACATCTTAACAAGGGTTTTTATTCGCCTTCGCACTGTCATTTTGTCGTTCTCGGTTGAAGTATCAATCTATGGTTTCCATTCGACCATGCATAAGTGTCCACTGTGTTCTACAATCTCTCGTTGTTGAGAATTCAGGTTTGGTGTTAAACTAGCTTTGAAGCGTATAGAGCTCTCTTTCAATCTTTCAGTTTCCACATCCGTTCCAAAATAACCTACGTTAATCAAGACAGTGACAAGAGCGTTTTTTTCTGCAATCGCTGTCCTTGGGGCGAGTGAGTGAAAGCTGTACCAAACTAACCAGAGAAACCATGTTGTTCTGGCAGTGAAGAAGCTTTCCAGGTACAAGCTTCAGAATTATCTCAAATTATTCTGCCGTAAGCAGGCTTCCCATCTTGTTGTTTTCCGGCTGTAGCCTCTCTCCTAGTTCTTTAAACCTTGTCAACAATGACGGGACCTCTTTTGTGACATTTTTGTCTCGATGGAAATTATGCGCGATGCTTTGAAGGAATTAAAAAGTCTTCCATGTCTTTGGGTGCTTTCGTCCAAGGTCCTTTATCTCTCTGTCATAACTGGGACAGAATCTGCATAAGGCTGGCTTAGGTCATTTCTTTCGACCTTGTATAACAGGTTATCTAACTCTTGGAGACTCCCAATCTGAATTCTCTCGCATTCCGCCTTAGTTTTCTTCAACACAAGGGATATGCTTGTCAATTTGAATTTTATGATTGAAACCATATGGGCGCTGCTGAATCTCTGGGTTAATTCGTTTGAGGAGAGAAGACGTGACACCTTCAAAGGATTTGATGTCACACACCTTTGTCTACACAAAGTTGATGATTAGAATGGATACGGGGGATAATAAGGTGAGACAATCTGCCCCCAAGAAACTTGACTCCATAACCTTCCAGAAAGCGATGTCATTGATTACCTTACGATTTTGTAGATTTTACACATCAAATGAGGCTTCCCTTAAAGAACATAAACTTGGGACCATTGGATGGAACGCTCCAGAATTGAAACACTCATCCGGTTTTCTCATAATCTCGTAAATCTGGGAGTTCGGGAGATTTGGTTAACCTAACTGCCGCAGAAGCATTTTCCTTCGAATTCTTCCCCGCTTAAATTTTCCTAGATGGAAAAGAACTTTTAAACTTGAATCGGTAGCTGTATACCTCATTGAGCAATATCCTTTCTTGCCCAAGCTTTTCAAGAACAACTCCATGGGGACGTTCAGCCACCGACAATATTGAGAAGGAAATATGGCAAGAGTTTTATAGAGCTTAACAATGGCTGAATGAGAACAACGTTGAATTGATGCTAAAAGCCATAAAAATGGCTTTGGAAAAGGACACGGACCAAGAGCTCCTCGATGTAGCCAATGACCTACCTAATTTGACATTATGCTTTGAACCTAACGATCGGGTCTCGGCGCTGACCCACTCCAAAGATGCGCCAACATTCCGCCTACACATATGACTGATCACAGGGGCGGAGAGATTTGGGAAGAGGCTTTCCTAATCTAAAAAAAAAGAGCTTTATGGGTTGTGGAATGCCGTGGTTTAATAAAACTTATCCTGTAGCATTGGTACTACGAAGAATAAATGAGGCCAGAACCTGGCAGACGGTGGCAAAGTTTCAGGGGGCGTTAGTGAGGTAGAATTACACTGCTGAGGATCTTTTGACGGAGGTGGTGGTTGTCCAGTGGGCAAGGAATCTTGGTTAAGGAGGAAGAAGGCGCGAGAAGGAAATTGACCAAGAGTTGAGTGACAACTAAGTCTATTGTAGCGCATGAGTGGAGGACAGTGTTGCCTTAGAATCGAACTTAGCATGTAGATTGAAAACATCCGAACTTTGGTCAAATTACCTCAAGTTCTAAATTTTCAAGGAGTCCAGCAGAGATTAGTGGACTCCGAAAGGGATGTAGTAGAACAAACCTATATTTTCAAAGTAAGTTTTGATTTTGTAAATATAAATAATGATTTCATGAGGGGGAAATCTCATAACGTGCGCGAAACTCACTAATATTCCATCGCCGGGGTATCAGAAAAAATGCGTCAAGAGCACAAGTCGGACTAGGTAGAGAAACATCTAATACTAGTTTAAGTACCGTCTAAATCTCTTACTACTTTCCAATTTAACAGCCAACCGAACTATCTAAGCTTTCAACATCACTCACCTCAGTAACGATATAAATCTTCTCCTCATGTTCTTCATTTTCCTCCTTAATATTCCCTCCCCAACCCTATTCACCTCACCTAAAATATGTCTCACCTACCATACCGCCTTCCTAATATCCAAATCCCAACCTACAAGAACCAGCGCTTACCCTAGCGTCCTACAATATAACCCCGCGACGCTATGCTCACGGCGGAAGGTTAAAGGTGAGTGAAGTTCTATGATGGAGAGGTCAAAGAAGGAGGACGGGTGGAGGACGGGTTGAGGCCGGATAATAGGGGTTCGAAACTATAAGTGGCGAAGGCTTCGATTATATTTTGATAAAGGCGTTTAACAGATAAGATGGGTGCGGGTTTGGGTTCAGACGGTGCTTATTCATTGGGAGATGGAGTGGTGGGAGCAGAGTACACGGGCTTGAGGGTGACAAGGCAGGTAGGAACGTGAGAGGCAGAGATCGGGATTAAAGAGGCGGTATTAAGTAGTCGAGGATAAGAAGATATTGGAGGCATAGTAGGAGAGGGATTATTAGAAATAGCTCTAGAATAGTTCTTTGACTTCCCCTTTATCGCCTTCTTTCTTCGCGTTGTACTTGTACGTATTCCACGATGTTGCTGTTACACATTAAGATGCAAGATACAGAATTGTTGCCTTCCAGATCCAGAATTAATGTCCCCGAGGTTGTAAACAACAAAAAGCTCCTCCAAGCTTGGTAGACCTTATAGAATCCTTCGAAACATCCCTGCTCGAGTGGTAGAAAGCTAGTTCAGGAAATTCCGCCACACACTAAGATATAATAGATCCTGTACTTTATCGCTACTTGCTTTCCTCTTGCCGAAAAAATGTGATAGAGATCTCTCGCAAGACCGAGAAAGGTAAAGCACCTCAAGAGAGAAGTTTATCCTGGTCCTAGCGAGATCAAGTGTAGAATCGAAACAGAGAGGGTATCTGGGTGTAGCGAGAGCGTGGGATTCTTGGCAAATTGAGAGGGCACGATAGAGAGGGGTGGAGGAGTAGCCGTTGGAGGAGCGGAAGGAGAGAGTGACTTTTCGGGGGAGGAGGGCAAGTTTCCAGATTCTTGGCAGAATTTAGAGGGTGAGGCTCATGAAAGTTGTTGGTGAGATCATTTTCTAGGATTTAGAGGGCTGTGCGGGCCGTGTCAAGATATCCTTCGAGATTCGTAAACGAGAACAATCCCTATCAGCATTCATGTAAGACTTGAGTTTACAGCTGATGGTTTGTGAACACTCGTTGTGCAAATGTCTCAGCTTGTGATAAATCACGATTGAGACTTCGAGGTTGTCGAAAATGCAATCGTCTGCCCTAAAGATTGGAGACAATAACCCACTTCGCGAGCATCACTTTTAGCCGAAGACACCCCCAAATGGCAAAACCTCGGCACTCGGCCCACGGACCCCAATCAAACCTTGCTTTGCCAAGAGGCAACAAATCTGCTCAACGTCTTCTCTTCTTTCCTTTGGTATACTTCTTACTATATTTAGGTCGACATCAACTGTTCGTGGTTCCATATCTATATGTTCCCCAACATATCCCAAGCCATATTGCGCTACGCCTCCCGTGCGGAGAACATGGCCCATTTTACCCTTGTTTTCCCCTCACCGCCAGCCACTTTGCACTCAGCCGTGTCCGAGCCATTCCCATCTTGCTTTCTCACGGCCATCCCCTGAGGATTTGCAAAAGTTCGGCCACGGCTCGAGAACTTCCGACGGCCAGGTGCTCAGCCAAATGAAGATGGATGCTTGCTTTGGGTCTGCATCAGTTGATTACGGGGATTGCTTGCATTACAATGAAAGGATGGTAACGTTTCACAGCACTTTGTTACCCATGGGAGAGCAGACACACGTACCGATTGTACTACATAAAGGACTGTCAAACTCCAGTACGAACTCCGAATACCTCCGCATTCGTTCAACTTTCAAATTTTGTTGCATGTCTATTCATCCCTGCAATGCAGAGTCGTGGAATTTCATCTCAAAAGAATTGTGTTTGTTGGCACCATCAGGCTTCGAGCTCTGAGCTCTACTTTCTAATCTCACAGTCTTGATCACTCTCGATTTTGTTCCTGTCCGACAGTTTGAGTTTGTATAAGTTTCAGCGTGGCTGGTAGACAGCACCATGCACACCACCTGGTACATCATCAAGGATATAAATTCAGCATCCTTGAAGACTTGTGTGATTTTGTTGCACGTCGAAGATCCCTTGTCACCTGCTAGCGCAAAGCGCCGTCTCTTTTTTTCCCAGGGTTCATATGACAATAGTCTCAATTTGGGCCCTTGCACCCTGTTCCTTGGGAGACATCACTTATTTTCAAGCCTTTGTTGCACTTCGTACATTCCCTGTCAAATGCTAGCCCTTGACACCGTCACTTATCTGATCCATGTTGTCGAGTTGACTACATCCTTTGTGGATAAAGATTGCTCTTTGTCGCACATCGCAACCACCCTGGCAATTGCTCTAGCCTGTTGACAGCACAATGTGTCACCAAACGTGCATCAAAAGAATGCTATGATAGCTAGGGTTCGCTTGATAAACACCAATTTCCACGTGCTCTTCATTCTGCTAGAATATGTTCCTGGGCGATGTTTCTCTACGTCTGATGCTATGATATCACTTATTGCTTCTTAGTCTCTTTCTCGTGCCTTGATATGGGGTGCGCTTTGAGGTTCGTCGATCACTAGTTGCTACAATCTCTTTTCAAATGACCTCTGGCTACGCCCCTACGATGTCCCCCCCTTCAGCTAGGCCTTTCGCAGTACGAACAAAGGTGACTGCAATTGATGTGTTAATGTCTCGTTGATTGGTTTATAGTGTAATCAGTTTCCACTCGAGAGAATATCCCGGTCAGCAAAAGCTTTGTCTAGGCTTTATTTTGTTTGAGCATCAAGTGCTTCATGTTACGTAAAGTTCGCTTCGATGCTTGTATGGAATGGAGCCAAAGCTCCAATTTTTGTTAGATTTTCGAGTAGAGAAACTTGTGGAGTGGCGACTTTACCATCATTGATAATTGAAGCGCAATACTCTACCTTCTCTCATCTATTAACAGCTGCTAGCAACAGGAAACATAGAGGATATACAATGAGCTACGCCTCCGTCGCAAGCACCTGAAGAAATCACTCATTTTCATGACGATGTCTTTGTAAATAAAGATATCCGGCCTGTGGAGAATGTATTACTAGCTACATGCCCCCCAGCACTTAGCTTGTAGCCATTGAAAATAAAGCTTAGAGCTCCGCCTAAAACCAATGAAGCTTTCATGTTATCTATTGACATGTTTTCCGAAAATTATCGATGCTAGCCGGGGATATTTACGTCTGCACATCTTAATCATCTGCAATAATTCACGGTGGCGGTTAAATAAGATAACAGTAGGGGTAAATTCGGGTCTATAGACGGGATGACTCCTCAAAATAAAGTGGAGTATTAGCCTTTCTCGCCGGGTTCGATATAATGTATATCACCTAAGAGAACAGACCAGGAAACAAGAATGAATCCTTCCTGCAACGGAGATTTATTCGAAGTCGGATTCTACAATTACTTAGGTTGGAAATGTCTCGGCTCGTTTCGATGCCTTTTGGAGCTTTGCAGTCCAACCTCCTAGGATCCTTAACGAGATAAGAGACAGCTAGACTCCAGAAGCTTAAGTGGGATGGCGGAGAACCACCAGTAGATTTCTAGAACACGACGGAGGAGCTCTTTTGTAGTACTTACCTTGTTCGCCTTTGCGTCGTGCAAGGGATAATACTTACTCCAGAATTCCGTGTCATTTGGGAGACTACTTGCTCATGTCGACCAAATTGGAGGGTCATCGTAGATGCGATTGATGACAAGGAGGATATCGCTGCTTAAGGATTGAGTATTCTGAATGGCGAGGAAAGTCATCTTGCGAGACTCGGGGGAAAAGTGTGGAACCTTATTTGACTCTCGGAAGTTCTAAACACATTCGATTAAAAGATATATCTTTCTATAAGTCTATCTCAATCTCAAATGTATAATCTAATACCCAGAATTTGTAAAATAATTCACTCTCTAAAAGACTCCCTCGCCTGGTCCATCCCCACCCTCTTCAACCTCAACTCCTTCTCAACACTCTCTAAAGTCCACACTTCCTCCACCCCGAGACTCCCTAAGTACTCAAACATCCGCCCATAATTCGTCCCCACCTGGGCAATCCCATGACTATCATCACTCAACGTAAACTTCCCACCCATCTCAATCCACTTCTTACATATACTCCGTCCTGGGTAGGGTTCCTGCAGCCCCTTTCTCAAAGCTGCACTATTAATTTCCAACAGTCCATCTTGTTCCTTAATGAGTTGAAGATTCCGCTCAGCCTTCTCCCACAGCTTTGGAACACTTTTCACATCTTTATTCGGTTCCTCAGCCAACAACCTAATCAAATCCAAATGCCCCACAACCCTTGGCTTCAACACCCTCAACATCTCCCACTGCGCATCATAATAATCTCCCCATAGGCCTTCCTCGCTGCCACTTTGCTCAACCGCTTTCATGTACATCGCTTTATCATAGTCAATTGGGATTCCATGCACGTGATGTACGCTACCGATGAAGAAGTCAATTCTAGGATCAGATGAGAATTGAGAGATGAATGGGCCGTACGAGGGACGGATCCACTCTCCTTCAAAGGCAATGAGGACGGTTATCTGAGAAGCGTATTTTGAACGTAGACGGACGGCTTCTTCGAGGTATGAGGCGTGGAGGGGGAGGTGGTCTGAGATCGTTTGACCTGCTGCTTTCTGAAGACTTGTCAACTGAGATTTTCAGGAGAATGGCTCTCAATGTATACTTCTTCGGGATATAAATCCTCCACGGACTCTCGTGGCATGTGTTCTGTGCAAGCGAAGGTTTTCATGCCACGAGAGATTGCGGCGAGGATCACGTCTTCTAGTGTGTCTTTCGCGTGGCCGGGACAGAATTGCCCAGAGTGGGAGTGCATTGAAAATGCCATCGTGAAGGTTGGAAGGTTTGTGAAGGGTGCGGGATGTGTTTGCCTAGGCCCTTTCCAAAGAAAAATCTGATTATTGCATAGAGAAGGATTTCAAGATGAGATGCTCAGGTAGTAAGATAATAGAGCAATATATAAAAAGGAAAGATGATATTTCGCTACTTGTATTGTGTTACAAGCAACCACGTTTGAAATCTATCAAATTTGATAAGACAATCGAGTGGGGGCATCGGCACAACTCCGGCAAAAAGCCCCACTCTCACGAGAGACCGAGGCTTGAAGCGCCACATAACCAAACTTGATCAAAATGATGAGAACATAAACTATTCATTTAGTTGAATTAAATGACAATCAGAAAAAGAGAGCCAAAAAGTATGTCACAGCGAGCACCAGGGGACTCGAACCCCCAACCTCAGTCTTACAGCGATTAAGCAGTAGGAGGACCGCGCGCTACCATTGCGCCAAGCACCCTTGAAGACCTTGTCTGACATGATCTTTGGCAGCTGATTTGATAGCTTGATTTATATTCTGCTGTATTATGCAATATAAACAAAACAAAAAAACAAGCTCGGTAAATTATCTACAATTCCGTTGTACTATCCTGTTGCCCTAATGAAAAAGAATCGACGATAATGTTCGTGAAACCCCAAGACATTGAAGATAAATATCAGTGGGTATCTGGTAGTTAGAGGGCCATTTCATCATTATTATACGAAGATTTAACATCAATGTCTTTGCCCCTCTATCAACGCCATTGGAAGTATGTCCAATGGATCTCTCTGACCGAGATGATAAGAGTGTTATTGAAGTTGAATGCTCGGAAGGATTGCATCGCAACACCGATACCAACATGCACGATGCTGAGTGCCAATCGGAGAGTCAGAATAGACTGAGCATATGCAATCTTCTCTACAGCGTTAATGCAGACGCCGACCCCAGGCGAGACATACAGGGATCTTTCCAGCCAACCACTTCCCTTTCCTATCTTCGCTCTTAGAAGCTCGTTCTTCTTCCATCATTCTTCGTTGTGTCTTTTGTTCGCTTCAAAGTTTTTGTACGACATTCATACCATCATGTGGTGGCCATTCAGTCGTAAATATCCAGAACGTAGCCCAGAGGATGTGGATTGTCAAGAGTATGACTTCATTATCGTAGGTGGTACGTCTTCAACCCCATTTTTGCTTATTCTCTTCCACTATGGAGAAATAATTTTATGATTTAGGTGGCACAGCAGGTTGCGTTGTGGCATCTCGACTGAGTGAAGACCCAAACATTTCGGTCCTTGTCATTGAGCGTGGTCCCGCAAACGACTCGTGGTTCTCAAGAATTCCAATCGTGTCCTCAAATATCCTTAGATCTGATGGCGGTGCTACGAGTTGGAATTGTGAGCCAATGACGCATTGCGGAAATCGCAAGACTTTGTTCTTCCGTGCTGAAGTGCTTGGTGGTGGCTCTCGTATAAATAGTATGGTGTATACTCGAGGGAGTGCGGCTGATTACGATTCGTGGGCTGCAATGGGTCATCCAGACTGGAGTTATGAGAAAGTGCTTCCGTATTTCATCAAGTCAGAAAAGTCACTTGACTGGCCGGATGGAAAGCATCGTGGGCAAACAGGTATGGAGCATTTTGACAATTGGCAATACCTTAGGTTGAAATTCAAAGCTCAGCTTATATTACTCATTAATTCTCCTAGACATTGTAGGATCATCCGTTGGAATGCCCTTGAATTTTAAGGGGAATGATTTTCTTTCTCTTTCTTTGGATAAGATACTAGGCCAGATCCTCGGACAGTGCCTAGGTGTATACAGTGTTTTAGCCCACGCTCTTGTGTCCATTTGTTGACAAGTATGATCTCTAGGTCCATGGTATACAAAAGCGTTCCCCAATGGGACATGGCTTTTCTCGGCGTTCCAAAAGTTAGCAACCCCTTGCTTAGGCTCAGATAAAAATGTAATTCCCAATACTAACTTATAGTAGATTTGTAGATGCGGCAGTGGCCTTAGGATTTCCTATTATCTCCGACGCAAATGCACCTAATGCACCTCCAGATGGAGTCTGTCAATTGGACTCAACTGTCAATGCTAACAACCAACGAGTATCGACCATGGACGCATTTCTGTCTCGAGACATCGCCCTGAAAAGAGAAAAGAACTTGAGTATCTGCACCAACACAATCCTATCTAAAATTATTTTCTCGGATCCTAAAGAGTTTGGACAGCCTCGTGCGAACAAAGTTTTGTTCAAGCACGCAGACCCGAAGAAAGACAAGCTCTTCATTGCAAAGGTAAAACGGGAGGTTATTGTTTGTTCAGGTGCTATTGGCTCACCACAAGTTCTGATGCTTAGGTAAGTATAATCTATGTCCTAAACAATAGCTTTGATCGTTATGGCAATGCTAACTATTGATGCAGTGGGATTGGTCACAAAGAACACTTAGAAGGACTTGGTATTCCGGTGGTAAAGGACCTTCCTGGTGTTGGATCCGAGTTGGTATGTCGGTCTCTTAAATTCTCAGAACTCCGCGCCACTCGGAGGGAAAGGCCATGCTGACCTGTTCTGCAGACAGACCACTTAGCCGTGCCAGTGGGATGGGAGGTACCCATCAAGGATTCATTGACTGCAATAGCATCTGCCCCTGCCACCAAAGGGGCCATCGAATTCTTCAAGTATGTCCTCTTTCGAACAGGACTCTTAAGTATGCCAGTCCAAGTTCTTACTCTCTTCTTACGTTCCTCGTCTCTCATCAAAGAGGGGACTCAACTACAGAGCAATTTCCCGGAGAAAACCACAAAGCTTCCACCCCAAGCCTTAGTTCCAGATCTCGAACTCATGCCTTTAGCTACTAGCGCCTGTGACGACCTTGAGGAACACTATCGAGTCTTTGACAAGTTAGGGGTTTTCTCCTCCCTAGCAACACTTCTGCAACCAAAGTCTCGTGGAACAGTACGCCTCGCTTCCTCAAACCCCCACGACCGTCCAAAAATTGATTTTGGAATCCTTTCAAATTCAGAAGACTACATCATCGCCCGCCAAGCTATTCGTCTTTCCATCAAGATGGGTGAGCTGATGAAAGCTGCTGGATTCCCAATCATCCGTAACCTCACTTATCCGGAGGAGAACCAGGAACTGGACATTAAGAATAAAAACAACGAAGAAATAGACAAGCTTATTCGTCTTAGAATGAGGACTACGTACCACTACGCTAGTACCTGTAGGATGGCACCTGAGGATGATCCGAAAGCTCCTGGTGTGGTGGATGATGAGCTCAGGGTGCATGGAATTGCCAACTTGAGGGTTTGCGATACCAGCATTTTCCCGCAAATTCCGTCGGCTCATTTGCAGGCGCCGGCTGTTATGGTGGGGGAAAGGTGTGCCGATTTTATCAAGAAGAGGTCGTGATCGGGTGCCAGGATTGAAGATGAGGACATAGACGAAGGCTTTATGTGCGTGTCAGCCTTCATAGATAACATATTTCGAGGAATTTACCATATATAGTGGTAACAAGGCCCCTTACCTTTCGAATATCCAACTATAGGTATTCATGTAGTATGATATGTGGACTACATAGCTGACAATTTGTTGGCGCGGGAAAAAAAAGTCAGAGTAAGATTTCGACCTCCGTGTGCATCCTATTATGCTGCTTTCCAGACCATCTTGTAAGTTCTACTCCTTCTTGGCTACAAAGCTATTCTTACGCGTTTTAGTGACGACCCCAATTGTGCATCGTGGTATAAGGAATAAGAAGCCTGAGCTCTGACTACGAGGATAATTACGCGCCTGGAAGTTTGGCATTATTAGGAGTTTACAAAGAAAAGGAGAATTACCTCAAATACAAAGGATCTTAAGATGATACAGTATTCCTTTTAGGCGAATTTGTATTTTTTTTCTAACATGAATCCATCACGGCCGTAGCCAGAAACGTTAAGTTGACAAGGCGAAAGAATTAATTGAATGTGCACCTCAGGAAAACAATACGAGAGCGGGTTAAAATTCTGCGTACAATAATTCTAGATTGCCTAGGTATCATGAGACAGTTTACTTAATGTCCTTGAATTTCTAAGAGAATAGGCTTACATTTACTAGATAGCATAGCAGAGACATTCCAGTAACTGCCGTAGTCTTCTTCTTCGTCTTACTCCTATAATTGTTCCCGGTTTTCCTTATTTTCCTCTTTCTCACTGTCGGAACTGAGTCTTCTTTACGACTAGCATGCTGATGCTAATGCTCATCTCTCAGACTCTTCCTCATCTTAGAATCTTCACTTTCTTATCCAAGTTTAGAACTTTGACGATCTAACCTTGACCTATCCGCCTTCTTCTTATACAAAAGGCCATCTTCTGCTCATTTCTCTTATCTCATCTAACATGGACCCATCTGCTATGTCCAACAAAACATAGTGGTTATCTTGAGATGTATTCGTTGTAGATGATTACGAAGGAAGCATCGTGCTCTGAGTCATGGGAGTTCCTTCGTTGGGTTTACAACTATCGTTTGGGATCTGTAGCAGATATTGAGAATTGATAGCCATTGAATTTGAAAATGGTGCCATGACAGTGATTTTGAAACCATCGATAGTGGTGATGGCGTGTGGCTTAGAGTCATCATCATCAGCCATTGCCAAACTTTGAGGGACCTGGTATTCCCGATGAAGGCGAACTTTCCGAACAAGATGCTCCGGACAACTTCAGGGCCGGCCAGAACGCTAGGTACGGGAAAATTTGGGGTGGAGTTGTTTATCTAAGGGGTTATATTGGAAAATAATTCGAAGAAGGAATGAGACTTTCTCGACTTGAACGATTAAATGTGGTTACGAACACTTGATGAGTATCTGAGATGGATAGATAAGCAAACGCGTCACTCGCCACAACAATACGTGAGCACGTGTGTGATTTTCTGGCCAACCATAGTTAAATTGCCTATCTTGGCAAGACATTCAAAGAAAATATTACAATCAACTATTCCATGGCCTCTTTGAGGAGTCTTCCGAACTTTAATTGAGGAACGCTACTTATCAGCCTTCTAGACTCGGATGTTGCAAGCTATTTGAGCTCATCACATGATCTGCATCAGGTGACCTCGCTTCAAGTGAAGGACAAAGGAACACATCACCGCTGATGTTCAAACAGATTTTCATCTCGAGGAAGAGACAGGGTACTTTCTGATCAAATCATAGAGCTCTTTAAGAGGTGATTTTCTAGAGAATGGCGTACAGAATTTCCCTGACCGACAAACGAGTAGACTGAAGAGGACTGGTTTCCTGGATGGGCGACCTATACTGCTGGAGCTGATTGATCACAGATCATGATGGTGACCGTACCAGGCAATCGACATACATGAGTAACTTTATCACCAGTGATCGTTTCCTTCGAGTCGCCATAGTAACACCAGCTATCGCCCCCTGTCAAGGAAAGTCGCAGCTGATATTTCCTCCCAGGCTTAAACAAATTTCCCGCCATGTCTCCAAGCTCTATTGAGTGTAGTTTGACCGGAGCTGCGGCTGGAATCTTGAGTGAGCCGGCAGGAGGAGATTGTTTCTCAATTTGTGACAAAGCCACGAGCTCGTTTCCACCATCGTCAAGTAGTTCGAGGAGACCTTGATCAAGTGCTTCGCGGAGGAGAAATTTATCTGCAAATAGTCCGTCCATTTCTAATGTTACTGGTCGCTTGTAGTCGTGCATTTGGATCCGGAGGTATATTTCTCCTTCAATGTCATGGCTGTCAAGATGAACCTTTAGTTCGCCCTCGAGAGAGACAGTCACGGCTGGCTCCATTGGATCAAGATTTTCGGTTCTCGCGGAACTTGTTTTGAGACGTGATAATGTGGGAGTTATCAAGTTGATATGAGACTGTCTGTCCAGGAGAGTGGTGAGAGTCGGTTTTCACTGTTCTAGACGGAGTTGCGTTGAAATTGGCACGAGGGGCTGTCAGATACTTGCTGAAAATTCCACTCCATTTCTACTTACAATTTTAAGATGCTATCGGCCATGAATGACCTCGTAGTAATTAAACTCGGTTGTCGTTGACGCTGACAATAAGCTTACTTCATGAAACAGGTAGATCGAACTTCATAAACCAAACAAGATCGAAGGGATACGGAACAATGCTTTAATTCTACCTAAAGGCTAGTATTATGTCGATTAGCATACTGGAAGAACTAAAGTTCACGGTTTGATTACAATTGCACCCGTTAAATTGCAGCAACACAGTCATAAGTGGCTTGGAATGTACTTCCTATGTGGGTAGATATACAGATATACAGAACAGGGCTCGGTAAAACTTGGCCTCACTGAATTGAGATCTGTGTAAAGAAGTATCTGTTGGTGTGCGAGGTAATTGCAGATGAGGGACTGGAAAATGCTTACCTAGCTATGCCTTCGGAGACTCCCTCCTTCAGGCAGGCCTACATCAGCAGCATTTATCAACAGTCCAGCATATAAATAGAATCTCACAACATTTATCAAAGCAACCACACCATCTCTGCCTATTACAGCTCTTGGTTTCTCAAATGATTCATCATCTAGAGGACCTCGAGTCCTTGCTCCTTTGCATGCGAACTCATAACATGCTTTCTCTCGTTCGTTAAGGTCTTTTGGGAGCCTTCCCCACTAGAATCTTGCTGGAGCTTCTCATGAAAACTAATTAAACGCTTAATTTGATCAGGAATATACAGATACACTTGTCGCCGCAAGTTCGTTACTATAGCTTTTCATCCAGAGTTCTACCTCCAGATTTGAGTCAGAACCCCGAGTGGGCAAATCCAGAGGCCGATGACAGACACAGGAGGTAGAGCTCTTTCAATCGTTTCTGCAGATAAACAAGTATCCGGTACTATTGCAGGATGTTGACAAAGAGTTAAAAGATGAAGCTTAGTAAAGATTATCCTCTAACGATAACAGTTCATGGAAATCAATATGTCGATGCACCTTATGGATTATCTTTGCTGCTCTGCGATTCTGTGAGTCAGTAAATTTTGGATAATTTCTGAATAATCAGAAGATTAATATCTAGCAGGTCCAACCCAGTACAGCTGTTTATAGCGCTGGTACAAGCTCATTCGTTCCAAACTAAATTTTTCTTGCGTGATGCTAGGCTTACGATTATTGAAGAGGTGTGGAGCGTATTGGATGGAGTTCTAGATTCGAAGAGCTGAATTTGGGAAACTTTCAAGTTCATGGCTAGAAACCTTTGTAATGTCGGACAAGTAGTTTTGTAATATGTATTTAGCTTATATAGATTGTAATTTGGTGGATGCTAAACGCTTGATCGCTCATACTCTAAGATATCTGACGCAATCAACTCAGATACGGAGCTAGGAAGGCGTGTTCGGTGAATCGCCTGGTACACCTGATGGCTTCGAAAACCACAGGACCAGATTAGAGTGAGAGCAAAGAATATGGTCATATCCCAGATTCGCTCAGCTGCCTGGTCGATATTGCTGGCTTAATGAATAGTCAAGTGACGATCCACAATTTTGCAAGCCCTCTGGCGCGTGTTTGTTGTACTCCGTATATTCTCACTGCTCCGAGCGTGGTGGTGATGTTTATCCGCTCCGGCTCACATGATCTTTTGGTCTCCACCGGAAATCGGATGATAGCAAGCTTCAACCTCGGCCGAGCTACCCATCAGCAACAATCTATACTAAAGTACAATGCTACCCGCCCATCCCTCCTCCATAATTCCTCCATTCCACCACTTACCCATAAAATAAGACCGTCAAGATATAAGACTTTCAAAATGACAAAAGCATTAATAATGGAGAAGATTGATGGGAAACCAGGTCAGGTTTACTACCCGTATGTGCACAAGGTGCTTTTTGCTGTTATTAACTCACTGCCCTCTTCTTAGCTTTACTAATTGTTTTCTCCCAATAGCATCAAAGTCGTTGAAGTTCCAACACCATCTCCCAAAACAAACGAGCTCCAAATTCAAATCCAAGCCGCCGCACTCAACCACCGCGACTTCTTCCTCCGCCAACATCTCTACCCCGCACCTTCCTTTTCAACCCCTTTCTTCGCAGACGGCACAGGAATCGTGACGGCTATTGGGCCTTCTGCGGACAAAACTTGGCTTGGTAAAAGGGTTATCCTTACACCGGGACGAGGATGGGCTTCTGATCCTGATGGGCCGGAGGAGAAATACGCGATTCTAGGCGGGACGTCCACGTTTCCACTGGGAACTGGGCAGGAGATTCTCTGTGTCGCTGAGGATGAGGTTGAAGTGTGTCCGGCTCATCTAAGTCCTGCTGAGGGGGCTGCGTTTCCCTTGGTAGGTTTAACTGGATGGAGGGCGTTAGTGAGTAAGAGTGGGAATGCCAAAGCAGGAAGGAGTGTTTTGATTACGGGTATTGGAGGGGGTGTTGCGCTTGCAGTTCTTCAGTTTGCTGTTGCTCTTGGGATGAATGCTTATGTTACAAGTGGAAACCAGGAGAAGATCGACAAGGCCGTCAAGATGGGTGCGAAAGGAGGGGTGAGCTACAAAACTGATGGTTGGGAGAAGGAGCTTATGGCTGCACTGCCAAAGGACAGACCATATATTGACACAATTATCGACGGTGCTGGAGGTAACATCATGTCAAAGGCTGTGAGGCTCCTCAAGGTATGTCTGATGTTTCGTAACCCTTCTGCTCGTGACTTTAGCGGCACTAACCTTTACTAATTTCTAGTTTGGCGGGACCGTCGTCCAATATGGGATGACAGTATCTCCGAAGATGGACTGGACCATGGCTGCTGTGCTTAAAAACATAGAGCTACGAGGGTCCACAATGGGATCTCGCAAGGAATTTAAGGAGATGGTACAGTTTGTCAGTGAGAAGAAGATGAAGCCAGTTGTAAGTAGAGTTGCCAGGGGTGGCCTTAGCAATCTCGAGGAGATCAATGAGCTCTTTGATGAGATTAGAGATGGGCGGCAGTTTGGAAAGTTAGTCATTGAGTTCTCACCAGAACCGAGTAGTAGTAAGTTGTAATATCTGTGAGTCGCGGCACGACGAAATTATGTAATTATGTGTTGATTAAAACTAGGTACTTAATTAATTAAACCGAGATATAAACACAATGAATATTCCTCTCCCTGAATCTGCCAATCTCTGAAAATCAAGTTCAGTCCCATTTCTCTCCTTTATCAGCCCGAAAATTTGTGGTTTGGCCTGAGTTGATCTTCGCCATCAAACTATCCTTCGAATGATCGAAGCTCGCTTGTTATCGATCCACACTATGATCTTCTTGTAGCTCTCTTCATCTACCTTGTAGAGAATACTTGTTCCATTTTGACCATTTCTTAAAACAATCTCCGATTCCTTCTCTAAACCTGCAATATCTTTCACCATTTGAGCCTAATCCAACTGTCCACCGAATTGGAACAACATCTATTTCTTTCCTTCCTTATCGTAGTGTACGGCAGTCTGCTGTTGACAGTGTCTTTCAACATGAAGCTATATGCATGAATCTCACGGTTGTAACCGAGTGCTTCGCATACGAGCTCCCGATGGGAATCGGGGATGGCATCGTGGGTCATGTCGTATTTACGAGTACCGATGAGGGTGATGTCTCGCTTGTTTGGCTCAAGAGCGAAGGAAGGGCATACCAGTATCAATCACACCTCAACTGGCGAGGTTATGATGCTAATTGGAATTCAATTTCTAGATTTATGACCATCAAATTGATCACAGAAGCATGAGATTAAAAAGAAAATGGTGTAACCGCGTGCGTCAACGCCCCAGGTACCTGTGGGTACTTTAGCCAATGACATTAACTGTCTTATTTCGGAGAAGATAATAACATTTCTTCTTTTATCCTATCTAGGGCGTTTAAGCTTATTCTCTTAGGAATTGAAAGAAATTATCTTATTATAACTAGAAGAGTTAAGGCGTGGTATAACCAGATTTTTGTTATGCTCTCGTGGCTTCATTTAGTCAGTTAATCGACCACTCGTAATTACTACGGGTAATTCGTCTCCAGTCAGTAGTCCATCTTGCTATCGAGATGATATTTCCCATTCAATAAAATCTAAGCTGGTGAAACTCGCTACCCTATAGACATCGCCTGACTTTATGCGACGGCGTCCAATTTCTGCAATTTCTGATTAGTGCTTGTCACATTACAGGACTCACCTCGGCGGGCATTCCAATATTTTGCGGCCACACAGACTTACGGTTCCGAGCGACTTCACGTGTTTATCCACTGCGAATGGGTTATCACTGTTGTCTGAACCTCACATGGCTCTTCTGTAAATTCATGATCTCCGCTTGAACTTCTCGAGCATAAGAGGAACTCGCAATGTAAATTCTCCAACGACTAAGAATAAAAATTCATAGAAATCGAATGCTACTCACGATTACTACTCAAGCTTAGTGCTTGTTCCTCGCCATCTCCATCGAGCTCTGGCTCAAATCCACGAGACTGCCCTTGATAATTGACTTGGATACTATAGTCAATACTGCATGTGTATATTAGCAACCTGCCACCAGACCCGCCGTGAAGTTCTATCTCTCGTGTTTCAGCAATCAGGAAATTATCAAAACCTCGAAAAGTTCTCTAAGTGGATTGCTAATGGCAGCCCTGATCTGCTCAAACTGGTGCGAAACATATCTCTTTATGCTTCAGGGAAGTTTATTCAATCTGTGAGGGAGGAAAGTAACGAAACAACTAGTTATGAACCTCTCACCAGCGCCTTTTGGGATAACAAGTGCTCAAAACTGGTTAATACGTCTAGAATGGACACTTTGCCAAGTTTAGTCTATGCTCTAGAGAAGCACCAATTGCCATCAAAAGGCGAGTGCAATATTCTCATTCCGGAATGCCCTTCGAGCTATCAGCGGGATTGACCAGATGTGGCTTGTACTTTATGACGAACCTCGAGCTTTCGGTCATGAATAATTTCATCCCAATCAAATAATTATAGACATGGTTACTGCTGCCTCTCAAAATATATCAAATTTTACTGTCTCCTCAGGGCTCATTCCTCCCGACTATCTTCAAAATCTTATAAACCTTCACCTACTCCGTTATTCCGATATTCGAAGTCAAAGCCAGAGAGAACTCTTAGTATTCTACAATCTTTGCCACATTTCGATGCTCTAGAAATCTATCACTACCTCGAAATGGATGACCTCAAATATGGGATTCGACCCACTGAATTTCCCCCGTATATATCCATAAATCCAGAAGTTGTCCAGAAAACGAACCCATTTAAATCATTCCAAATCTCTTACAACTCAACAATAAGTCCCTTCACTTAACGGTTTTAATGATCAAAGTGCTAGCGGCACATAGAGAATCGCTAGCAAAGCTTCACATTCAGTCTGATTGGGCCATTATTAGTGGATTATTGGAGATCCTGATGAGTTTTTTTACCTAGTGCAATTCAAAAACCTCTCTATACAAGTCAAAATTCCAGGAGCGTGAGAAAGCTGGGACATCAAGTCTTTTTTCCCTGTCATCATTGCCAAAACAAAATGTCCATTTAATAATATTGAAATGTTAGATTATCGACCTATGGTTGCCTTTTCTATCTAAGGTTCGGCACCGTTGTCCTCAATCAACATTTACAATCACTGAACAACCGCACGAGTACCCCAGAAACCATCCATGGAAACACTTCCACTGCAAAACCTCTCACCAAGCTAGTCAAGCTTGATTCGACGACATCAACTCTCTAGGATTTATCATTACAGTACGCCTTTTGTAGACAGGATTGCGTCCTTAGGTCAAGCCTATGCATATAACACTCCTTGAAGTTCCCAGAAATTATATGACAGTCTGCTAGAATGACCTTGAAACTTCAGGGAGAATATACTCAAATCTCATAAATAGGATCGGAAATTGATTTGTATTTTATTTCCTTAGATAAGACACTAAGTCCGGTTCCATGATGGTGTATCCAGAGACTTGACTTAGGCTCTTACAAAGCTTTAAACAACGGTTAAACCATATTACCCAGATGTGAATCTACAAAGTGACCGCTTCACTCGCTTAATTAGTCACTTATCTTGTGTGCCCCCCCCCCCCCCCCGAGGGCCCCTTTTTTTTACCTTTGGTAAGAGCTTGATTATTAGCTGCATGAAATTCGATGGCTTCTAGGAGAAGTATCAGCCTAAATCTGTGAATCAGGTAAGGGACTGCATTCTGTTTACCGATCTTTAGTTGCTTGAAAAAATTAATTCTTCATACAATATAAAAACTTCAGACTCCATGTAAACACACAAGGGTCGTAACAATTTTAGGAGAACGAAAATCAAATTCCCCTTTTACTTATATATATAGCTTTAGGCTGTTATTTATAGAAATAGTGGTCAGCGAATCGAGTGTGTATTGATGATCTGGGACTCGTGGATGAAGTTTCTCTAAATATAGGGGTACAGGAGAAAGAGTCTTTAGTTCCTGTTCTACCGTCCTAGACGGCCAGGGCTCTTGTATATATCGCATCTTTCTGTTATTCTAACCATACGGAGTTACCATTGGTGCCACCACGGGGCATCCGGCTAGTATATAAATGGCTTTTCTTATACGGATATCACCTTACTTATCAACACATATGAATGTACAAGATTCAGTGTTCTAAAGTTGTGATCTACAAATCCTCTACTCTGTCTACTATAGCTAAAGAATCCAGTCCATCTTTGTCCTCTTCCCTTGAGAATCGCTCATTCCCTGTAACTTTTATAATCTCCCCATCCTATAGGTTGCTCAGTAAGCAAAAGCAACCACAGCCTCTGGATTCGCCACTTTCATCTTTCTATTCTGCCTCACTAGCCACCATCTCAACCCCCACGCCGTAGCAATCGTCGCAACAGCAAAGCCAGAGTTTGCCGACATAGCAGTCAAATATTTCGGGCCGTCAGTTTTTGGGTACAAGTATGCCGTATACACATACGAAGCATTAGCTAGCGTATTGATTATGCCCAGCGAAACAGCTTTCTTCTCGGTAGTCTGGCCAAGTGTTGCTGTGCACCAACCCAAAATGACGGAATTGATAGCATAAGCACCTGATGCGAAGAGAAAACAGGCGATGTAGCGAGCGGCAGGATTGAGCGTCACACAGGAGATGATAAAGCCAATGAGTGCTGTTCCCATGGCTGCTGTGATATGCCCGGTACGTTCGTTGAACCGTCCTGAGCTCAAGCCGAGGAACCAACCTACGAAACCAGATACGAGATATGGTGGACAAGTGAGCACAAGTGTAAGAGTGCGGCTGAAACCCAAAGAGCCGACTACGGTGGGAAAGAAGTTGTTGAAGGAGCACGCGGAGATGTGCATGTTTTGTAAGAATGCAAATGCCCATAAAAGGGGGTCGCTAGCGGCTTGCTTGAGCCCTGCAATAGCGCCTTTGTTTGGAGCGAGGCCAACGGTGTCTCGTTCGATACGGGCATGTGCTAGAGTTCGTTCTTCGGGAGTAAGCCAGCGGGTTGTTAGGGGGTCATCTGGGAGGAGGAATATCGCGATGAGGGAGACACCGAAGGTTATCACGCCTTCAATGATGAAGAGCCTAATGTGTGTATCAGTACCAGTCTAGTGCAATGGAGGATATTTGACCAACCATTGCCAGCCTTTGAGTCCGTGTTTGTTGTCTAATGTGCTAAAGATCGCCGCCGCGATCAAGCCTGCGAATGAAGTTGCTAGAATATTGCCAGAATAGAGAATGGCAATCCGAGCTGCAATCTCCTTTCGTGTGTAGAAGATGGACAGGAGGTATAGCGCCCCTGGGTAGAATGGCGCCTCTGTTACACCAAGGAAGAAACGCACAAGGACGAGGCCTGTATAGTTGTGGACCAATGCCGTCAATGCTGAGACTATAGCCCACAGTGCTTGTTCAATTATTAGGACGAATCAAGTCTTCATAGGAAGTGAGATGCTTACCATACACAGGCCCATGTAAACAGAAGGTCGTATATTTCCGGAGTTCATAATCATATTTGACGGAACTTGCATGAGCAAGTATCCAACAAAAAGAATTGATATACAGGTATTGTATTGGTTCCCTACAAGGCTCAGGTCCTCCTCAAGATCGTTCAGTCGAGCATTGGCAATTGCGTTTCGATCAAGCTATTGCAGCATATTAGTCATTTGTCGCCTCAGGGATGATCCAAATGGGGAAACTTACATAGTTGAGAAAGTACATGCACCACAATGTTGGCATGATTCTCCAGTCGAGCTTCTTCACGAGTGAAATCTCAAGTGGATCTGTTTTCGCAGTTGCACCAGAATAGTCGAGATTCTTGTCGAAGACTCCCGCTTCCTTCGAGATGGATCGACTATCTTCGGCATCTTCAATGATATCAACTTTGCCACGAGAATTGTTCTCTCCTGATACTTTAGACATTTGGATCTTCTTCTCGTGAAAGGTCAATGGTTTAATGGACGAGTGCCTTTTGTGGAGTGAGTTGAGGCAGTGCGTACTTTAATGAAAATAGCGATGGAGATTGATACCATTTTACCCACGACAGAGCAAGACACCTTTATAGGGCTCTCTTGATACTTACCCAGATGAAATCCACCTAGAGTGACTTGTGGAGCCGACTTAGACGAACTGTCAACCGAAACGTTGGGGTTTACCCCAGATCTGGAGACTCCGCAATGTCAAGACATAAGAGTGGGTTCGGAATAACGACTATTCCGCCATGGCACCGGGATAAGCCAGCGATGAAATTGAAAATGGGCAGACCTTTGAAATAAAAACCAAGCTTAATTACTAGAGTAGAATTATCGGAGAAATTAGGATGGGGAGTGTAGAGAAACATATATCTTATGGAGGAAGTGTTTTTGGACTGCTGAGAAAGACTACTGACGAGAAAGAGGTCAATGATGCAGGGAAGAAGTGTGAATTTTCTGACTCATAACTCAGAATTCGACAATAGCACAGAGTTATTTTGATGTTACTTTGGCCAATATGCAGCTAAAGTTTTGCAGTGAGCTGCGGTGCTCTGAAGCTGCAGTGTGAGTTACAGGTGATCTCACGTGAATGCCGTGTGATAAAAAAAAGCATCAATTACCTACCTAGGTAGTAGGTTGCGAGGTTTAGGGACTTCTTCATGATCTCTTGTTAATATATGGAGCGGCAGCTGGTGTTATAATTTTGCAAATGCTGGGTGTACATGTTCAGAACGCTCGAAAAGTTGTCAAGCAATGTTAGTTGCTGCGCCGATCACTTCACAAATGCCAAATGGAGGATTTACTACTCTACAAAAGATTCAAGGTAATTATACTAAATTAATTAGAATAAAAGAGGGCCAGGCTTTCATGGTTATAGGTCGCAGAGAGGCCATCCTCGACCTCTTCTGGCTCCCTTTGCTGACCTCGATATGATTTTCTGAGTTGGTCTTTCGCATAGAGTCAACCACGTAGGCTTTAACAGTTAAAACATTCGCTCATAAATCTTAGAACAAGTTTCAACGGGCACCGTTTCTTAATTCTTATAGATTTCATGGAATAATATACTATATTATCCTTAAATTTCTAGGAGAACAAATTTAAATATCGTAAATAGAATAGGAGAATGATCCATATTCTCTTCTCCTAGTTCGAAAAAAAATATGCTATAGTCTTCGGACTTGTGATCGGGCGCGTTGAGATTTCTAAGGCATTCTCTTACAATTACATCCCATAGAACCAAACTCCCGCCCCAGGTCCAACTTCAGCTTCGGCTGAAAACTCGCCGCCAAGCTGCGGCAAGAATGTCCAGGTACTTTCATCCATCTGATTGAGGTAGTCCAACCCGTGCTCATTTACAAGGAAGAGGTCCACTGATTCACCATTTTGTCCCCCTGTGAAAGACAGACTTTCAAAGCCGTGGTTGGTAACATTGGTGGTGAAATCGTAAGATTCCATGGTAGTTGGGGAGATACCCGAGTGTGAGGACTGGGGTTGATTTGCTGCGAGACGTTGGACCGTGATCATAGAAAGGTGACGAAGTACCCATGAAGCTTGAGTTAGCGGACCAGGTTTGCCTGAATGCTCATCGGAAGCATTGTTGTGGTGGCTTATGTAGTCTAAAAGACTGGCTGCCACTTCGACCGTGTTACTTTGGTGGTTAAATTTCTCGGTAGACTGGAAGTCTGAGCCCTCGGCTGATATATGGTGCCATGTTCGATAGATACAAAGAAGTGCGCATTGGAAAATGAAGTGTGCTCCTGATGGGAACATATTGAAGATCTGGTCCTCTTCGCGAAATTTCTGCAGCGCAGATATGATACTAATGGCCGTCTTGCTACACAACTCAAGGCTGGTTTGGAATTGTGGCTCGTTGGAATCGAAAGTCAAAGCAGGGCGATGCACATAAATAAGAGAAATCCGACCCAGCAAATGGAGCCATTTGGATATGACACTCTTATTATTATCACTGTTATTTCCTTCATCATGTTCCGCCGTATCATCGAATTTCCCTATTGTGGTTTCCGAAATCGAGTCCCAAACTTGAAGTTCTCTAGTGAGCTGCTGAATCTTCTGAACACCGTTTCTCCTTCGTGTGGTAGTATACAGATCCTTCAGAATCGAAGACAAGATGCGCGAGAGTCTGATATAGCATATAAAGGGACTCATCTTGGTTGATTCGCCGGGGAGTGGCAGGGGAAGTTGTGTAAGTGTCATATCATCAAAGTCGCAGTCGATGGGTAGATCATTATCTTCATCTTCGTTCTGGATGATTTTAGGTAGTCCATATTGAAGACTAATCATTCTGAATACACGTTAGCAATCAGAGTTCGTTTGTTGACATAGTGAGGCGCGCATACACGTCAAAGATATAGACACACCACCAAAGCCTTTTCCTGGTTTCTGTTTCTCCAACACAAAATCGGAACCGGCGAGCGTGTCTATGCAAGCCTAAAGACTGTGCAAGCCTCACTACGGATCCTATTGTCTGGTTCGCTAAGTGGTGATGGTTGGTTTGCTGGTAGTAGACCAGTAGCAAAAGCAACCCTTGAAGGCTAGCCAGATTACCAATTGCTGCAACTCTATGGTATAAACCTTGTGCAAAGGAATAATAGAATCTAGACAATCCTCCAGGCGTGCATGTGTCGGAAGTCGTTTCATCCGACATGACGACGGCGAGAATCACACACAACTGATAAAGAATTATCTCGTCATCGGTCTCAATGTCATGGTACGGGCTTTCGATTGAATTAAAGATGTGATCGACCCCTGCGAAGAATTGCTTCCGCGCGAGTATTGGATACCTGTAAATATTGATCAGCCTTGATGTCTGCTGAGTTTAAGTTCTCTTTCTATATATAAGACACTAACTAGATTAGTTAGATAGTGTCTATGCGTGACTAGAAATTTGATCCACGCTCTTCCATCAACTTACAGCTGTGACCAACGCCCGAAGAAAATTTCAATTTTAGACAAATAGAAGGATTTCGGCCGTGAAAATACTGAAATCAAACTAGACGGCGATGGTGTCGTTTGTAGATGAGTATCCTCAATATGTAATCTACAGTTTTTAATCAAATATAGACTGAATACAGCCTCAGGAAAGTTTTCGTGGGAAGAAAACAAAGTCTGATATTTCGTCTGCGCCGAAAGCGTAAAGTGTACACCTGTACTAGAGCCCGCAAATTGATCGACGCCATCCTCTGGACAGACCAATCGACCTAGATGTCTGAATATTGGGCCTGGATTAGCATTATCAGGTTGACGACTTGATTCATTCGTCCTTGCTCGCTTTCCGCTCGATGATAGTCCTAGTGATTTTTTTAGTTGATCACTTCCTCTCGATTAAAAAGGCTTGACTGAGATCTGTTCTAGGAGACTGACTTGCAGTATTCTGGGTCTGAGTTTGGATCTGCAAACGTAGATTTGCTATTTCAGCCTGGAGGTTTTGTATTAAATCAGCTTGAGGATCATGGCTAATATCTCAATTAGTTCCAGGTCGAGAAGTATGCGGTTGGGAGATTACCCTCGCCGCTTCGTTTTTCGTCTCAATTGTGTCGAGAAAGTGCACGAAATCTTTGCTTGAGCGCAATTTGAGCACTAAACAAGAGTCAATATAAGAAAGGGGAATCCACCCGGAGACAGCACGAGGAACATAGCTGTGTACAGTTGGCAAAATTCCATCGCATTTGATCTTTCGTCTAAACACATGAGTTTGTCAGCCTAAGCTTCCGATTTCCAAGCATATTCATTTACCTTCTACAATGATCACTACATTGTGTTACAAATATGTTAGTATATCGTATCATGTGACGAAGTGTCACAAGACAATTTCAGATGAAGACTTGTCACAATCTTTGAACTTGAAACAACAAGGGCTGGGAACAATACCACTTACCAAACTTGAGCAGACTTTTCTTGGTGCTCATCTAGAGTATCCATCACCAGCGGAAAAGTCAGGGGTGCGATTCCATTCCCCCAACCTGCGAAATGAGGGGAACAGTTGACAACTTAGTAAGTGACAAAGGTACAGGCACTCCGCATATGCAGCAGTATCCCACTGCTTGTAAGCCAATCGACTGTGTGGTAGTACAAAGAAGGATCGCGGAATTGAATGAACGTTCAGAATTTGATGAGCTGTAAATGGGATGAAAACTCGGGATAAGAAAGTGAGGGGCGGAATAGGCGCTATTCCGTATTCGCTTCTCCATAGCCGAGAAAGGGGCAAACGTAGCACGGACCTCACTGTCACTCTTTCCTTGGCTATAGTGTTTCTCGGAGCAGGTCTTAGTGTAGCTCAAAATATAACAATGTAAGTACCTTACGCATGTGTGCCGTACTATCCATTTCCTTTCTGCACTCATATGATACCTAACTTGTGTCTCAACCTATTTCACTAAAATATCTAAACGAAAATCAGATTTCAGTCATAATGAACTGCAGCGCAATTGATTCTCGCATTTTCCGGAACCTCTTCGGGACTCAGGAGATTCGAGATATCTTCTCCGATGAATCATATGTTCAATGCATGATCGATGCCGAAACGGCATTAGCAAGAGCAGAATCGAAAGTAGGAATTATACCTGCAACAGCTGGGAACTCAATCACACAGAATTGCGACTTGAAAAAGCTCAAGTAAGAAATTGGGTTCTTCTTCAAATATGACTGATTTCTGACCTGGTTTCATTAGTTTTGAGCGTCTTGCCAATGAAACAGATATTGTTGGTTACCCTGTGCTGCCTCTGGTAACGCAGTTAGTGGAGATGTGTGGACCAACAATTGGTAGTTATATCCACTGGGGGGCCACAACACAAGATATCATGGACATTGCGTCAATGCTCCAGATACGAAGCGGCCTTAAAATTGTTCGGAGACAACTCAGTGAATTGGTCAGTGTTCTGACAAGTCTGTCGAGAAGATATCGAGACACACCGATGGCCGGCCGGACCCATCTCCAGCACGCTCTCCCAGTAACCTTCGGCTACAAATGTGCGGTTTATCTCTCTTCAGTCCAAAGACACTACCAAAGACTTGATGACCTTGAATCACGATGTCTCCTTGTTCAATTTGGTGGCGCTGCTGGCACTCTCGCCTCTCTAGGAAGTGAAGGAGCTGGAATTAAAGTACGAAAGGCGCTAGCAACAGAACTCGACCTTGGGAATCCACCAATCACCTGGCATGTTGCACGCGATGTCGTCGCTGAGATTACCAATTTTCTAGCACTTATCGGTGGCTCGCTTGGCAAGCTTGCTCTAGATATCATTATCATGTCTTCGAATGAGCTGGGAGAAGTTTCCGAACCATTTGTGCCACATCGTGGAGCGTCGTCAACTATGCCCCAGAAACGCAATCCAATTTCCAGCGAAGTTATTTTAGCAGCGTCAAAAGTCCTCCGAAATAATGCTGGTCTCGTTCTCGACGGCATGGTCAGCGACTTTGAACGTGCTTCGGGGCCTTGGCATCTCGAATGGGTGGCCGTGCCAGAGTCTTTCATCATGGTATCGGGAGCTCTGCATCAAACGATCTTTGCGATGGGTGGTCTGGTCGTGAATGAGAATGTGATGATGACCAATTTAACCTCTACTCGAGGTCTCATTGTCGCAGAAGCTGTGATGATGGAGCTTGCAAAGTCCATTGGCCGGAACCCCGCTCACGATATCGTCTACGAAGCTTGCTGCACATCAATCGAAACAAAAGAAGCGTTGGTAGATATTTTGCTGAGGTCTGAGGAGGTCTCTAGTAAGATTAGCGAGAAAGCAGTTCGAAATCTTTGCGATCCTAGACAATATCTCGGAGGCAGTGCTCAGATGACTGACACTGTTTTGTCTTTGAAGTTCGATTTGCAGGGCTTAAAAAATGGCGCTATCAATGGTATAAATGGTCAATCTAACGGGATAGCAACGGAAAAGGATGGACTCACCAATGGCTTTCATAAGACAAGTGGATTGAACGGCCATCCCACTAAGAAGTTAGCAAACGAGAAGGCACTAAACAATGGTGTCACAAATGGGGTACATGAGATAAATGGCGTCAATAGCCCCCATGATTTGAATGGGGTTCACTAGATGTACATTTCCTGTTACTAGATTCTACTTGTTCTTGGTGTCTCGGAGTACTAAATTTAACTCTTCGTGCACGTCTACAGACTTCTCTGCTGCATCTCATGTTTTAGACGGCACCAAATCTCAAGTAATGCAAGAGCGCATTGCAAATACGCAGGTGGCAGCAGAGGTATCGACTTCGCATGCACCTAGATCTGCTATAGCCTCCGGGGCTCTATACGAATCCCAATAGTCCCTATCATTCATGAAGAACAAAAATATCCATAGAAAACAGACTGGAAAAGAGACCGTATTCCCTCTCAACTTACTTTCGCTATAAGTTAGTGTACCTTTTGAAAAAGTACACTTAACAAGCCCTTTCTTCCAATCGAACTACAGGCTGTCGTAAATGACATCAATGTCAGCTTCGATCGCCAATTATGACTAATGTCTTGCTGATCAAGTAAAGAGAAGTGTACAAATCTATTTCCGACTCCCGAAAGAAAGTCGGCTTAGATATTCCCTACTCGAATTGTTAATGTGCTTACCAAAGAACTCTGAAACCGAAGGGACGATCGTTGTTGCTGCCATTGCAACTTTCCAAGAGGTGAGAGCTGTTGCAACAATAATTCCACTCCCCGGCTACTCTTCGTAGTCGGCCCCTAGCAAGTCGTCGTCTTGGTTGTCAAGAATTGTTCTGTTGTCAAGAATCGCCTTTTTTAATCGTTTTCAAATTGGAAATCAATGCGTTCGATTTTGCACTAAGTGAAAATTGGCTTTATCTGCACCCAAAATTTCACACAGGGTGACAATATTTTCGGTGTTCAGCACGCATCCCCATACTTTTGGATAGTTTCACAGTGGAAAGGTGGTGTAACTACCACTAATTATATGAAAAGGTGTGTAATAACAAGTGACAAGACCATATATGCATAATCAACGGGCAAATCCTAACAAATGTGAACTACCAAACATGTTTAATACTTCTTCAGATACTTCTTCAGATACTTCATTTATCTCCCATCAGTCTCAGGCCCTTTGAGCAATTCAGATGAACTGCAAATATATATATTAAATATCTCGCCCACAGCACATCCACTCGATTGTTCTTTCTCCGCGGGGTATTAATGATCACTCATCTTTGTACCATCGCAAGACAAGAAAATACTACACTATATGTATTTAACCTATAGGATCAGAGTACACTGTTTCTTCAAGAATGGACTTATCCAGTGTCCGCTGCTCTATTGATGTCACCAGCTCTGTCCCAAGCGACAGCTTTCTACTTAACTCTAATCCCCACAGAAAGTTGTTCTGCCTTAGGCTGTTGTCGATAATGATTTAATTGTTAATTCCTACATGGAAGGTCGCAGCCTCGGAATATTTCTCTCAGCTTCAAGCAACGATAATTCACTAATGACACTAAGCAAGAATCACATTATAACAAGGACAACTCTATT
>LLCE01000197.1:0-49085 GCA_001414415.1 Hymenoscyphus repandus | reverse complement strand
GGACAGAATAATGCCCCCGGTGAGGGGTCAATTGGAAGTAGCTAATCTTCGTGTTTCTGGACGCCAATCAGAAGGTTTGATCAGTAGCGCTCTAGAAACGAAGCATATCGTGCAGGGGATCGTTGAAAGCAGGGACTAAATTGCGCTGTGATCTCGTAGAAGGAATGCATACCCAATGAATGCTGTCATTCGCTTGACACCGATCACCATATGGTTGCCTCAACCCTCCGTTATAACCTCTGTTGAAAATTGGTATACACAGGACATATCCTTGTAGGAAGTATCCTAGTTGTATTGAATACCTGGTCATACGATACTAACAATGTCAGGGAACTTAAGTATTGATTCTGCAGAATCTCGAATATCTCTCGGACAGAGTCACTCAACCAGTCGAGACGACCTCTGGAGATCTACCGATTTATTTTCATACACAAAGGGATGGCGTGGTCGGTCTCGGGACATAGTTGGCTTGATATTATTGGTTTGGTAAAGTTGATATGTTGCAATTGGTTTGATGCAGTTGATATTATGCAGTTGGTATTGTTGCATCTAGATGTAGCACACTACCTACAGAGCCAATTTCACATAATAAAAATGACCTTTGTAGTGCTGATCATGAGCCATCAAGATTCTATACCTTACTTGAAATGACGTTTATCTCATGTTGGTTTCTGCAATGTTGACTTTCGAAAGAGAATGCATACGAGCTGCATCTATATATCTTTCGAATTGCAGGACATGAGGTATTATTATGTTTTTCTAGATGTCCTTATTTAGTTGTTATACTTCTCGTGTCCATTGGTAAAAGTAGAAATATACCACAAAATTAATACCACTAATTCAATGAAGGGGCAGTGATCAAAATATTTAATTAATACTTAAAGACTAAAATTAACTATTTCAAGAGCCTTCTTGCAATTACAAAACATATGTGCTTTCATTCTTGCTCCATTCAAATAGTTTCAGATAACAGAAACTCGAACACCGTTCGTGTTGATTTTGGGCAGGGGCATCAGGAAGTCATGAGCCTGCTTCACGTCGCTTTCATCTGTTTCGAATAACTTGAGTGCAGATCCTCCATATCTGAATAACACAGAAAGAGCTAAGCTCATCTCCGCTTGAGCCAGACTAAGAGCAAACTGTTAGTGAACAGTAATTCAAACTTCATTGGGACATGTAAGATGTCTCAAACTAGGCTCTCTAATGATTTAGGTAGTGTTGGAAAGTCACGATAGAAAGTAATGCTTACTTCATACCTAAGCAGTTTCGTGGCCCTCTACAAAAAGGAACATAACTTCGGTACATACTGGGGTTTATTTCCCTAAGCCAAAGCTCTGGGAGGAACTCGTCTAGTCTTGGATACACCGCAGAGTCAGAGTGCATAAGATATGCAGACATACCAACAGGTACCTACGCAGATTTGGGTTGGCTAAACTGATCCTGTTTTTCCAAGACAATCTATTGTCTTACTCCAATTGGAATGGTCCAATTATTGTACTGGATTGGAACCGGTGAGCAACGGGGAAGTCTTCTCATAACACCATAGCTAAGACTAAAAGGAATTAGTGAATTGCAAGTTTGGAAGGGAATTCTTCGTAAAGCATAGCCTTACCGAAGACCTTCTTTGATGAGAGCTTGTAAGAACTGCAAGCGTTCCAAATCTGCCATAGGCGGCACCTTCTCTGGCCAAACTTCTATCGTTCTTTGAGCTCCTGGCTTAATTTTGCTTTAATCCGAGGGTTTGAAAGAATGTAGTAAGATAAAAATCCTAGGGTTCTTACTGTGCTCGCTGTTCCAACTCCAAGAAGTACTTACACCTCCTTTGCAAGTCGGTCATCAGATCTTTCTGATTCCGGCATGTCGCCGTTTACGATATGTCGAAAGAGTGTAACACAGCTATCTGTGGAAGAGCCATCAAGTGGGTTGTCGACCTTTTCTTGTTTGGCCAAAATTACTTGCTGTTTTGCCACCTTAAAATATCACAACAAATAAATAGCCTTCAAATAACTTGCTTATTCAATGGGATTCTTGCCATTCTGAATCTATTGAGGGCCTGCCCGCTTGGAAACACCCAAAGAAGTAGCGATTCCGGAATGTGGCCCGCTATACTGTAGAGCACGTGTTATTTTGCAGCTACGGTAGGGGTGCTGAGAAAACTCATACCGGACCAACATAGGAAACCCCGTGAAGGGGGGCAATGAACGAATAATCGTATGTATTGGATTGTATCTTGGATACATTGCCTTATAAGCCATTTGAAATTATACTGGACACCGCGCAACATACCAGTCGGGGGAAAATCCTGGGTCATCTAAAAATAGGCCTTGCTTTTCCAGCAAATAGATCCTATAATTTCACCGGAAAATGCCGAAAATGCGTGGTCCAGGCGAATTATCGCTCCCGTCCCTTTCAACTTGATCAATCGGTCTTCAAATTTCTTTGCAACGTTCGCTATCATAGGTTGGAGACGGGATATTCCCTTGCGAGAGAAAAATGGCTTAAGTGGCTTTCTCCTTCGCTGGTGTAGGTCATGACTAGTGGTGAGCAGGTGAGATCCTACACGAATAAGTCCCTTTAGCCTCTAGTTCTCAGCTGACATACCCACCATTGAAGTTAATTCCCTTGCAAAATATCACGTAGTTGTTAGTACATCTTTTGTTTTCTATAACGCAGAGTTCGTTGTAAAAGGAGGGATCGTGTATTGACAATTCGCTAGGGTTAACCTGAACAATTGACCCTAAAGAAGTTAGAAAGAAAGTTTTCATGCTATAGACATACAAACCGTATTTTTGATGCATGCTCTTGATCTCAAAAATGTATTGACCGTTCAAGCAGTAGCCATGGTAGAACTCATACCAATATGTGGCAGCAGCCAAACGGAGCCATGGAAACTTGGCTGGAGGCGAAAAAAAATAGGCGGTAACTTGCTAAACCAATGGCATAGAGAGCTCCAAGCCCTCCAAAGGTGACTATGAAAACTGGCAATGAAACACTATAATAGAAGTGGTATTCCATCTTCAAGAATCGAATGAAGGTTTTCCGGAGGTGGCCGTAAGTTAAAACTTGAGAATTCTCAAAGTTCAAAACTTGTGTCCATTGAGCAACTCCAACCAAGCATTCTTGAGCTTCTGAAGAATAAGTCAGTAGAAAAAGACCACAATGCGACTATATTTGAATGCACACCAATTCGAAAGTCTTGGTACTTTACTACTCCTGGCCACTGTGTCCCCGAAAAGACCCTTCCGAACACTTATGGTGCTATCAACGTTATTACCGACGTATGTCTTACTCCTACCTGTACCAACTCTTTGGGCTTTGAAGCTAGGAACCGCTCGCAAGCTACGCACCATGACGATCTTAACAATTTAGAGACTATCGGGAATATTAATTTGAACCCCTTTGATGTTGTTGAATTATCGGAGGGGGCTACACACGTGACAGCCCTCGAGACTTAAGCTCACTTCTTGCACTCTTACCATTTCTGATCCTGTACGCTATTTACCAATTTTGTTTAGTACTACTAAAGCACTGATTTGCACATACATTTTAACAGATGTATATAAAGAGTAGCTACCCTGTAACCCTGATATAATCAGCTTCGAATCTACTCCCGTCAGGTTTTGCTTCATGTTGTTAAATATACCATGGCCATAGACATGTTTCATATACGAAGAGATTATTATGACCACCTTGCGAGGCTGTTTGGAATATACACATATACCTTTGGCTAATGTACTTCAGGTTTCAAGCGACGGTCCAGCTTTCTCTATTGTCCCCACGAGACCAGCATTTACATGCAGATTCTCTGTGCCACTCAATGCTTTCAAAATAGTTGTTTCGTGACGCTCTCTCACAATTCGGCGCAGAGCACTGACAAGAAATCCGGATACTAATTCAACCGACCATGTGTCTGGAATCAGACTCAGTACATAACTAACTTCGAACCAACCACCGAACCGCTCAAGCAGACTGCTTGTCTGCTCGACGCGATTGCTGATATCCTCGATTCGTAAAAATTCCGAGAGCAGAAAGCGGAATAGCTTAGCTTGCTGTTCGCGGGAAGGGAGTGTGTCTCTGCTCGCAGCACCAGATATCGTGTGGTAGATGCTTGAACCTCCTAACAGACAATAATTGATTGCCGTATCATAGTCCCCTAATCCGTGGGTAAGTAGTCGAAGTGCCTCCTCATGTAGCGATTGTCGACCATTGAGGATGATGACTTCTGGAACAAGCTCTTGTGAGTAAGGAGAGATTCGCTCAAGGACTGCAGCCACGTTGTATGATACAGATCCTTGACTGCCACCCAGAAGCTGAAGTAATCGCAGACGGCTATGCCACCATTCTTCATCAATAGAATTCTCGGTTATGAATTGTCGATAAGTCGGTTTGGGAGGCCGGAGGGCTCTATATGATTCGTATGTCTGAGCCAAAAGAATTCGAGCTTCCTGGAACTCCTCGAGCTTATTCGTGACAATGTCCAGATAGTATGCAATCAACTCGTTGATGTACTCGGCATGATTCTTGCTGAACACCAAGTACTCTAGGTATTCTTTTACAGCACCTGGGGCACCCTCTCGTAGTATTTGAACGACTTGGTTAGGCTCAAATTTGACTTGACTCCGATCCTCTGCGAAAACCTGCACTCCGAGCTTCGGATTTCTCGCTGCCAGCCAGACACCATACTCTTGTACCACTGACGGATTGCGAATCTTTGTGAGATACTCTCGAACACGCTGTTCACCGTCTCGGAATTCTCCCCCCTCATCAGTATCACCTTCGACAATACGGCGCCAGGTCCGCAATACTTCGCCGGCCATCTTCCTACTCTGATAAAGGCGGCTCAAAATGTACAGCCGGTGCTTGGACTCGAGGATCGATACTGCTCGCTCAAAACAATCCACACCATGATCAACCATTTCATATAGGTCGGATCTAATTGATTTCCCTTTCGCAGGGCCACGCGGGAAATTTTTATCCAGCTGTAATAGGACAATCAGCAGAGCAGCGTCAACGCTCCTAAATATCTCGTCTTCATCTCCAATGCTCCCGAAGCCCTTGTTCTTCCGCCAAGTAGCCAAAAAACTTTTTAAAAAATGGAGGACATCTGATGCGACGTCTAACTCTTCTGAGGGCTTCTCAGATGCAATCTCTGTGATGAAGTTCACTGCCACTTCTTTCACTCCTCCGTGAATCCAGATTCCTGTTTTGCCTTCGATTATCTCATCGCGTAATATCGGTACGATTGAAAGGACGACACGAGGGTCAAGGCCCCCTTCGATTAAAGCCTCTTCGCAGGTGTTATACTCAGAAGGGCTAACTTGGTTAGGCGAAGAATGGAGAATACTCATGAAGGTGATGAGGCCGGCACGTTGTTTGATGTATCTTAGACTGAGGTATTCAGTCTCCGTCTTTGCTTCTCGGCCACGCAACGAATTCATCAATTCGACAACTTTCTGCCGATCTAAAGACTCGAACTTTGTTTGGGCCGAGTTCTCGCTGTCCAGCAAAAGTGAGAGGCTTGCGTCTAATTGTAAAGCCAGAGGGTTTCGAACTGCCCACCATATACTGGTTCCATGCCACGCCACAACGCGCGATTGAGAATGGCCCAGCCTTGATGCAAATAATTTCTCCTCCTCATTTCGTTTATCTTCCCACTCTTTGGTAAGAGTCTCGCCACTTTCAAAGAGCTCGCGCTCACCCGAAACTCTTTCTAATGAAGATGCTGTCCTAGAGTCAATGCTATGAAGTGACAGTGTTGAGGCATCCACCGATCTCGAGCCGAAAGGCTGAAAACGTTTGAGATGCAGTCTCTCGATCAATTCAGGAAAGGTTATGTCGCCAGTGTCAATTACCGAACGAATTCCCACAGGATCAATATTTTCCTCATCTTTCTCATTGTTCTTGTTTACTTGAGAAGGAATCCCCAGCCAGTGCTTTTCCATTACGCCCTCTCCAGGATTTAGGTCCCATCGTTGAATCTCGAGTCCGGTATAGACATTGTTCAGGGTTCGTCGCACAATCGAGGCGAGTACAAAACCCTCCTCATCATCTTCGCTCGTGGTAGTAATTGGATCTACCCCAACTCCACGACCTACGACCACAATCTGTTCCGGGTATACCTCAAAATCAATTGTGGGACGAGTCACCTCTCCTTCAAGGCTAACGAACATACCGACACCGGGGTCATTACTCCCCGTTCCAGTGACAAGAAGGAACTCCTGGGGTGTTGGAGAAGCTATATGGGGCTTTAGATATATAGGCGATGCAGCCTTAGGTGGCTCAGCAGTAGATGAGATGGTGGATGATTCATCTGGAGGAGCTGGAAGTGCCTTGTTGGAACCTGGACTTGGGTCACGGGCCAGTTGGCTAAGTGAACTTGAGCCTGGAGCTGGCGATGCCTCACGAAAGAGACCTTCTGGTGTCTCGCGTCCAGACTGATCTCCGCCCCTACCATGGCTTTGTCGACGAGATGCACCGCTTATGAACGCCCCAAGACTCGTGCTTCGACCATGTCCTCGATCATCAGTAAGATTTACTGAGTGAGCCGAGGACGTGCTTCTAGAGATACCTCCACCACTTCCAGAAATGTCTTCCACACGACCACTAATAGTCTCAGATTGAGAATCATCGAGAGAAGAGATAGGAAAGAGAGGTATTTTAAGAAGCCGTTCAACGTCTAACAAAGCATACGCCCTCGAATTCGCTACGCAAGCGAATGATTCTCTACGAACAGAGATTGTACTCGCAGCAAAGTCAATGACCTAAAATTGTCAATAAGTTTAATTCATATGCCCGAGGAAAAGACGATCATACCCTGACCGGCCTTGCATCTTCACCGATCTTAATGACTCTCATTTTCTTGTTCAAAGACACAAGAACTGTGACTGGCATTCCTTTTCCTTCCGTTGCATGACCAGTTAGATCTGTATTTAAGTCGATCCCACCAATCCAATTGCAAGGGCGAATCTGAGTCGTTCCAAACACAGGGCTCAATTCTGGCAGTGAGTAGAATGTCACCGTCCAATTGCATAGAATGCAGGCCTTGTTGACTTGAGCTAGAAGGAGGATTTGTTGAACACCTGGCCTGGCGGGGGTCGATGGTTCATGATATGCCGGTAACAGCCTAGAAGCTAGGATATAGGAAGGCTTTGCGGAAACATCGTCAGGATCGGGAGGTATCTGTACGAAGTGTAGAAGCTCTGAAGCAGATGTGCCAACGTAAAGGTTTTGGTCTAGCATTAGGTTAGTGACTGCGACTTGCATTAAAGGATGTACACACCTACCTAAGAAATCAACACATGTTATTGTGATGTCCTCACGATCACCATCCGCGGATAAGGGCACATCGTCTAGCAACGTCCGCAGAATGAAAGGTCCTGTTTCTGGAGATGACCTTCCACTGCTGCTGATCTGCGATTGCCTTTCACCCTGTGGCATTTCCATAAATTAGACCGAGTAGCTCAGTCTCGATAATGATCCATAGTTTCCATTTATATCCGGAAGAATTGTGAGCTCTTGCAAACCGAAGGCGGTGGTCTCAAGCCGCAGCCCCGTTGAAATGGCAGCCTCGCGCCCCACAACAGCTGCGGCAACACGACAAGGATTGTGGCGCGAGAGAAGACACCTATTTATGAATACACGCGCCTCTTTCAAGAACAACATCACAAACCTATATACCCAAGCAAAACTTGCCTCCAATTTGTTTTAGCCAGGTCATGTCTAGGAGCTGGCTGCACCAGAGGCGTTCAATTGCAAAACTCTTCGGGTGATTTGATTCCTGGCCAACTTTGACAGTATGTCAGGCTTCGCGGATGCTGCTTTGGCAGAGGCAGCTAGCTCTCCTGTTGCATCAAAAGCCCAAGGAGAAGAGAATAAGTTCCAGAAAGCTATATCAGCATGGCGAAGTGATTTTATCCTATTCGAGTATCCTACTCGAACTCATGCTGATTTTATTACACAGCGATTGATTTAACAGCATTGATTCCTAGCCTCGACAACACCGCATCAGAAATTGTTCAGTACCAGCGCGATTCAACCGTTCAGCGCAAAGACTTGGCTCAGAAAACGAAAGACTTCCGAAAATTAGATGATGTTGGAAAATTGGGGGAGATCAAGGGACTACTAAAGGGTAGGTGCTGAAAAAGTTAGCTCTCTAAACTTGTGTTGACGACTTGTTGTAGCTTACCAGACGTTCATTGATTTGCTCACCAACCACTCGAAATCTACAAATTCAGCCTTCTTGCAAGTCTATTCCTCGCTCTCCGAAGCGCCCGATCCATATCCATTACTGGAAGCATCTGTCGACTCGCTCCTCCTCTCTGAAGACACGTTACCCAAAGTCACCCAGGAAAACGAGCATCTCCAGCAGAGCGTCAGCAAGCTCACAACACAATTGGAAGAGACAGAAGGGAGGCTGGAATCCGAAAGAGATGCGCGTAAGAGCTTGGAGGAAGGCTTAGAGACAAAAGTCAAAGAAGTCGAAAGTTCCTGGGCAGCTGTTTTGGAGGAGAAGAAGGACAACTGGGAAGCAAAAGAGAAGCTTCTCGAAGATAAGGTTGAGAGTCAGGAACGATTGTTCAATGAAATCAAAGCAAGCTATGAAGTGACCCAACGTCTCGGGCAGACAGACAATGACGGGGAGGATGTTGGACGTGGACACGTTACCAGCGCAGAGTTAGAGATGGTTCACTCAGACCTCGAGCGAACAAGTATCCGATTAGCAGAGGTTGAGGCGCGCAATGAACAGCTGCGTATCGAATTGGCACAATCTGCTTCTCAAATTCCGAACCAGACAGCGCCCGCCTTGGAGGATGACCCAGCATACATGCGAATGCGTTCCGAGAACTCATCGCTGCTCAGGAAACTAGATGCCGCGCGGGTTGAGAAGGATGTGCGAAAGCGAGAGCTCGATAGCAAGCTGCGCTCTCTGGAACGAGAGACAGCACTTCTCAAAGATGAACGGGATGCGCTTAAAGCCAAGACCCAAAAGTGGAACGATTATAATGATATTAAGCAAGAGCTTGAAGTACTGAAAAGTATCGAGTTTTCCACTGGAGATGACGATGGGCCTGATATCACCGACTCAGGGGCTAATACCGTAATGGAAACCCCACAGAGTGAATCCGCTGCAAGACCCAAAGGAGACACCCTAGAACAGCTCCTGCTGGCGCGCAACAAGAAATTGAGTGACGAGCTGACGATATTGCGCGTATCTCATCAAGACTTGCATAATCGACTAATGACCATGCAAGAAGAAGTTTCTCGAACGAATGCTGATCTCGAAAGGGCCCAAAATCTGAATACGACATTGGAGAATGACCTTGCCAACGTACAACACGAGCCATTGAATGCCTTCCCATCTGGGGCCTCGGTTGCTGGAACTTATGCAAGTCGATATCCCCAGTCATCTGCAAATATCGGAGGACGTAAGAATCGTATTTCTCCAACCTCCTCGATCATTTCTGGTTTTGATCCTCGCTCAGCCTCATTAGGAACGACTTCACTTGAAGCACTGAGGTCTGGTGAGCCTGTAGGAGGAGGCTCGGGGATACTCCCTATGATCACTGCGCAGCGTGATCGTTTCAAGAAAAGGAACAACCAGCTCGAAAACGAGCTCTCGGAGTCTCACCGAACAGTATCGTCATTGAGACAAGAGATCGCGTCTTTGCAAAAGGACAACCTGAACTTATACGAGAAGACAAGATATGTTTCAACGTACAATAGAGGGGGTCCGACCTCTTCATCAGCAACAGAATACGCCTCCAATCCCAATCCATCAACGATACAGATGTCTTCGTCAACTTCTTCTGGTCTGGCTTTGGACAGATATCGATCTGCGTATGAATCCAACATATCTCCATTTGCTGCGTTCAGAGGCCGAGAGTCAGCTCGTGCATACAAGAGAATGGGTCTGCCAGAACGTGTGGTCTTTTCAATAACCAGGATGGTATTAGCAACTCGGTCCAGTCGAAATCTATTCGCCGGATACTGTGTAGCCTTACATGTACTAGTGTTCTTCTCCTTATACTATGCCATGGCGGATCAACATGGAAATCATTCTGGAGCGGCAGCAGCCGCAGCCACTATGGCTAACGCTGCAACAAAATCAGGAGCTGATGGACAGCGTGGAGACTGGCATCAAGAAGGGTTCAGCGGCAAAGGGTCATAAAAATTGTAATATCAATTGAGCACAGGCGTTGACGGTATATCCAATTCATTTGACTATTCTGTGCGGTTCGGTTCATTGAGACATGTTTCCTTAGCTTCCGCCCTTTCACGGTGTGCTTCAATCTCGGCATGTTCAACAATGATCGCGTAGTTTTCAGCCAGCGTTTATTATCCTTGGTAGCTTGGCCATTTTCTCTAGTGGGGACTTATCTATGCCTTGCCAGGCAATTGGTCCACTGCTAGGCGTCTCGAAGAAGACCAATTTTCTACATATGAAGTAGCACCGGTGTATTTACGATGTTGATTGGTTGCCCACAGTGTGTACAGAAGATCAAGATATGTCTTGCATTGAGGATGACAAGGTTCGCGGGTGTGCCCCTCTTGAAGAGCCTCTTCCCATGTCGCTACCATTCGTTACTTCTTACGCGCTGGCTTCGGCTACAACTATAATTAGAACGCAGCTCTGCACCAATCAAGTCTCACACCATGTTCATCCTTTCCTCCCCAAACTGTTGAAGAAAAGATTGCAACTTACTTAAGCAGAGAGCATGGCGATCCCAGAGCTCATTCAATAGGCTAGATATTTGATCGTCGCTGCTAAGGTGCCCACTCTGTCGACAACGACTCCATGTATTCAAGTCTGTCATGCGCACTTCTCAACCAATGGATCCAACATCGCGGTTGAACAACATTGCAAGGCAATGACGAGTTTTCCAAGTCTTCAGTCGCGCGTCTAGCTCTGGGCAGGAATACAGATAGCCTGTAGTAGTCAATAGCATTTTAGATTGAGTAGGTGGAGTAGTCTTCTCGAAGATCGCCAGTAACGCCGCAATGGGCCTTAGATTCGCAACCATATCAGTGGGTAAGATACGGGCCAAGAGATATAGAAGATCTTGGTAGCTGATATTGGTGCAATACTTGACTAGCATGCGAGCGTAGACATGCTGATTGGGTTGATCAGATCGTCCTTTATGGGAAACCTTTGAGGAAGATAGCGATGATTCTTTGGTCGTGTTCTTGGATTGACCAGTCTGTTGCAATGTCATGTGTTGCACATACGTACGACACAATTGTCACTCAATAGAGCAGACTCGAGGCCAACACTATACCTTTATAAATTGCTCGGCCTGGACTTCAGTATATAAATTCGCCAAGAGCAAGGTGATTACCATGCATCTACCACTTTTCTCTCTCTAAAGTCTGGCTCACATATCGAGTAGGACGCTTCCAACTCGGAACGCCATCTCGAGGACGAAACTACTGATAAGGATCCATCATAGTCGGCTCAAGGTGACTCTAAACACAACAAAACAGATCAAGCTCAGGCTGAATAGAGTTGCTTCAAGTCCGATGGTCGACAAACTTACAGGAGGCTCTCCCTCTGACTGGAAAAGGCCAATAGGCCGCGGGCCATGGGGCAGGGGGGTACAACAGTCGGGTCTGAGGTGTGAGGGTGGTCCAATTGCAGCCTCTCTTACGCCATCCGTGCCGGTATATTGCTTCTACGAACTTACCATGAGCATGGATTTCCGTACCAAACGTCTTTTTATGGCAACCCTGAGGGGAAGGATACTGGCCAGATGATTCGCTTGACAACTTGCAAGATAAGAGTTCAGAAGATGTCGCCTTTCCTCTTAGCACCAAAAAAGATAAAGTTATTCTCAGCCTGAGAGAGGATAGCAAACATGAAGACTAGACTGGAGAAATTCGTGTCGAGTTGAACCCACACTCCCGGCAGACCAGGATGCGAACCAGGATGGGGCACCTCAAACCGTCTGGCTTTGGCCTGTTGGCTGGCGAGCACGGGCCAAAGCTTGGCATAGAGATACCCATGAACCCTGTCGCGCGCTTCCGTGCATAGCAACCTTACATTTACGCCTCCGAAATAGAATTCAGCCGTTGGCGCCCGCGCTTTACCAACCTATCCTGCCTGACTGACGCTGTCAGTTACAGGATTAGACATCATGATAGTCCACTGGGAATCATTCGTACCAAACCCCAGGGTGTATAAGACGCCCTGGTATCCCAACATCTGTGCACCCCTCTCATACCTCCTCACCTTCTTAATCCTACCCTACGCTCACCTCCTCTCACGGCCGTTCGGTTGTCTTCTAGTTGCTATAATCTCATTTCTTCTATATCAAGCCCCAGTATCCCTCAGTTTGATTTGGTTTCGAGACGCTCTCCCGTCGATTACGAGTCTCTTTTCTTTCGTTCTGAGAACGTAGTTGTCAACATTTTTTAATAATCGGCATCCTTACTTTCACAAAAGTCCTATACATTCACCATGCTTTTCCACCTCTTGACGATTTCAGCGCTGTGCGCAGTTACTCTTTCTGCTCCGTCGTTCTCTCCAGGCTCTGCATCACGACCCGAGGAGATGAAGGTGTTGTCGGACTATTTTCACATGCTGGCCAACAAAGTACAAGAAGGAAGGAACATGGCCATGGCGCCTATCTGTGATATATCCAAAGCTACACTACCCGTCGCCTGTAAGTCGTAGTCGCAATTGTGTCATCGGCAATATATTGACATACCAATCCTAGCACCAACACCTTTGCCTGGCCCAGCTGAGGGTATGACCTTAAAGCATGTTGCGATAGGCAGAGGGATCCAGAATTATACATGCTCAACAACCAACGCCACAGCAGCACCGGCACCAATTGGTGCAATCGCAACGCTCTATAACGCAAGTTGTGTTGCTTCTACCTATCCAGATCTCCTCAATATTCTACCAAAAATGGCATTAGAGTTCAACGTCACCTCTGAGAACCAGGAACTTGGTCCTTCCAACCTCGCGGTCAGCGGACATCACTATTTCACTAATAACACCACACCAGTCTTTGACTTGAACACTAGTGGTCTGGAATTGGGTGTTGCTCCGTGTCAGAAGAACAGCTCAGTTCCAGCACCAGCTGGTGCAGTTGTCGGACAGAACAATGAGGGTTTAGGTGCTGTTGCTTGGCTGAAGTTAACTACGCGAAGTGGAGCCACTGGAGGTTTGCAGGAGGTGTACAGGGTCAACACTGCTGGTGGTAGCCCGCCTGCAGTTTGTGAAGGGATGCCGGCCACTTTCGAGATTCAATACTCCGCTGAGTAAGTCCTTTCCATTCCACAATATTCGCCTGATGATGATTAACATTCACATAGATATTGGTTCTTTGGATCATCATGAAAAAGAAGATTCGGGATAGATGACGAGAAGTTTCTTTTACATACCCAAATGTTGCATGGAGAGGCGTTCAGAGGGATAATCTTGGCCTAATACCTCACTTTGCCCTGGGAGGAATGCAATTTTTGATAAAAAGCGCACTGCTGGAACAGCTAGTTGAACTAAAATATTGAGGTGTATAGCCCGAGAAATAATACAATAAGTCCAAAACCACATTCTGCGTACGTGCTTCACGGTGTCTCTCGTCATAACTCAGACCAGATCTCAATGTCCTCGAAACCTTGCCTATCTGTGGACATTGTTCTATTCTGAACACTCTATCTTCTTCTAAGTTTTGACCTCCCAACCAAACCAACACCAGCCGCCACCAACAAGCCATTCACCATCATCACGTCTACACCATACGTTCGTACCTCGATACCGGTATCTAGTACTCCGTCGACCGTGGGTTGAGTGTGCGGCTTACGCCAAGCTATCCCTGCACCGTTCTCGTCAATCCCAATCCATGAAACGTGCACACCTTGCGGAATTTTTAATGATCGGATCGCACTCTAGGGCGCTCGCAGATCAAACTTGCGATATTCAGGGAAAGATGCTGTGGGTGGTGTGTAGGGCTGACAGGTCTGAAACTCGGTGATAGGAAAGGGAAAGAAAGGTTAATGTGGGTGTTCGCTTAGAGGTAAAATGGAGGTAAAATGGAGGATATATGGTATCGGGACCTGATGTGGAAGAGTCATGCTTAAGCTTGTATATTGAGGTGTTTCTAAATGCTTGCTTACTTATTAGATTATTTCAAAGAAGAAAATTTCGCGTATCTGCCTTTATCTAGGAAAAGGAAAAGACAACGACTCTCTTGCAACTTTCACAAAAGTTACATTGGTCATTTCAGCTCTATAGGATGATGAAATGAAACACCAGCTTTCAAATACGACAGTAAATCCACCATAAGAAACACTTATCAGAAACCCTAAGATCTTTCCAACATAGACAGACAGACATGGCCCGGAATCTACCACCCGCCGGCATATATCTACCGAGACATCTCGCTTGCACAGGCTCTCTACTCCGTACTCAACGCTTTGGCGAGATAGATCGTATAATATTATCCTCATGAGCCATATCAAAGCCGTGTTGTTGGTAATCGCTCTGACGGCTTTGGGGTTTCAGAGTATGCAGTTTGTCAGCTGTTTTGGGTTCGTCGAGGAACATTCAGCCGGTAAAGATAAGGGTGTGGTGACAACAGTGTGAACGAGTTGGCTAGGTTTGATGCGTGTTGTGTAAAACCTTGGAACTTCAATGGAGGGTGTGTTGGGTAAAGGTGGTAAATATAGGAAGCTTAAGGACATCGATTGTGGAGACCCTGGTTTGGACGGAAGATCCTCGGCTTGTTACGAAGTGTGGGGTTGACGACGAACGCGCCTGTCGCAAGAAATCGCGTCTCCTTGGACCAGGGTCAATAACAACTTTAGAGTCAGCAACAGACATCACAGGAAAATTACAAGTGACCGATGCTGACCGCTCGAGAACCCTCCACGCGACCGTTTTCATCTACAGAACTTTCGTCAATTCTCTTAACTTCCACAACACCCGGCGCAAACCTCCTGATTCTATAAACAAGTCAAAATGAGCGCTCCAGCGAGTTCTGATATCACGTTGTTGACAGAGCATTTGACTTACAGACCTGCTGTAGGTACCCCTCACTCACTGTAACCTAGGCCATCTCAGAGTACTGACCATATATACTAGGCTCTCATAGACGACATAGTAAACAGCATCAACATCCTCGCCTTCCGCGCCACGGAAGCCGTCGAAAAGGGCCTCCTTGCTGCAGACCCAGCAGACATCGGCTTCCGCACACCCTCCACTTCAAAATTCCAAGATCCCCGAGAAACCCTCGAAGCTGCCAACGCTCTCCGCGAAAAAGCCAAACTCGAAATCGAAACTGGCGTACACCAGCTCGAGACACTCCTAGAAGCGAAGATAGACAAGAACTTCGATAAATTAGAACTCTATGCTCTGCGAAATATACTCTCCGTGCCGGGAGATGTGAGGCAGTGGATAAGGTTGAGTCACTATGAGGGGTTGAACTTTGCGCTGAGTGACGATGAGGCGAATGTTGAGTCGATTATGGCGCAGAGGAAACGGTTAAGGGAGACGCAAAAATTGCACGCGTTATTAGTGGCTGAGTCGGCGAGGAATGAGGCGACAATTGCGTCACTGAAGGTGATGCTTGGGGGTACGGGAGAGAAATTGGAAGAGGGAGAGGAATTAGGGAAGCCATATCCTATCTTTGCGTTTTTGCAGGATAAAGGAGGGCTTACGGGAGATAAGACGAAACCTGTTACTACGACTACTTCGTTTACGCTTTCGCAATTGTCAATGTTGAAGGCGATGTTGTCAAATCTTAAGGGAAGGTTGGATGAGTTGAAAAATGGGAATGAGAATGATGGTTTACTCGGAGAGGAGGAGAAAACTTGGAGGAAAGAACGCTTGGAGTTTGTGGAGAAGGAGACGAGGAAACATCTTGAGAATGTGAGAGGCCTGGAACTAGGAGAAATGGGGGACTTAAGAGATGGAGAGTGGCAAGGGGAGGGAAGGAAAGTTGGGAAGAAGGAAGTTGAGGATTTGGAGAGAGTTGTGCAAATGGTTGCTGGGGGACCCTCTGGGGAGGCTATGGATGAAGGACCATAGCTTTTACTCTTTTGCCGCATGGAATTTTGGATGAGGCTTAAGTTCGCCTCCGGAGTTCATGGAGTTCTGGGGTCGGGTCATATACCAGGTCTGACTTTGGGTGGAAGTAACACACAAGGAAGGCTTACTTGGTGTTAGGTAATGAACAAAAGATAAGGAAAACGCATTCTTGAATCACTCTGACTAGTCAATGCCGAAACAACGATAGTCATGTTGTTCTCATTATATGAGGGCAAGATTTCTAGCAATATATGTACAACGTATTGGTCTTAAATTAACCCTGGAAACATACCATCTGGAGAAATAACTTTCTATACAAATTCTAAAACGCCAAAATCATTTTTTACCGTCGATAAAAAATCTCTTCAGTACCCAGCAGGCTCTGGCTTCTCAGGAAATGTAGGCGTATCCATATTACTTACACAACCCTGCTTCCAGTGCTTTGGAGTGTACTTATCGACTATTGTCTTGAATGCGGTGCTGTCACCTGTTAGCTTGCCACTTCATACGGTTAGAATGAGTGAAACATACAGTGTACAGTAAGACTCATCTCCAGGCAAATGTTTACCATTTTGTGCACAGCCAGGAATCTTCATTATTTTGTCGTTGTATCTCACTCTCACGTAGTAGCCATCTAGAGTCGCCTTTTCGGACGATTCAAGTGTCTCGAAGGCTCGTCTGGCGATGCCCGAGCTCTTTGGAGCGGAACTTCCAAAAATCTTGGCGTACCATCCTTTTTCAGTCTTTAACAGGCTTGGAGAAGTTGTCCCAGAATTCGAGATCTGAGAGACCTCCGCGCTACTCTTCTTGAACAGTTCAAGCGCAATATGACTTGTATAAGGAGGCCATTTCTCACCGTCAAAAGCCCCAAGACTCGATAATACTGCAGCAAGTGTTGTATCGTGGCATCCGCTTAATGCAAGCTTCACAGCTTTCTCACCTCCTCTTCCGGTTCCTGTGGATCCGTCCTTACCTCCGACTTCGAGGGCGCCATCATTGCCTTGCCCTTCGACACTGCCTACCATACGAGAGACAACATCACCCATTAGTCCTCCGATACCAAGCGAACGATATTCTTCTGATTCTTGGTAACCACTGAACCATTCCTCAACACCAATTTTGTCAATGATCGCTCTTCCTTTCTCATCATAAAACTCTTGGGGTAGTCTAGTTTCAGGTCCATGTGCTAAAGTAGAATTGATTGTATCCATCTATATTGAAGTTAGTTGGACTCAACTAGAAGGGGCTGATATTCTTACAATTCCTGAAAGTCTTGGGTGTGAATCTACTCCCACCTTTTTACTGGTTTCCGGCATCCACTTACTGATCAACTTATTGAGGTATTCCATTTCGTTTGTTTCATTCCATCGATCAGCCGTACGTTGAGCAAATGCTCGACTCAATTGGGCAAATCTTCTGCAATTCGAATCGTTCGGAAATAATGTCTCGTCTGCTGGCGCTCTTGTGATAATTGTAACGGGAGGCATGTTTGCGGATCTATGTTCGGCAGGGTACATACCCCAGAAAGTCTGCTGTAAGGACTCGAGTGCACGGGGGATGGGCGTTGCACGAAGATATATCATATCGGCATCTTGTATCTTTTCTGGCATATATCCCAGTTGATCCACATAAAGGCGGCGCAGACGGGTGCCGAGGGCAAATGTAGTTTCTCGTCCTTTATCTGTCAATTCACCGAGATTGCAGACCGAGTCAACCTCTCCGCGCGGTCCAGTTGCAATGATTGGCCCATCATCAGAGCCAAAGGTTTCGATCCGACGGCGCCATTTCAACGGTGTCCATCCACTAGCTTCTTGAGTTGCACTGATGAGTTGCCTTGCGACGGCACAATAAGGCCACTATCCGGGTGGTCAGAATCATTCCAGTAAATAATTGGAAACACATTGAAGCAGTCGAATGCCAGTGGGATGCTCCTTGGAAGATCGCAGTGCTACAAGCGCAGTTGGAAATGAAGAGCTCAGTAGGACGATCATTAACTTACAAACGGAGCCAGCCCGGCATTTTGAAATCGAGCAGACACTGGGGATCGTTCTCCATGTCGGAGCAAGACTTGGACGAAGTGAAGCTCCAAGTCCTTAGGATATAGAGCTTTGAGCTCTTCCGACGTGTATGGTGCACGTGGCTGGTGTGTGGTCATGGCTGCGGTAGATTGACACCCTGTCAAGCATGTATGTCTGCTGGTTTGGCGTAACAAATCACTTGTGTTGTGTTTACAGATCCCACCCTGTGCAGAGCAAGAGGTCTGTAAATGTCGAAGTGAGACCGTGGTATCCGCGGTCTCGGGGCCGAGGAAGAGCGTCTGATTGACGGGATCTTGCCGCAATCGCGCTTAGATTAAGCTCCACTGTAAAGTATCCCGCGTTGAGTCGCAAAATATAGATCCAAGTTTCTCAAGCCCATTGTCACCACATTCCATTACGACAGCCTTAAATGCCTAGGTGCTGGAATGAACGTCTTGACGCCTCTTTGCAGAGCATGTCATCGGACTTCTGCTCATGGCACAATTGCCTGGCAGCTTCCGAAGGCAACATTCATTTCGCTGGCCAACACCAGAGCCAAACCGACAACGCAAGATGGCGGTGATAAGCCATCTACCCTCCCAAATCTGGCAAACAAGCCCGACGATATGAATCTACCTTTCAAGCCCAATCAATATGTTCCAAGGTCTAACCGCCAACATGACGGGCATCTCCTCGAATCCCTCTTTGGGAAGAGCATAGCTCCCCTCACGAACGGCACACCTTTGTTAGAGCCGTACAAGAATGTCGAGGCTTTGCAGAAGATGCTGAAAGATGGTACCCATGCCGTGGAATGCTGGAATTTCTTTGTGGAACACTTTAGCCCAGAGACGGAAAACAACCATCGAAGATCTCTCCCAACATATCTACAATCCACGTCTAAACAATTGTGGAACAAAGTCGCTATTGCTAAACCTCTGACACCGTTCTCGAAAGCTCTACCGTCCTACGCAGAGATTACGAGAACGTATAAAGACCTAGGCCTTCTCAATGCCTCGGACTGGGCAGATATGATGTTGACTTTGATGGAGAGTATACTGAAAGCAAGAACGGGCGGTGCCGTCAATCAGAAGAATGAAGGGCTGCTCTTTGAAGATTTACTGGCGTCGTGGGGAACAGTGTTGAATTTGCCACCAACCCAGGACGATTGGTCAGGTCGTCTTGAAGATATGAGAACACAAATCGCAGACCTCCAGCAGAGACGAGGACTCGAAACATCATTTCAGTTGTTGACAACTGCCATTTGGAGGCTTTTTGCCAATTGGAGACGCCAAAACCTCCGAAAACTGCCATCAGTTGCGATAGGAACTTTTGTGCTGCTCACCAAGACGCGCCATGTTCTCGAATTGAGACCCCAACAGTGGGCCCCTTTCGAGTCATTTCTAAAGACTGTCGTTAGAGTCATCGGCAACGATGTCAGTGAATTGACTAAGAGACTTCCCAGTTCGACCCCTGATCCTCTTACCAAGTACATTCTTGAAGAGTGGCCCGGAATAGATATGAGATTGCCTCTTAAGTCTAAGGCGCCTGATCTCGTTACGTCTAGTATACCAACATCGTTTACCGGCCTAGATGTGTCGAAGAGAGTAAAGATTGCTCTGGCAAATAAAGACTTCCTCCGACTTCATGAATTATGGGAAGAGGTATCACAGCTTCCAGTTCTAAAAGGGTTACCCCGGGAACCGAACGGCGCGGTGCAGAATTCCTTCAGATGGGGGGTTTTGACGGCTAGTTTATGTGATCTATTTATTCTATCCTTCATGACTGTCCGAAGACCAAACAAAGCTGTAGATGTGTGGAATCACATGATTGATGTAGGGATTGATCCTACAGTAGCTACCTGGAATGCAATGCTTGATGGTTGTAGAGCCTCTAATGATGCAATCACTATAGAGGATATTTGGGAGAAGCTGGAAGATTCCGGCACGAAACCCGACGTGGCTTGTTGGACCACTCGCATCGTTGGATTGATCGATGGCAACAGAGCAGACTTAGCATTGCAGGCCCTGGATGAGATGAGACGCCGATGGATTCTAGCCATCACGAAGAAGCATGGAAATCTGACCAAGCACGAATTGCAAAATACGGAGAGCCTTCCAGCCGCACCCAAGCCAGCGATTGAAGTCGTTAATGCTGCAATATCTGGGCTTTTGCGCAAGAAAGACACGAAGACTGCCTTCCAGATCCTTCGCTGGGCTGGTGAATTAGGAGTCAAACCTGATTTATATACTTACAACACACTTCTTCGACACTTCATAAGAGATGGGCGCACCAAAGAGGCTCGACAACTACTTCAACAAATGCACGATACTGGGCATAAAGCTGATGTCGTCACATTTACAACGATCATGGATGACCTTCTAAGTTCCCCCAACACCCAATCACCAGAGCAGCTCAAAGAAAACATAATCACCGTCCTTTCTCAGATGGAACAGGCTGGTATCAAGTCTAATCTACATATTTATGGTAAAATTGTCTACCGTATTGTACAGAGCCAAACCGCAGAAACCCCTGAACTAGTCAGCTTTATTTTGGAGCGAATGGCTAAGGATGGTTTGCAGCCCTCGAAACACATTTACACGACTTTGGTACAGCACTGTTTCGAGCAACAACCCCCAAATCTCGGTGCCGCCAGGAGCCTAATCGAGCGAGCTCAGTTACAGCCTGGTAATACTGATAATATTTTCTGGGACCGAGTGATTGAGGGCTATGCTAGAGCTGGAGAGACTTCCACAGCTATGAGGGTATTGGGAAAAATACACAGTCGGGCGGGAGCGCCTGGCTGGTTTACACTCAGAACATTATTGTCAGCTCTTGTTGAGGGTCAAGAATGGGACCTCGCTAGGACACTGATCAGAAACACCAGAGCTGATCAAGGTGGTCCTCTTCCAGAAGAAGAGCGGGGGAAAGAAGGCCAGCACCAGTTCTGGCGATTAGTAGAAGAACTCCAATTGCTTGAAAGCTAGCTTGTAGAGAGTGTAAAATATGAGAAGAGTCTCAATGTGCAAAGAAGGAAGACAATAGAAAGAGTGTATATATAGATATTTGTACAAATAATGCGAAGCAAATTATATGTTATTTGCAGAGGCTGAAATAACTTTATGGTGGACTTTTCATTTGAAATTACGAAAGCGAGATTATTGGACTTTGACACGTGTGCACTTCCCCGGAGCAGGTCACGGGCGATAAGATAAGATGCATTGCATCATTAAAATAGGCAGTCATATCAACTCTACTCGCTCATATCAATAGCATAGACTATCCAGCTATTTGTCCCACTACGCCAAGATATACTTCTACATCTCTACATTCCCAGTTATCCGTGCGAGGAGCTACTTTGTGCTTAATTCACTAGAGTATCATCTACCCTTGCTATCTTCAGACAATGGCCGACGAATCCTGCGCTACATGCGCGCAGTACCTACGAAATGTCCCTCCAGTTTACGACGAGAAGAGCGAAAAGCCGGTTGCACGAGACCGAAGATTAGATTGTTGTGGTAGATTGATATGTGGGAGTTGTATAGCTGTTCGTAATTCGTTTCTACATAAGACTTACCGGTGGCAACATCGACTAATCATCCATGTAGAAGAATAGCAGATTCGCCACATATTGTAATTATATACTGTAACTATAGAATAGAAATACAAGCTAATAACCTCAAAGGCCCATTCTGCCAGACCTCCACGGCCCCTTCACCTCTCCCTCAAGGCCTCCGTGATCCCCCTTCATACACGCCGCTCTCGTCCTCGAACCCCGAATCCCAACCCTCAAATCCTAACGACGATCTCCCCGCCTACTCAACCCTAAACACCACATCCCATCCACCTCTCGAAAAGGTACAGGCAACGCAACCCCACGAAGACGTCCTCCACTTCCTCGATCACGAAAATGATACGTTGAACTCCTTATCACTAAAGTACGGTGTGCCTATCTCAGCATTAAGGAGGTCGAACAATATAACCTCAGATCATCTGCTACTGGCACGAAGAACCATTTTAATTCCAGGGGAGTTCTATAAAGGAGGTGTGAGCTTGAGTCCAAGACCTGTGGAGGGTGAGGAGGAAGAGAGGAGAAAGGCGCTCGTTCGGAAGTGGATGGTTGCTTGTAAAGTTTCCGAGTAAGTCTTACACTCTTCATATCTGAGATGTAATATCTGTTTAAGGGAACAAACATTTGGAAGAAGTCAAAGAAAAGAAAGGAGCTAAACTCTTAGCTTCGCCGTTCCTTACAGATATGATGTTGCTCTCATATATTTGAAACAGTCAGCATACGACTTGGACGCTGCGATCATGGCCTATAAAGACGACGAAAAGTGGGAGCTGGAGCACCCAATAGAAGCGAACATCAAAGCAAAGGGCAAGATGAAACATGACCTAGGGAGGAGAAGGTTCACGGGACAAAGATCGTGATTGCTTTTACAAGATTCATTATTACATCCTCTCAACAGAGAATCTCCATGCCTGATCATGAAATCGTAAAGCGGTGCCATCGCACCTCATATGGTACAATTGAACTCGTGCTGTTAAGCGGTCTAGTATGCCGATCGTGTTCGAATATCCTAAGATAGGATTAGCAAACAATCATTCTGAATTTATCGGGCTGTGACTTACAGAGATCTTCCTTTCAATCTCGCGAACGGACCGATCAAGCTCCCCAGCAATCATCTGCTTCTTGTCATTTGGCAAAAGGGTATATCGTTCGCATAAATCACCATCAATCATGCCTTTTACCGGCACGTAGTAACTTCTATAGATGAGATGATCTCTGCCTGCCAATGGAGCATCTTCCGATCGCATATGCTGTTCCAAGGTTTGGAAGAAATCCACGTCCTCGCGGCTCAGAAATGGAATCAAAATTCCAAGCGTTCCTTGCAGGCCTGCCCAAAGCAAGCAATCGGGCCCACCAGCGACCAAATTAGTCTTTTGAATGCTTGTTGGTATGTCTTGTGGATAGAAATGTGCCATCAGAGCAAGTCTGTGAGGTGCTCCTTGTAGATACTGCCGTTCATGAAGGAGATGCGCTCCTGATCCCTCTTCGTCAGCTTCCTCGCTTGCTTTTGTAGGGCATCGCAGTAACCAAAGATTGCCGAATTTGTCCCCTCCAGCAACAGTTTCGTAGTCAACCATTGTTGTACATGTTGTCCAACGAGCAATAGTATCGTCAACAAACGGTATGAGTCTATTTTCTTGGAATTTGTAGACCACCATCACAACACTTTCTTGAACATCGCTCACAACAATTCGACTTCCCTGAGTTTGAAGACCGACGATCAAATTGGGTACAACTTCCGATTGGGCTTTCCGCAATAACTGCCGCATGCCGAGGTCATAAATTCTAAGGTCTTTGCCAACGCCAGCAAGAAGTCTTCCTTGGAAGCCTCTCAACGCCATCGGAGGTTCCTCAACTTTCGTTTTGTGAATGAATTCGATTTCTTTTCCGTCCTCGTGGAATCGGTAAACGTGAATAAAGCCGCAGGTAAATTTCCGTGGACTGACAACGATATCTTTGCCCGTGCCAACAACTAGGAAAACTTCGTCTTCTTGGCTAGCAAAAGATACAGTGGCTACACTAACGGCTGCTTCGTTGTCTTCGAGATCTACTTTCTGGAGAACCTTCTTTTCTGTAACAGGATCGACGATAGATATGCATGATGCCCAATGACCTCGCCCTCGAGGATAGCCAAATTCTTCAGGTGGGAGAATGGTAGCATCCCCGTTGGTGACTGATGGATCTTCGAGCAGTTTTGTCTTGGTCGCAGGCGACAAAACATTGTTGTCAGACTCAATAGTGTAGAAGTACGGATGCTCGGGATGTCGAACAAATCGTCTAGGAGTGTATGTAAGAGGTATGGATTCTTGGAGAAGATTATCGGTAAGCTTCTCGATGGAGAAAATCCTAGGTTATGTTAGCTTTTGGCCTTTTAACTAAGACATAAACAGGTTAAACAAGGTTGTGAGACGTTGTCAGAAGGAACAATTGGTATATTATATAAAAACCTCATTGCCACAAGGCTTGGTGAGTTTTAACGAAATCATCATAGAATCTCATCAAGTGGTAGGGGAAAAAAACTTTGAAATACCTTAAATTTTGCCCTTGTATACCGACCATCCCCTCAGTACACTGCTCGCTGCTAAAATTCCAACCCCATTCGAGACCAGGATAATTTAAGGGTGTAAGCATGAAGCCCTTTGTGACTGGATCTGAATAGCCAAGCCATGGACGAGAACTCAGAGCAAGCACTGCGGTCTGTCCTTGGACAGAGACTCGAAACAGCTTAGCTGGCTTTGGTCCCAAGAAACGCGTACGTGTGTCAGAAAGCTCCCCAGTGACTTCGTCTAGTACAGTTCGCAGATATACTCCTGAGTAGAGACCGATATGCAGATATAGGGTAGAGCCTCCCGACGAAGAATCTGCCATGGCCATAATTGAGAGAGCAGATGGAGCAGATGTCAAGGCTTGGACAGACTTGTTCTCCAGTGTCGAGTCTGGATCTAAGCTCAAGATACGAACGGTGGCGTCGTCACACCCGACAGCTAGATATTGACTTCGAACTCGTCCTTCAGGAACTTCTCCCAAACTTAGACACGTTACCGTGCCACTCATTTCTTTCTTCTCATCGTATTCGGCCAAAGAGCCGTCTGAGTCCATCTCAAAGTACACAATCTCGCCAGAACTTAAAGCAACTGCTACTTGCCGTTCATTGGTCGTTGCAGCCACAATGGAACGATGCTGTGGAGCAGCCCATTCGTTGACACGACGATCAGCTCGAATATGCCGAATCCCTTTTGGATGAACTTGGATCAAGCCGTCCTCGCCAAGTTGCTGAACAGCTAAGGTGGATGCTGAGGAAAGAAAACCAGTATCTGTCACTTCTTCCACAGTTTCTCCGATGCTGAGGACCAAGGTGCCATTTGAAAAGGAGAGAATGATGTAGGCATCATATGTATCGTTCCGGGTGAGCTTAGTCGTCCAAACTGCTGATGGCACACCAGGCAATTCTGATTCAACAATCTCACTCACTTCCAGGCCATGCTTCAACGTGCGGAAAGTCCCACGAGCTCCTGTTCCACAAATAGAATATATTTGGGGTGCGTCTTCATCTGTGAGGTTTGCTACCTTGCAATCCATCATCGGATTCATCGAGTCTATACTTTCAACTAAGCTCAGGTTTTCTGCTGGCCGAGGATGGAAATAAACAGGTGTGTAAGGTTCGACTGGATCGACAGGGAAGTCGTCGCTGACAAACTCGATCTCTTCGTCGTCATCTCCCAGCTTCTCAAACTGATAGAATTGGTGGTTGCCAAACTCGCTGGCCACAAACAAGAATCCACTTTTGAGAATGCAAAGACTTGACGCCACGGGTACGGTGTCGAAGTATTTAATCTTAAGACGTTTGACCTCACCCGTGGGCTGACCATCTTCGTCCTCGACCATTTCAATTGTAACCTTGAACAAGTCACCATCCTCTGTCTGGAGTAGGAAGAAGAACGCGCCAGCTGCACCCTTTAGCTTGTGCATGACACCAGCAACAATCGATCTCTTGCGCTGAGGATCCTCTGTTGCACCTCGTCGTCGAGGAAGCGCAACTCGGAAGGCTTCCTGATTGGAGTGACGATATGTGATGTTGTCGTCGCTGCATACAAGGACACCACTTGGTCCATCTGTACCACCAGGGACCTGGAAAAGTATAGTAGCTGTTCGGTCAACTGGATCCGCCCACTTCCGGACAACATGATTTAGACCTAGATCAAGCTCGTAATAGACGAGGGTCTTCTCAATCTCGTCAAAGGCTGTCCCTGTTGGGTCCTGATCAGACTCCCCATAGTCAACTTCGAGGCAAGCAAACACTGGATTTGCATATCCTACGTCAAGGGCGATCATTGCAAAAACCAAGGTCTGAGCTTTGTGAGCTTCCAGTGGAGACGAGATAGTAAGCTCAGCTTGTGAGTTGCGATTAAGCACATACACAAGTTTGTTTTTCTCCAAGGAGGCGGTCAGACAAGCTCGTCCCTTAGGGTCTACCGCAAGGTATTGCCCTGGGATGACTCTGCGGACACCCGATTTCCCAAATGTTTCCAAATGTAATCTATGGAATCGATTCTGCGCAGGAATGAATTCTACAACAGTGATGCGACCCGAGTCGGACATAATAATAATATAATCTGTAAGTCTCTTTTAGCCCAGTTCTACGAAATAACCCGTGGGTTTGCCGCAGCGTCGTGGGTGACGATTCATGGTGCGTTTCCGCCTGCTGCCAGCCATGCTCATATCACTAAGTGAAATTCAATGGGAGATGATAGTGAGACATACCTTTGTTACTACCAGCGAGCCTGAATGCTGCTATCGCCCTTATAATTCCAAAGACATCATGAGAGAGGGCTGTGATGATTTTGCCCTGAGAAGGATCTGGCCGATGTAGGGTGAGACGAGAACCAGATGCAGTCACGATCTGCTGTTCTTTCGTTCCCGCAAATTGTCCTAGAATAGCTTGCGTGACAGCTGTGGGAGGTTGAACAGTCAAGCTGTACATGAACATGGACGAGGTTGTAGCCATGTTGACGACGCGCTTCGATAGCGCAACTTTGGGGATCTTGGTGCAGAGTGTCTAATGTCTGCGCAAAAGACCATTTAATATGCAGTAGACCGAACGAGCGAGTCTTTATTAGCTGGCAGCGCAGCTCAATGTTGCTGCTCACATCGAGGTCGAGGGATGACCTTGAGAAGCTGGCTCGCCTGCAACAACCCTTGGAGGAAAAAAAAGAGGCGGCGTTCGCTTAACGCGGCAAAGACGCGCAAGACAAGCGCGATAATCGATACATTTTCTAAGCTCACACCATTCTAAAGCCAGTAGACATTGAGTTGCTCAACACCTCCCAATACGTCCTTTTCAGGCACATCACCTCCTACCCAGTGATGCGAGTCTCTGCAACTTCCTTCACCTGCCAAAGGTGCTTACATGCGCTGCACCAATCAACAAGAGCTACTCAAAGCTCCACACTAGCTCGAGTGACCTTGGGTCAACGTTCGTTTACATCAACACGTTATAATGGTTCTAGCATTGGGAACAGGCCGCAGACTGCCAATGAGCTTGTGAAGGGGAAAAGATCCGCTTCGCAAGTATCAGCGCAAGCAGAGACAAGCAAGCATGGATCATTGGATTTTCAAAGTCCCGGATCACAGTTGAGTGCTTCTAACGACGAGCGCCTTTTGCTGAAACCGAATAATCTCTTCCACAAATTTTCTGATTCTCCATCGCCGGAAATACGACGTCGCGCTGCATTTATCAAGCAGAATGCCTCTTGTCCACATCCTGATCATCGACAGTCTCGACTTCCGATGAACTCGGACGACCCTGAAGCTCGAAAGTCTATTACCGGAGGACTACCGGCTACCCATGTGAATTTCGAGTGTCCAGACTGTGGTATACCAGTGTACTGTTCTGAGGAGCATTGGGCAGATGATTATGCATCCCATTTGGAGATTTGCGACACTCTTAGAGAGATAAATGAAGACGATCATGACCTAAGATCTGGGCGGTTTTTCCCCGAATTCGAGTACCCGGGAGACCAAATCGAGGAGGCAATGGTCAACATGACCAATTGGGATACATTCTTGTTTTCAAGAGAATTTAAAGCTATCAATGATGAGAGAAGCTTAAGGCAGGCGACGAGATTATTGACATATCCAGTCACAATTGGCAGCGTCTTGCACGAGTTGAGTCCATACACTATCAAGAAAGGTGGGCGTCTTACCGTGGAGGGATTAAAGAGTCTGAGCGGTATGTCTCCCTACTTAATCTTTGCTCGTTGACTCTCTAAACCTGTTCAGCTTTACGGTACACACTCCACCCTCCTCGCAATGGAGGTGGTCCGGATGTGAAGGGTATTAGACCTGCTCCTCCACCGGTTCGTATCTTCATCCTTGGTGCTCGTGCCGAATCATCTCTTCCAAGAGAAGTCTGGGTTCAACTTACTCATCTCTTTCCGCGAGTTGCCTTCCACTTAATATTCATTGGCCCTGAAAGTATGGCCAACAGAGACGCTGAATATCCGCTTCCCGAACGAACACCCGGAAATCCATTTGGTGCTGTCGTGGAGGACCGTCTCACAAACTTTCTCAAGATTAGTACGTTTGTGGAGTACTACCATACACTCCACAAAGCTGGTCACTTCTACCCGTACGATCCTTACTTTGATTGCTTCATGCTTTTTCACCCTGGACTGGGCCACCCAGCAAGCTCTCACGAATGGCAAGAAACGATACCACAGTTACTTGAGACCAAAGTTCCGATTTTGGTGACAGGCTACACTCAGTATGACATGGAGCGAGATATTGACTGGGTGAAGAAGACTGTGGGCGGTGAGGTTGACATGCTAATGGAGCCTGGCGAGAATCGCTTCAGAAGCTTGAGATGGGACATCAATGACCTTGACCCTCAGGATATTAGCTGTGGTAATTATGGATTATGGGCATTTAGAGGCAAGAGGTACGTTCATTCATCGAGTTTGATTGACAAAATATTCTAACACTACATAGGTACGAAACAACAACGAAAGATGCGGAGTAATTGGAGGCATAGGACGACGAGTAAATAGTTGATGGTATGCACTGCACAAAAGGACTAGGGTCGGCTGTGCTGGAGCTTGAGCTGGAGTCTACACAGACTCTGTTTGTATCTACTGTAAGATAAAAGAAGAGTCTGAATGGTCCGCAATAGGACCAACAGAGGCATATTTTGTCCCTTTAGATCTAGGACCTTATTCAATTCACACCTCTGTACACACCATCACCCATTTATTATAGCTTCTATCGTCAATCTAATTCATGAAAGGGGCGAATTGAGTAATATTACATGAATACCTTAAGATATTCCGGGTTGAATTAGATCTTCCATGAGGAAGGTTTGATATAACTCGCCTATCTTAATTCCCATATTCAATCCCCGTTGTAGTTCTATTGAAGCTAGAAAACCAACTTGGCAAGGCAAAAAATAAACGAGCCGAGGCTCTCATTTCCGAGATGCACCCCCCAGGATATGAATGAAGCAATCGCCATACACTTTAATAACCACAACAATGTCTCTCAAAGTCATCTACGTTACTGTAAGTCTCTCAGTTCGACCGGATTCCTCTTGCAGTGCCTAGCATAAACATCTCTGCTAACAACCATCCCAGCGCCATGGAGTGAGTCTTCTCCATCCCACCACCCAGCTTCCAGAACTGACTGACCCAACCCACATCAGTTCCGAAGCAACTGGGTAGTTGACCCCAACACGGGTGAATACAGTTCCAATATCCCCTCTCCCACCAATATCCCCTCCGACCCGGCGCTCGCCGGAAAGGGTGTCGAACAATCGCACGAGCTCGCCGCGCATCTGCAAACTCTATCCCCGCCCATCCAGCGCTTCTACACCTCGCCTTTCTACCGCTGTATCCAAACGATATCGCCTACAGTCGAGGCGCTCGCGAGGGAAAATATCGATCCACAGACGCTAAATATAAGGGGTGAGAATGGCGTAGGCGAGTGGTATGGAATGGCGCGGTTCGATCATCCGTCGCCAGCGCAACCAAGTTTGTTGAATAAGTTATTCCCGAGATACGATATCGAGTACAAGCCGAAGATTAAGCCGAGTGTCAATGGGGAGACGATAGATGAGCTTCACGATAGGACGGCGTATGCGCTGCATAAGATCATCGAAGAGAGTGATAAGGAGGGGGTTGAGGCGATCTTGATATGCACACACGCGGCAACTCTGATCGCATTAGGGAGAGTCCTTACTGGTCGTATGCCGCAGGATATAGGAGAGGAGGACTTCCGACCATTTACTTGCGGCTTGACGACATTCGTGCGACAAGATTGGAAAACGCCCTTGGAACAAGTATCTGAATGGAATGGACCCGAGACCACTATCTCAAACGTGACTTGGAGAGAAGGCAAAGGGGTAGGTGGAGGATGGGAACTCATAAAGAGTGGAGATTGTAGTTTTCTGAGCGGGGGAGAGGAGAGGGGATGGCAAGTTATACAATCTATCTTCATATTGACTGTACTGACATATTTTAGGCGCTTTTCTGGTGATGAGTCATTTGTGGCTACTACCACTGGTCCTGGACTTGATGCAGGTTCTGGTTTGGGCGTGGTTGTTGAAGGTAAGAAAAGTTCTGGTAGTCCCACAAACGCACCGCGGCTGTGAAATCTACTTGACTTCGAATACTCCCTGTAGTGAGATTTCACCGGTGGGTATGGCTAGCAGCATCCATCTACAAATCTCATTTAAGTGCGCGCAGCCATCAATGAGACTTGTTGCCATAATTTCCTAAATGCAAGAAAAGCCCTCGGAATGTACACTTGTGAGATGAGTTTTACTCAACACACGCCAGCGAGCTTCGACTTGGAGAATATTGCATTCGCCACTTTGTTACGACGATAATGTATATATAACATGTGAACCTCTAAATTTTTGGTCCGCGTGATTCGGATTGTCGCCTTCAGCGCCGTGGTAACTACAAGCCTACGCCCACTCACTCCAGTCAGATACGCCGCCGTTGATCACAAGTCAAGCCCTTTCTGTTGCGCCGAGAATCCTGCCCCTACTATGCCCCTATTGGCCTTCGGACTATCCTAGGCAAAGTCTATTTAAACATCGTTGGCCATACAAACAATAATCATTCATTCAATACGTTCTGGCATAATAACACAAATCAGGACCAGCAAAAGCTAATTAGGTACACGAAGCTAGAGGTCGAAGAGCCTACCGGATCACCCTAACACTGGGGGAACAACTTCAATGGGAGAAACGCTTTCCTTCTGGGCTACATCGGGCTCCGAGAGCGAACCTCGAGTTGGGCTTCCACCATTGATAGATTTGGTCCGAACAGAGCTTGGAGGGGTGATTCCGTTTGTCAACTCATTGAGTAGAACCTGTCCGTTTTGTCGAGGGACCACAGGTGGAGATGTCGAGGAGGAATTCTGGTAGTTTGAAAGAAGATGCCTCAAGCCTTGTTTTTTGCAAAGCTCTTCGTAATCCGGATCCGTTGGATATACTGGAACAAGCTCCCTCCTAGGAACTCGGTTGTCACTTGCAGGAGGCTCGGTAAGAACTTTCGTCATCGGCTCATCTTGATGTTTGATAAGCTGTCCACGTATGAATATCTTTGGCTGCGGCGTGAACCTTTGATTTGGATCAGTGTCCGAATCCTGCTTCCACTTTGGCGGAGGTGGAGGCATTTGGAAGCTAGTGATTAATTCGCAATAGTTCACCACCATTTCGACATTCCGCAGGTGTGGAAAGCTTGGCACGACAAACATAAACTCAGAGACCTGTAAATACGTTAGAAAACAGCAACATTACTGAACAGGTGTGTACAAACCTTCACAAAGAATAGGTCGAGGTCGAGGAAGAGAGATTTATTCTTCTTGACAACTTCATCGGCTGAGGCGCCTTCAGTGGGAAACTGCTTTCTGAAGCCGGCCATGCTAGGTTCTCGGAGCGTGAATATTCCATTCTGGGCTCTCCAAATAACCTTTTTCGCATCCTCAGAAAGCGGGATACGTTCCCAAGCCGTGTCTACTCATAATTAGTATTGCGGAGAGCGGATATCACCAACAACTCACATCTTGACAAATGAAGATCCTTCTCTCCTAGCAGTATCGCTACGCTAGTGTTGAGCATCCATTGCTCACGAGCATTTGCCTGGCCTGTTGCTTCTGGCCGAATAGTGTCATACCGGTAACCATCGATCCATCGGAAGAGGTTGGCAAACTCCGTATTTTTCGTATCTTCGAATATGTCGAACCACCGTAGCAAAAGAGGAAGTCGTGAGAGTTTCTCGAGTCTCTTCTGCTCCTCGACTCTTGCTCGCTCAGCACGTTGCTGCTCTAGCGCAAGAGTTCGCCTCTTCTCCTGCTCCTCACGCTTGATTTTCTCTTGTTCGAGATATAAAATCCTCTGCTCCTCCATTGCGCGGCTATGCGCCTCAGCGTCGAGTATACGTTGACGTTCTTTTTTCTCGGCCTCCTCTTTCTGGCGTTTAACCTCTTCCTCGCGAGCGGCTTCTTCTCGAGCTAATCGTGCCTTATTGGCCCTTTCAATCCGTTCGAGTTCCACCTCCTCTGCTTTCTTGACTTTAGCGGCTTCTACTTGGCGACGAAGCTCGGCCTCCGCTTCACGTGCGACTTCTGCTTCTCTAGCGGCTTCTTCCTCCTTTCTTTTAAGTGCCTTTTCTTTCTCTTTCTCAACCCTGTCTGTGTGTTCTTCACTGGATCTAGATTTCTTCACTTCGGGCTCATGGTGGGAGCTTTGACGTTGAATTTGTTGTTTTGAAAGTTTTGGCGACTTAGAGTCGTTGGATGATTTTGATGGCTCGTCAGCAGGCACATTCTGTTTCTTGACAGCATGTGATTTCACTTTTGTAGATGATGCTGCCTTCTCACCATTCTCGTCATGGGTAGGTAACGGGCTTTTGAGCGGAACATTGCGGAGTTCTGGGGATGAATTTGGGGTGCTCTCAGATCTCGATTCGTCCCCGTCTAGCTTACGCCGCTTCAAAGGTCCACCTCCTACGCCGTAACCACTTGTGACTTCTTGCATACCTGATCTCGGTGGGGTGGCGCTATTTCGATGCCTCTTAACTGGACTTTCACCACGGATGGCAGTTATTCTGTCTTTGGAATCGTCTCTCTTAATGGAACGGGCTCTGTCTTTGTCTAAAGATTGTCTGTCAGGTGCATCTGGATCGTTGTTGGCGGAACTAGTCTTCTTCCCAAGTCGTGAAATATTAGGGCTTAGTCGACCCTCTGATTTCTCAGGCTTTTCCGGCTTGGCTTCGCTCAGGGCCCGTTTGTCTTTGATAGATATGCCAGATGCTGTTGATGCCACGCTTGTACGCCGCTGTTTCTCCAACTCACGCTCATCCCTGAGTTCCTTGCCAGAGACTAGTTTTCTTCGAGGCTTCGTGGCCGTTTCATTCTCAGACGCGATTCCGAGCTCGGATCCAGAGCGCTTGACATGGGATTTCTGCTTTGAGGTAGCGCTAGGGATACTCTCAGGATCTGAAGCAGTAGCAGCGGGCGGGTTTTCTTCCTTCCTTGGTCGACCTGGGCCTCGCTTAACCTGGCCGTCTTTGCCAATTCCATTGGAACTCCTCGCCAGACCTTTTTGAGTATCATTCTCCTTCGTCTTAGGACTGGACATGCTCCTCTTATGTGACCGTGCTTGTTGATCCTCGGCTCGACCAATCTTTCTTGATGTGTCTCGACTCGGATCTCGTCCATCACGTCTCAGACCAGGAGAGCGAGGCTTTCTGGGAGACGATTTGTGGGGCTTTTCATACTGCTCGAACGCATCCTTTAGTAGCTTTTCTTCCTCCTGCCAATTCGGTCCTGCACGCTTCTTTGCAATCTCAAAGTACGTCTGGCCCTTGATTCGACGTGTAGGATCAAAATTATCCTGGCCAAGGATTAATTCTATCACTTTTAAGTGGGCATCTCGGCCAATTGCTGCTAACAGAGGGGTCGCTTGCTCAAGGGACACACCATCGGCTAGTGGTGGGTCGGGGTCGAAACCACCCATGGCGAAAAGAATATTAAGAACATCGAGGTGACCTCCTTTCGCAGCCAATGTCAGGGATTTAGTGTCATTCAGATTAGTATGCACCTCTAGCACACGAGCTGCTGCGCTAACATCCCCATCTCTCGCAGCTTTCTGCAATTCCGTTGCATCGAGAGGTTGCCATAAAACATGTCCACTGGTTTTCTGAGACCGCGCAGTACCGGCTCGTCTGCTTGTCGAACTAAGTAAGTTCGATTCGTACAATGGCATAGAAGGACTATGTCGGGCCCCTTCTTTGTGATGTGGATTACGGGGATCTGCACTGAAATGCGAGTTATCGTCCTCAGATTGTCGTCGAGTATCTCGATTGTTCTTTTTGGCCGCCAATATAGCCGCTCGTATTTCCACCGCATCGGATTCATCATAATCTCCACTCTCTTCCTTTTCATTTACGAGATCGAGTGGTTCATCGCCATGGCGGTTAGGTTTGTTTGGATTAGCTCCAGCATCGAATAATAGCTTCACCACCTCAACGTGACCATTTTCAATCGCATCATGTAGTGGAGTGTCCTTTTGATCGTTGACGACATCGACAGTACAACCTTTGTCTAAAAGAAATTTAACAACATCTGTATATCCATTTATGCTGGCAACGTGGAGTGGTGTGTTCAAAGCATGGTCTGGCTCATTGAGATCCTGCGGCCGTTCCTCATATCGTTGTTTTGCAACATCCAGCTTTCCACCAAGACAAGCCCGGGCGAGAAGAGTTTGACCGGAGGAATTGACATGCTTCTTGTGTGGCGCCATTTTGATAGGTGACATAGTAGAGCCACCGGTGGTGGGAGCTGTGAGGTTCCGTAATCGAGAGGTTCGAGGTGGTGAGCTCCCGCCAGAAGATTCGTCTGAATGGTACTCTGTGGATTGCAGAGGGGCAGGCACACGTTTCTTCTTGTGGCTTAGTCCATGGGAAGATTTTGAGGTGATCTGCGTGGAAACACTTCGTCTATGCCCGCGTGTAGGAGGTGATATTGACCGTGTGCGTTTTCGTGATTGAATGTCGGAACTGTACTTCGAGGAGGGGCGGCCATCGCGACTAGACAAATGTTCTGCGCCTGAACTTCGCTGCCTCACGAACCTCTGCCGTTCTGAATCTTCTTCGTCTCCAGAATGTGAAGGGTGCTTTCGACGTTGGAATCCTCGGTCACCTAACTTTCCTCCTTCCCGAGCTGCAGAATGAGAACGTGATGATGAGGCTTTAGAAACATCTGAATCGGAGGCAGCTGGTTTGGAAAGCGAGGAGCGGGTGGTAGCGACTGGGGACGTCGGCACTGAACTTAGACCACTCGAGTTGCCGAGGTGCGCTGGATCATCGGTGTTGTTGGAAGCTTTTGATCTTTTCCTCTTTCCTAATGATGTTGTGGAAGTCGCGCCGGTTGCTCTATCAAAGATTTCGCCCAGCTGTGGTCGTGACTGCGGTATCAGAACTTGAGCGGCCTTCCCATGCGTTGCAGGACTCCTCACACCAGACCTATTCGTGTCATTATCATCGTCGCTCTTTTCTTCGTGCTTGATAGATTTTCGAATTTTTGCAGGTGAGTGTCCATCCTTTCCAGGCAGCACAATTGTTTCCGCTTCCGAATCGCTCTTGTTCCCAGCATCCACGTCCCCTTGTGATCCGTTTGGCTCAATCGTATCAATGTCCATAGGGTCTGTGTGCTTTATGACAGGAGGTGAAGATCTGATCCCATTAGGTGTGTTAATCCCCTTGCTCTTCACGCCATCATCGTCAGCCAGGTTGCTCTCAGGTGAGGCAGAGGTTCTGGCGGCCACAACATTCGCGTTGTGTTGCACTTCCATCGAGTCTACCCCGAGTGTCGCCTTCTCCAGCACATCATCAGAAGCAGGTTGAATGGGAGACACTTTGGATGTGTCGAGGAAGAGAACGGACGAGGATCATCCGCGTCCTATGAAGTGTACCTCTAATAAATCCAATGCACAGTCCGCAGAGTTTATATATGCGACTTGATCGTGAGGCGTAAATAAGATCCGTTGCGCATAGAACTGCGCGAGTTTGTTTGTCGTGAGGCTGGTGGGTTCGGTGAGGTTGTCGTGAATTGCGATGAGGAGCAGGCGGTCGCTCTTCCAATCTTCGTATCAAGGTAGCCACTAACGACCAGGATTTCATTGGACTCGCTAACTTCAGCTCGTGACCTTTGAACCCTGTCAACCTTTTCAACTTCCTGAAAAAGGGGTTGAATCTTTCGAGCTTCGACATGGTTTAGGAATTTAATTATGAGCATGTGCAAGTCAACTTTCTACCCATCGAAACTGGCAAAAGCTGATTGCACAAAGCAAGGCTATAGGTTCCAATAAAGCGATGTTTATCCGCATAGCCCGGCAGAGGACGGGCACCGAGAAAGCAAACGTCCGCTAAATGTAGGCAACTTATTGGCCGTGCATGGAGGCTATGACCACCGGTCACTTTGTGCGTACGGCAAGGTATCTTTATGCATAAAAAATAAGGGCATAGCAGTTGTTGCCTGTACAATAAGTCATGTTGCGCCTTATCAATCGCTACACTCTCAAGAGTGATGTTGGGCTCCACCAAACCAAACCTTCCATTTGCAATGATTCATCATGGTCATTATAGACTCGATCCTATCAGACTGCTCAATAAATTAAGCGAACCTGCTTTTCCATTCCTGTGTAAGGCTGGTATGTGGTCAGGCTGTCACAGAAGTAAGTTTACTCTTCAAGTTAATAGGACGGCCAAGATTAAAACCTCTAATCATGAAATAGTGAGCCCGCTAGTAATCATAAACCGTCGTCGCATGTGTGCTAGTTAGCTCAGGGTGTAGTCACATAGTCGGTGTCCATCGCGGGTCTATAACCGTTGACATTAGTTCAAACTTGATGCTCGGGCGCAAAACTAACACACACACCACATAATATTTCTACTGAAGAAAGCATCATCACTCCATATCACAAAGTGACTTTCTGATCTAGTGTTGTTTCCATTTAGATCGAAATCTGCGAATGCTTACGATATCGCAGGTCAAGCCTCAGACAGAAGACCGCAAAGGTCAGCGAAGAGATATAAATTTTAGACTAGGCTATCTGTCATCTTTCAAGCTAAAGTCCCTTCTTAAATTTACGATGATCACCCTCCAAGAACACTATTGGCTTCACCGCTACAGTCTCGAATTGTCAGCAAAGAATGCTATCCTCTTCGTTGACCCGCCAGGCCCTCCAAACCTACAGCAAGCATCTTCCTACTTGTAACAACACCCGCCCCTTCATTTATCAAGGAGGGCATTTTGTACAAACCTAATTTTGATGGAATTATCAAGATCACTTCTAGATGAAGTCATCATTAGGATTCTATTTCATGATTCTAGACTACTTTATGGTCTCAGCTCAAGCGTGCAACACCGTTGTCTAACTCTAGTTACTCGTCGTCTGGGACCAGCGAAGGGTTCAAATAGACAGACGAATAAAGTTTTCATATATCTCTAGTCTCCGAAAGCAGCTCTAATGAATAACTCACGATGACGTAAAGTATATACCAATTCTCCCATATTGGGGTTTAGTCAATTGATTCGGTTAAGTCAAGGCTATGAGGAGAAGTATTATAACTTCAATTCAACTTATAGATTAACCGAGGTGTCATCGCGGCACGCTATTACAACTTGTATCTAAGGTCGTTCATGACCAAATACAGAGCAACAGGAGGGTAGTATAAACAAAAGTACAATACAGTAGTATGCGAGAATTTAAATGACATACATATACTGTCCCTTCTGTGGATACATCTGTAAAACTTACCCTGAGTCCAGCAAGAAACCATCCAGGTCCCAACCTGGAAGGTTGCACTGCGGGTGGGTCACGTGTCGGTATATATTCGTGACCCGTAGCAACTTTGTAATCATGTCTCGTCGTTGATGCAGAAGTAAACTATGTAATTCATGGTTTGAAGGCAATTGGTGTAGAGTGAAACGGCGGAGTGTATCACAGGAGTTAGGCTTCGCTAAATCTTCGCAAGTAGCGGACGCTAGAACCTTCTAACCTTGACATCTTCGTCGCCGTATAAGTCGACAAACAGCAGTCCTATAGCGCCAAAATAAGATTTCTTACACTCCTTCAATGGCTGCGATGAATATCTCCCCAGGCGTTCAATCATGCCTTGAAGAGGCAAGAATAAAAGGCCTACCGGCGGATGCCTTCTACATCAAAGATTTCATCACTCCAGAGGAGGAGCAGACCTTGCTTGGAAAGGTTGAGGTTGCCCATCCGATTTTGACGCATATACAATGCTAATGAATCGTAGATAGAAGCTGCGCCCAAGCCTCGATGGAAGATCCTGACCCATCGACGCTTGCAAACTTGGCCGTCTGATCTGACCAAGAACAACACCCTTCTCGAGAGCGCGTTACCAAGCTGGCTGCTCGAGCCCGTTGTGAGTCGTCTCCTCTCACTACCAATATCGGCCGACGAGAGTGATCATATCTTCTCAAATAGTCCACACGGCGCTCCCAATCATGTGCTCATTAATGAATGTAAGTTCCGACCGCTAGTTATCCTTCTTACCACCAATTTCGATGCACGTCCGTGTATTTGTACTGCAAACCATAGATATGACCTTTCCCCTCACACTTTTACACGGAGAAGTGTTTTTCAAACCTCTCATACAGGATAAGGACTAATCAGCCCGCTTAGATAAATCCACACAAGGTATCATGCCTCATCGTGACGGCTCAGCATATCACCCTGTAGTATGCACAGTCAGTTTGGGTTCTAGCCTTGTCCTGGACATATATGACACTAAAGAAGGCGGAACTCGAGAGAACGAGCCAAAGTATCGAATCTTTCAAGAACGTAGGAGTCTACTCATCACCACCGGCAATCTTTATACGGACTTTCTGCATGGAATTTCAGAGACCGATCAAGACACGAATCTCATTCCGGAATCAATTTCTAATTGGGATCTTCTTTCCTCGCCAGAACAAATTGCCAATGGAACATGGCAACGATCGACCAGGACGAGCTTGACGTATCGGGATGTTATCAAAGTGTCAAAGCTTGGTAGCAAATTCGGTATTTTCGGAAAACGCTGAACATTTTGGTCTTTCAATATACAAAGGGTATCATTCTCCATCTTCTCTCCACTTTCTCAGCACCAAACTTCTCGATATACCATTTTTGAGTAGAATCCGCCGTCACTCCCAAATTTGCCGACACGAAGCCGAGTCCTGAGAGTACGGTGCCATTGAAGATGTTGCCTGGAGGAGCCGCCGCCATCGCCATAGCTAGATATATAAAACATTCGCACGTGTAGTGGGGACAGACTAGTGTGCTAAATAATGGGTGTTGTGAAAGGGAATATTTCTTCAGGCTGGCCAAATGTTTGTGGCAAATATGTTGCATGGTAGACCCAGCGACATATACAGCAATAGCAAAAGTTGTCTTTGCCGAAGGCCACAAGTCTATTGGAATACTTGTAATGAAATTGGTCGTAATTAAAATAGCTATTCTGGTTAGTTGCAAACATCTCAGACCATAGGGGTGCTTACGAATTCCTTCAACCCATACAGCAATACCGATGAAGAAATAGTAGGCAAGTCCTCTGCATATATATTCTGTCAGTCACTACTTAAGCGGCAGAATGGCAGATTCATAAAAAGAGGTTCTTACATTACCCACAACCCAAACCACATCTTAGCATCGGATGGCTTTGCAAACACAACAGACTCATAAAGTCTCCGCAATCCCTGAACCAACATCATTCCCCACACCAGGACCACCTGTTCTCTCGACATAGATTCCTCTAATTCCCTAGACGATCTCGATGACAAAAGTCTAAACACTGATCCCTGCATAACAATCTGATATGCCCAGAAGATGGAAGACGCTACCGAGAGTATGTAGTAATGTGTGAACCAGGAGTGAGGAATTCTAGAAGAAGCCATCCGTTGAATTAGGAAGTCAAGAGTCTCTTGCTGAGCTGGCGAGACTGCGACTTTTGTGACACCGCGGGATCCGTAATTCATGATGTTCTTCCTGAATGAGGGAACGAGGACACCTCCTAAGCACACGACCGTGCCGATGGTGAAGAACAGCTTACAAACCATTACAGGCTCTGCTAATTTTGAGAGGGAATCCATTCGTGTTACACTCATTTTTTCTGTGCTGTAAAGACTGTATTTACTCGACAACCATTTTCCACATAGCAGGGGCTTGTTTTTGGAAAGGGCGTTCGGAGAGCGAGAATATAAGCTAGCTAGAAACAACTTAATAGATTGAGATGGCTTAAATATGCCATTCTCGAATTGTCTTGTGAGCAACTCATCTCGACTTTCGACATCCATAAAGTAACCTTCTTAGAGGCCCCGCTTTTCATGTGACGTAGATATGCACGGACCTCAAAAATTATCGAGTGCCACCAGTTCAAAGTTCCCCTCCAGTATTGCAAGATCATTAAAACCCTTCTTGCGCAATTTTCTTCTGCGACCTTTTCTGTCTTCAGTTGACCTAGGGCTCAATATTTCAATAGCGCAATCATGGCGACCACGGTAGATAAGGTAAGTTGATGAACTCCTCAAATTGGAGCATTTGCTAATACCCCACCACAGATCAAGGACATCGAGGCCGAAGTATGTATAGTTACCATTTAGTTCGAATCACCTTTTCCGATCCCTCGTGCACCATGAAAACGACTCTCTCTACGAGCGTTCGACACATAAGGGTGCATTGTGCTAACCCACCACCAGATGGCCAAAACCCAAAAGAACAAAGCCACATCCTTTCATCTCGGTCAACTTAAAGCAAAACTCGCGAAGCTCAAACGAGAACTCTTAACCCCAACAACAAGTGGTGGAGGAGGAGGTTCAGGTTTCGACGTTGCGAGAACCGGTGTTGCCAGCGTAGGATTCATAGGCTTCCCTTCCGTGGGAAAGAGTACTCTGATGAGTAGACTCACTGGTCAACACTCAGAAGCTGCGGCATACGAATTCACAACTTTGACGACGGTGCCTGGACAAGTGCTGGTCAATGGCGCGAAGATTCAAATGCTCGATTTGCCTGGTATCATTCAGGGAGCTAAGGACGGAAAGGGAAGAGGCCGACAAGTTATTGCGGTTGCGAAGACCTGCCATTTAATATTCATTGTACTGGATGTGAACAAACCTCTTACTGACAAGAAGGTCATCGAGGCAGAATTGGAAGGCTTTGGCATCCGAATAAACAAATCACCACCCAATATCGTGTTCAAGAAAAAGGACAAGGGAGGCATCAGTATCACGAATACTGTTCCTCTAACACACATCGACCACGACGAAATTAAAGCTGTTATGGGCGAGTACAAGATTTCTTCAGCAGATATTGCCATTCGATGCGATGCAACCATCGACGATCTAATCGACATCTTGGAGGCAAAAAGCAGAAGTTATATTCCCGTCATTTACGCCCTCAACAAAATCGATGCTATTTCGATAGAGGAACTGGACCTACTCTATCGTATTCCAAATGCTTGCCCGATATCTTCCGAACACGGCTGGAATGTTGATGAGCTGCTTGAACAGATGTGAGTACAACTGACACAGCCTCCTGCAATCCCGAGCTTACAATGTCTCTTCTTTCCGCCGCGATCATCTTGATATGATACTCGTGGCGCTACTCGGTGCCTTACTCGGTGTGAAGCATGTGCTAATGTGGATGTAGGTGGGACAAGTTGAATCTTGTGAGAGTTTACACAAAGCCCAAGGGGAAACTACCCGACTACACGTCGCCGGTTGTGCTACGATCCACAAAATGCACGGTTGAAGATTTTGTAAGTACTCTAAGCTCTAGCCTAAAATCTAACAAAGGAATTTTGGAACAATCAACTAATCTCTGCAGTGTAATGCTATTCACAAGACCATTGTTGAGCAGTTTAGACAAGCCATTGTCTATGGCAAATCCGTGAAACATCAACCACAACGTGTGGGACTAAGCCACGAGCTCTGTGATGAGGATATTAGTAAGTCCGCAATCGTATTTCTAAGGCATTGCTAATAGATCTCAAGTCACGATCATCAAACGATAACCGACCTCAAGGCAGCTGAATCACTGTGGAGTCGAGCTTCTCGAAAAGTTCAAGTGAGGCTAGACTATCCACGGGTCGTTCCTGTAACAGCTTCCAGCTTTGGAACACTTGGGAATCTACTTTTGATGGAAGCGAGCATCCATTCAATCCTAGCCATTTCAAGTTCGGGTCGCACTTTAACGATTATTGGATGGGTCGTTGTGGCTACCGGGAAGAAATCCGTCCAATTACTTGGAGGTTGGAGATGAAAATGGCTCAAACAACAATGCTTTGTTCCTGATTTCTAGGATTGATAACACCTTAGTGTTGAGTTGAGAAACAAGGGCTTCGTCAGCCCTCTCTCTATGGAAGCAAACCTACTGACTTAATTTCTCGAAATATTGAGCTCGATAAAGCACAAGATAGCCCGTCAGCCGTCATTAGGAAGAAATGAATCAAGGAAGCAAAAGGAACCCATTCAGGCCCAACTGTCCTACATCATTAAGCATCTGACATGCCCTATGGCAATCACTTTCCGAGAACCTTATCCAGCACCCTTGAGGCACCGCGGAAACAACCTTCATACTTCCCCGCATGTCAAGCTCATGAAACGAGACTTAATCTAAATTGATCGCATCCCATCTCCCACCACTGTTGGCACGTTCTCAAAACCTCAAATTCTCAATGCCCCAATCTCCCAATCTCCTCAATCGTGCACAGACAAATCATGCCCGTTCGCCTCGCTCGGACATCGCGCTTAGAGGTTGGTTTCCTCTCCAACATGTCAAAAGCGGCGAGGACGAAAAGCGCAAGGGGTAATTCAGCCTATTAGCGGGCTCGCGGGCTTCGGACTTTTCTTTCAAAAATGTTCCCTTTCCCGAATTTCTCAGCCAGTCGTTTCGTGAGAAATGGGAGGGCAGGACGCGTTGGGCCAGTCGTTTCGTGTTTCTTACCGCCGAGAAGCGGATTGGGCTATTCTAAAGAGTACCCTTGCCAGTGAGGCTTCAAGGTGCCGATGACTCGCGAACGGTTGTGGCCCGGCTATCAAGCTTTGAGGGGATCTCGTGGTTGATCTCGTGGTTTGTGTTATATTTTGGCTTCGTTATTGAGCTGTATGATGCTGTGAGAACGCTGCGTTGTGAGCAAATTTATATGACTAGCTGGTTTCCTTCTCACAGCAAAACAGAAATGTTAGTAGACTGAGTCTACTATATCAAGAGAGTCTCGGAAACTGTGGTTTCACCCACAAAGTGAAGTGGCGGTCTCTGTCAAAAGGAATACTCAATACGAGGACTAGTCTCAATTTCCAACGGTTGCTCCCGACTGCCGCAAGTTACTGTTGGTTCTTGTCTATCTGCTCGGGAACCTGTCGATCATTTTCGACATTTCATTAGTGGCTAACAATTCCTTTGAAAAACACTAGCTCAATCACTTAGCGTTACGGGTTTTTCATATGACGATGACTCGATATTGGGCACATAAGTTGTAGAGGGTCCGTCGACTTGAATATCGCTTGGAAGTGACGGGCGTCTATCAAACGAAAAGGAGAATATTGGCCTGGGCAATTTGACTTCTAGTTGTTCTGCCGAGCTGAATCGAGAATCACATTTTCTCATGGAGCCCATTTAATGGAACCCTCGGTGTCCCAAAATATTAATTTGGATCCATTTTGGAGACAATCGTTCTTGGGCTTGCTTGCCTGGTTTTCAACTGGTCCCTCCTCATGGGGTCTCGAACCTCAACTCGACTCTCGCTGCAGATTTCTCAATGAAGGTTATATCATTGAAAGGATACAAGGACCAGCATTCTTTGGAAGGCACCAGTTGAAAGCCATACATTATATCGCGACGAGAACAACTGCATTGAGGTACAGACCGAGATCTATCCGCCCAATGACTTTCGTCGTAGGCAATATAACCCTACCCACAGTCTGCATATGACACCACTCTGCTCAGTCCTGATAGCGCGGAAAGTCGAAATCGACCGATCGTTGAAGCAAGCAAGAAGCGGCAGAATATGTTGCGTCGAATAGAGGCTTACAACGGTGTCTGCAGCAATTTTTCTTTGAAGGGTTTATTGGCTTACTTCAATGATGCAAGACTACCAAAATTCCCCGATTGCACAACATGTGAGGCGGCAAGAAATTTGACTTTGAGCAAATCGAGGAAAGAGGCGGGATTTGGCCGACCAATTGACCAGTATGCGTATCAATCAAGCAGGATCGAGAGCATGCTGTGCTACATTCCGAAAAGATGTGTAGGAATGACTTTTGGGTGGAATCAAGTTCATAGCCACGCCGTGAAATAGACCGTTTTGATATGACATCCTAGGCTGCTGCCCATGAGCAGGATCTGTTTCGACTGTTTGAAACTCGTGGAGGTCGTTCAAAGATCATGCCGTCCGTCATCCATGGCCATGGCCGGTATCGCTTAGAAATTTGGTGATGATAGGACGAGTAGAGCGGCATTGCAGGAAACGCCTCGAGGCTGGTTTGGGCAATAATATTACCTCCCAATATCGTCAAATGATAATCATACGGCGATAGAACAAGGACGATTGGATTGTTCGTTCATTCTTCAATGCAGACAGAGACCAAAACGTAGCAGGCCATTCTGCTCCCTACGGCTGCACTTGCCTAGCAGGAGGCTCAGAGGTGGTTGTCTGTTGGTGTCTGTTGGCTGGGGCTATGGAAAGTATATCAAACGTGGCGATGAGATGTTGTAGATCTACTTAACTCGATAACTCTGTGAAGGCTTTCCCAGTGGCAATGGTCGCGCCAGCCAACTCATATCGATGAATCGATAATGCTGGTATCGCTGGGAGCGGGTGTTGACTCCAGATTCCAACCGTCTGGTTAGTGGCGGGCAAGTTGAGGTTGGTTGGAAGGTTACGTCGTGTTTGACTCTTGAGCAATCATGAAGCCGAATTGTCCAACAGAGATTCTTGAGGCTTGAAGTTCTTGCTCTTGCTCTTGTTTCTTGTTTCCTGTTTCTTGTTTCTTGTTTCTTGTTTCTTGGTCTCAATGTAGAAGTGCTAGCCCCTTACTCTTGCCTTGCCGAGTTTCTTTTTAGCACTCAGAAAGGTCGCCGTACTACGGGGGCGTACTACGGAAGCCTCACGGCTGACTACTGGCAAAGAGAGGAACTGCGCTATTCTTTGCCTAGCTCCTCTAGCTAAGCGTGTTGTAAACCTCACAAGGAGAATTTCACTTCTCCCTACTGACGACATATACGGCACGTAGTATATCTTCACCACCGAGGCACTCAAGACAATCCAATGGGGCGGACCCAACTAGAGCCTCCACGGCAGTGGCCTAGCGGAGAACGGTTTACGCCTCTATCATGCTGCGGGGGAGCGACAGCATCGCATGACATGTTGAAGCTCGAGGGACTCGACTTTCACTGCCTTGTTGATAGTCCTAGGCAGTCCTCGCCGCCTTGCCGTCCGCTGTGGCCGTGGTGTGCCATTATGGCCGGTTTGACGATTTGAAGAGGATGCTGCCCCTGTTTATGGCAGAGCCCAAGAAGCCAGAATAAGCCAGGATTCCAGGATGGGACCATTAGGAAGAGCCAGGAAGAGCCAGGAAGAGCCAGGAAGCCAGGAAAGGACAAGCCTCCTCGATTTGTGCGGTCCATTGCTGCTCTGCCATGGGTATTATTTCCCCCCCAGGCCCAAGCTCCGGGTTCCCCCAGCTCTTGCTTGGACTTGCTAAGTTGCTAAGTTGCTGAGTTGCTGAGTTGCTAAGTTGCTGAGTTCTTATCCCAGAGATTCCCAGAGCTTTCCCAGAGCTTCCTCACCTCTGTTTCTGTCGCTGCTAAAGCAAATCCATAGCTCTGTCTCCGCATCTGATCTGTCTGTAATCTATCTGTAAGGTTACAAAGTCTTCGCTGCCCCTCGCCAACTTGCCCGCTCGCCAAATCGCAATCGCCCCGTCACTCACTCCTGCATCTATCTCTGCAACCTCTGCACTCTCTGCACCCTCTGCACCCTCTGCACCTCTCCACCTCCGCACCTTTGCGTGGTTCTTGGTCTGCGTCTCTGCGTCTCTGCATCTCTGCATCTCTGCATCTGTGCATCTCTGCGTCCCTGACATCTCGAGGTGTCCGCTTCCCTGAACGATCCCATCGTCCATCCCATCCCATCCCGCCGCGACTTGCAGTGTCGGCCCCAAGCTTGGACTCCTCTTTGGACCGCACTCGCTGCGACGCTGCTGCAGCCGGCCGAGTCGCCTCGACCCAGCAACACCAAAAGCCACCCACTCGCACCCACACCCACGCTCTACGCGCTCACCCTCACCGTTGGACCCCCAGAAGCAGGACCACCAAAGCAGCAAGCATCAAGCATCGCAACTTCGCCAGGACTGGACTCGAATCGACTCGAACTCGAACTCGAGCTCGAATATCGTACATAACCCTTACCCCGTATACTACCGCTGAAGTAACACATACACATACACATACACATACACACACACATACACATACAGATACACATACATACATACATACACACATACATATACACATACATACATACATACATCCATATATCCATACATCCATACCTACATACATACCTCTATCCTCCGATCCGTCCGCATACCTCGCATCCACACACATACACACATACACACACTCACCCACTCACCCACTCAACCACTCACTCACGCTCATTGTCCTCCTCCACCAACTGGGGATTGCGCCTGTTTCGGAGCGTCGCGCTGGGAATTCCTGTTCAATCCTCGATTCCTCATCCAACAACCTCGATTCCCATCGATTGTCGCGCAAGCCTTGGAGCCTCAATCCGCTTTAACTCCAACAACTGCGACCCCCAAACGCTGCTTTGCTGCAGCTCTCCTGTCCGGCAAGGTCCCCTCATATCAACGCAGGAACCGCTGCTTACCATGCATGCCGTTTGCCGTGAGGACTGCACACTTCCTTAGCCAGAAGGAATCTTCGACTTCCTTAACCACCGGTACCTCGAGGTGGGTGAATGCGCCAAAGGACAAGCGCATCTGACGTGCAATTGGGGTCGCATTGAACCGTTAAGCAGATTCCCATTTCCTGGAAATCAGAGAAATGCACGACTCCATGATGACGCAAATTGGCATGGACGAGCATCATACTTCTGGAGGGGAGAATTATGGGCCAACCGACGGATGGGTAGATATGAGTCACAGCTACAATTCATCACAGCATCAATCACCTATTTACGAGGCGGGAGGGTATTCGTTCTTGCAACCGGCTCAGCACAACCATGGTATGCCAATTGAACCGTCGTTCAACAATCCCCAGAGAATGCCGCAACAACAACCACTTCCTTCGCATCCACCTCCGCCGCATCAACAACTTCTTCCTCTTATTATGCCCAGCCATCCCACTTGGCCAAGCATGTTAACAAATCCGGCGACGACGACATATTCACCTGCACCAGTCCCAATACCCGCTGTATCCGCGCCAGTGGTGAAAGGCAATGCAAACGCCAAATCTTCGGGCCACGGAGCCCCAACTGCGCGGAAAACATTGTCTGATAATGATCGAAGACTCATGTGTCAATACTCCGAGGAACACCCCTCGGCAAAACAAACAGAGATTGGAAGTAAGTCAATAGAGCCTCGGAATGTCAGAGAGACATCCTTGCTAACCAGCTTGTAGATTTATTTGGCGTTGAGCGAAGGTAAATTCAACTTCTAACTTGATATGGTTCAAAAGCTTACTTTGCAGTACTGTGTCGAAAGTCCTGAGACAAAAGGAAAAGTATCTATTTCCTGAAGACCGAAGTCTGTCTCCAGTGAAGCGGGCTAAGGGAAAGTTTCCTGATATCGAGAGAGCTCTTTCAAATTGGGTCAGGAACAACCAGAAGAAGGGTATTCCTTTGACCGATTCAGCAATCAAAGAAAAGGCTCGCTTCTTTGCCACCACTGTCGGAAACGACGAGAGTCACCTAAAAACGAACAGCACGAGCTGGCTAGAGAAGTTCAAACAAAAGAATGGAATTGGGTCAGGGAAACTATCTCGAAGGGCCTCGGAAGCCAACATCTCGGACTCGGGATCATTGAACCCAGAATCTACCGCGGTTTCCACCTCGCAGACCCCCAATGGAATATCCCCTACGTCGCCCAGTAACTTAGCATCACCTTCCCCCCTATCGGCAACGAAAAGCAGCGATGAGGACATGAAAACCGAACACATCAGTAGCTATATGGATTTTTCCCATGGAAGTACCGGCTACCACCACTCGAATTCTCAAAGCACTACCTCATTGTCCAGCGCATTTTCAGATCCGCAAGCCAGTTTCTCGGGAGCAACGAGCCCAACAACACCCTTCGCCTTCTCCCCAGATAACAATTCTAGCTCTTGGTTGCCATCACAACAAGCGCGCCTCCCGCCTCCAGGGAACAGCTTCCAACGTCCACGTAGTCAAACTTTTCCTACGTTAGGTATTGACCCGAATTTTGCTTCCCAGGTGGTCTCGGAACCTTTGACACCCAGATATGCGCCAGTGACAGCACCCTCATCAGCATTAGATTCGCCCATTCATGAAGTTCCTCCGCCTTTTGGTATCAATTCTGCGGTGTCCTCCCCCCCATTGCACCACAGCAGCAGTAACGGCTCCATGGCGCCGCCATCGTCAAGTACCCCGCTGACGGGTATGCAATCTCCTATGGGATCGTCGGCACCGAACTCTCCTACGCAGGATGATGCTAGGCGAGCGCTCGATACGTTGCTCAACTTTTTCCATCAAGCACCTAACGGCCTGATTGACGAGACTGACTTCCATAGCGTGGTGAGGTTGACTGAAAAATTGCGGTTACACAGCCAGCCTCCAAGTCTACCAGGTGGTCTGCACCGAATTGAGGAAAGCGAGCCTCTGGCCCCGAAGATGGAGCAATCAATGAGTGCCGGTTGCTGAAGGATCAGCCAGACCAACCCTCCTAAACGCTATATATCTAACAAACTCTTCCTTCGGCCCTGTCATTACCAGCATCCAGCACATCGACGGCGTTACAATTTCATCCTGTACAGCAACATTTCTTTCTGGAGCGCCATCAGTTCACAATTCTATTCAACACCTTCGTATTCCTATCACTTTCGTCACCATTACTTATACTCTACAAATCGAGCTCCTGCGGTCCCGGTCAGAGGGATTCCGGAAACCCCCATATACCCATGATACACCCTCTCGCTCACGCGATTCCGTTCTTCTCCGCGATACAAGTTTTCACTCTTGGTTCTTTTCCATACCTGGCATATATTGGTACTTTCTTGCGGCAGCCCGTTTTCATTTTTGGGCAAGGGCGTCGGGATATCGAGGCCAGGATGTTGAATACGTGTGCCTAGGGATTCGCATTCTATTTCATTTATCTTTCTTGGCTCACATTTTGCGTAAGGGGGGGGGGGGGGGGGGGGGGG
>LLCE01000196.1:0-51707 GCA_001414415.1 Hymenoscyphus repandus | reverse complement strand
CCCCTTGATTGCTACATAGGTGGACACTAGTTATGGAGTGCGATGCTGCAGCTGTAATTCGTAAGCCCTTCGCTCGCTTATCGTGACACTACTGTACTCAGGTCCCCGTCCCTACACTTAGTAGTCCCTATGGTAGGTTCCTCTCCAATCCTTTTCTCTCCCATCAAATAATCCTCCACCGACCAGCAGCAAATACGCACCTCACCAACGAACCCCCCCTCAACACCACAGCTCCAAATCACTCTCGGCCACTCACACCCGGTCCCAATCATCAAACAATTCCGAAGACAACTTCATCTGTACCAGGAGTCGCTCAGCACTCATCCATCACTCACCCTCACTCACCCTCACTCGACCTCACTCGCTCTCACTCGCCCTCACTTGCCCTCACTCGCCCATCAACTCACCTATCACTCGCCCATCACTTACCTATCACTCACCCATCACTCACCCATCACTCACCCATCACTCACCCATACCCAGTACCCAGTACCCAGTACCCAGGAGTATCGATCACATACGTACTAAGTGTCTACGGTGTTATTGTGACCTGTTTTGGTGAGGTACCACGACGGGTCTTTTTTGTCAAACCCACTTCGCTTGCTAGAAAGTCCGCTGGTCGAAAGTCGAGGCTGCGCTCCTTGGGTTTAGCTCCTTTTCCGCTCTTACACACTTGAGTGCAGGAGGAGTGCAAGTCCAAGTTTGTGCTTCAGTGCCATCCTTGTTGTCGATTACAACTTCCGTTTCCCTCCCCTCCTCGCCCGGCTCCGTCGCATAATCGCCATCATCCTCCCTCCTTGCCCCTCGAGTCCCTCCAGCCCCTCGAGCCCCTCTCCTTATCAACCTCGCTCACCACGATAATCTAAATCGACTCTCCCTTCCTCCCTCCGCACCCTCCAACCGCACAACATCATCCATCGACACCATCACAGGTCGGTTCGTGCGGGAAATACTTGGGACGGATTCGACGCTGCTGCTGGACAAGTGGTGTCGCCAATAGGCTCGCGGAGAGATATCCAGATACCTACCTAGAGCTGCTGGGTGCATTGCGGCTCAAACTCCCGTTGTACCTGATCCGGGCTTACGAAGAGCAACGCATTACTCTCCTCGAGCTCTCGTATGTTCTGATGTGTTGATACGATCCCGTCATCATTTCCCTTTCATCATCCCGATCCTCTTCTTCCTTACACTGCCGCTGCCGACCTTCTGCGAGCGCTTTCGTCAATAGCTTCGCCGCCGACCATCCCCAGCCTCCCTCGTCATTTATACCCGGGTCCCGATTCCCAACACCACTCCACCACTCCACCAGTCCACCACCACCATGACGACCTTTCACCCCGTCAACACCTCCCTGGCGCCCGAATCGCATCCGCACGCGCGAGAAGATGTAACACCCACGACACCAAGACCCAATACTGCTCCGAATACACAAGCCGCTTCGATGCATCGAGATGATGCCACCACCCCGACTCGAGCCAACTTCGGCAGCTTGGCCAGCCAGCGACCGCTACCAGCATCGCCATTTCCATCTGCAATCACCATCCCCGAGGGCAACGAGTCTCCGAAAAAAACGGTCCGACGAGGAGATTCACAATATTCTACCAAATCCCGGGAATCCGAAGATGTAGAGATGGGTGGTGATTCAGAAGGAGAAGAAGATGGCTCGGATGACGAGAGTGTGGTCAACGCCGATGGAACCAAATCATCGAAGAAGAAGAAATCGCAAAGGTTCTACTGCACAGATTACCCACCTTGTAGTCTCAGCTTCACTCGCAGCGAGCATCTTGCCCGGCACATCAGGTTGGTGTCCCCTCTACCAGGGTCTCTTGTTGTACACGATGCTAACTTTCGCAGGAAACATACAGGGGAACGCCCATTCCAATGCCATTGCTCACGTCGATTCTCGAGACTCGACAATCTTCGACAACATGCACAAACCGTCCACTTGAACGAAGAGATACCACAAGATTCGTTGGCGGCAACGGGTACAAGGTTTCAGAGACAAGTGAGGACAGACAGGGTGAGACCACCGGGTAGTCGTTCGAGGGCTTCAACGACAAGTAGTCAGGTCAGCCAAGGTCGAGGGCACACTCGCAATTCGCTGTCTGCATCAAGTATTGGGTCAGTGTCTTCAGCGTACAGTGCGCGGGATGATCCGAGAAGAAGGCCACCGCCTTTGGTCATGGCAGGAGAGTCAAGAGGCAGATTCTCCCAGGACATGACGGGATATCGAGCGGACAGCCCCTCGGGTCAATTCCAATATCGTCCTCACTCTCCTGGCGGATTTAGTACCCCGACGTCTGCCACTTTCTCCACTGGCCAGAATAGTCCACGTTGGGGCGCATCTGGTATTCAGTCACCAATCTCATCGCACTCTCGTACCGCTAGTATATATGCCGACCATCGAACGCCAGGTCGAAGATTGTCTGTCCCATCGGCTGGAAACCCTTTTCAATCTCCCCATACCAATTCATACGGGCAGTCGGTCTTGACCCCGTTGAATTCCTCCAACATGGGTTCGTTCTCCCCTTCTAGCAGTATGATGACGAGTCCGACGAGCTCGACGAGTGGATCTGTATGGTCCCGAAGAGAGTCGGTCTCGAATGCATCGGACGAAGCATGGAGACGTCGAACGTGGCATCCGGACACCAACACTGGCTTCACGAGCAGATTGCAAGTCGTCACTACGCCCAACTACTACTCCAATGGGCCACCTCCTCAACCTCCGTCTGTCCTCCCGAGTAATGCCCCGCCGCTCCAATCGATGCGTCTCCCGGGTATTGAGAGTTTCGATCCTCTCCCTCCACGACCAACCACACCAGTTCGCCGCCAACCTAGTCCCATGATGCTTGACACTCCCAGTCGCGTTCCTCCTCCCGTGACGGAACCTTATCAGAATGGAGGGAATTCCAGACCAACTAGCCAGCACTGGGATCAAGGCATCAACAGAAATATGAATCGTTTGGACCTGGCACAGGGTACACCGCCGAGTGATGCAGCCAGCTCTTGGGCATCTGAGGCCAATCGAGCCGTGCAAGCACAGGCCGAACAAGCTCGAGTGCAGCCTCAGCAGACTGTACGATTCGAGGAATCGCCATATTCAGCCAGGACACAGACCGGAGGGACGTGGCAGGGGCATCAACACACCATAAGCGCACCTCCGATCACTCCAAAGGAGTCAAAACGCCACGGCTGGTATCATGGTCCAGTAGCCACCGCTCAGAATCAAGGTGTCGTGCAGCGAACCTCTCCTGCAGATTCAAGCAGTTCTGAGGGTGGTGTGCCCGGAACCCCAAATAACCCCCACCTAGCAGAGACAAACCCTGGTATCGTGCATGCTAATGGATGGGTTGAGAATCGAAATGGGATCTCGCATACCCCATTTCCGCCACACGATCCAAGAATTGTCCCGTCTAATGGCAGCGCTCCATTTTCACGTCAGAATGGTCCTGAGGGAGCCTATACGTTCGGCTCTCGTGGCCCGCAAGCTCCTGCTCAACAACAGCATCATGTACCAAAGTCGACAGACAACAACATGCTTAGACTCGAAGCCTTGGTTGCCGTGGCCACGAGCGAAGAGAATGCCACCACTTCTATATATTAAGAATCTCACAAAGAGAATTCCATTGGCATAGTCCATGGATGAACTCGATGTGTGTGTGGATTGGATTGTACATAACACCATCCTTCACTTCATTCATAAGATACCCGCGTCATTTTTAGCACGCCATTACGAACTTAACGACTTAACACGAAACGAAGAGGGACGAAACGATCGATGGTCACGCTCAAACGAATCTCATTTATATGGGAAGGGGGAGGCGGACACATGTCAAAGCATTTTACAAGGCGTTTCACGGAGTGTCAGTACACTGAGGGGCTTTTCCTATGTCTGGTCTCGGTTATCTCGGTTTCCTTCGTCTCATGCATTGATGATTTCATCTCCGATAGCATACATAACAACGCATTCGTTCAGGCATCCAAAATGCCAGAGAGTTTTCCTTTGTCTTTGGGATTTACACTGTCGGTATGCCTGCGTGCGAACATCTTCATTCTAGCGAGGATCTCAGATTCGGGAGCGGGACTATTGATTTGGTACATTACCTTATACCCACGCGATCGTTTTGGGGTGGATGGACTGGACATGGGGTTTGGGCACGTCAAGGTAGGAAGGATGGAAGGATGGGACTTTGTGCACTCAAATTAATAGCTCTGTTTTTCGCGTGTCGGAAATTCTATATATATCATTATCCTATCTACGTAGTAGGCTACTGCCAACTGAACAATCCCACTCTTACGTTCTAAATGCATGATCTGCTTGGCTACCAGAGATATCCAGGTGCAAGTCGTCAAGCGGGTGGTAAAGTGTCTTCCTATCCTGAGGTAGCTTTCACGAGATCTTCACGTTGGGTTTGCTTGTCTCCATCCGAGATTCCAAGCCTGCACTCTAATTCTCTGTCATATAGCTATTCTGGTCTCCTGCGATGGACATTGTTTCTCTTTGATCCTAGCTCCCTTTTGAAGTGCATGGCATACCTGAGGGAATTTAATGGCCCGAGTCACTGCCTTGATGGAGTAGATGAATTGAAGCTGGACTTGGCATGTCATTGCTGCTAAGGGTGGTATACATGGAGGTTGAGGAGGGTTATGGGGAGACGAGGGGGGGATGTGAGGGAGGAAGCAAGGGAACCGTTGAGACTAAGATAGTAGTAGTCTTAGGGAAGTAGCGTAGCGTGATAGTCAAGACATTCATGTTTTGAGGATGGGATTTGGGAATGAGAAGAGAAGATGGGAACTTCTCGTGCTTGTGTGGAAAGTGGCGTGAGTGCAGCTTTTTTTTCTCAGGTGCACAATCGAAACGGTATACGAGATTTGAGGTTGTGTGGAAAGGGGATCTAGGGGCTGCGGGTAGTAGGTATGGTGGTGAGATTTGCACTCACGAGGTGGTGACTTTTCTTGACTTCCTCAGGCTCGTTCGATGTTGTACATTCCCAGAGACTGTCCCTTCTATTGTTGGAGGTGGGTTTCATTCTCATCATGATCTCGGTACCAGGTTTGTTCACATACCCTGGGCCGTTCGGAGCGTATTGTAGGAGAATTGAAGTTGGTCTTTGTAACAGGGCGAATAGGGCGTTGCGGGCTTTTTGTTTTCAAGCTGAGAATTCGGAATGTGGACGATAGTGGTAGGGAGGGTGGGGTGGTGAGAGAGGTGAGAGTTTGTGTGCTGAAGATTTTAGAGAACGAAGGGTGGCGGGTTTTATTCTTTCGAGGCGTTAGTTGCATGGCTTAGGGATAGATAGGGACGTTGTTCATGGTAGGCTCTCTCTCGATATGCCTTAAATGGGGATGAGGAGAGGGGGGTTATTAGGAGGGAAGGCGTAAATATATCTACGCCACCTCACCGATTCATGTATGGAGGCGAATGTCGATCCGAGATCTAAGGGGTGAACTTTCGCGTCGATACAACTCCTGCTTTTTGACTAGGTACTCGGCAGTCATGGTTCATATAATTCGGTGGGAATTAGGAATGCTAAGATGGGAAAAGAGCGGGAAGAAGCCAAAACTAGCTTGTGTTTAAATTCCTGGGAGTGGAGGGGGAAGTGTGGTTTTCCCTCCTGAGTTCTGGCGCTCGCTTAGCTGTGTGATAACCTGTCTTGATGAGCTCGGAAATAGCTGCTTACTTATCCTGCTGCGATCGTCACTGATGGATTTATATCTTTATAGCTTAGTGTCCTCTTCTTGATTTCCGGAATTTCATTTCATGCCAGCTTTTCTAATTCTCTGATTATCGTTCAAAGAGCGCAAAGGTACCAACGACAAAATTAGACACTTCGCTACGTATCCTCAACCAATAAGATTATTTGGGGTGCTGGTATCGCTCAAGTCCCGACCGTGTATCTAGAGATGGTTTCGTTAGGTGGGAGGGTGAGAGCGAGGCGTAGTTTTGGGGGATGTGTCAGGGGAGGAAAGAAGAATGGATTCTAGCGATTTTGAGTTGTGTAAGAAGTGAGTTAGTTGAATTGAGAAACTAACTCAACTTGAATCAGATTACTCTGCAAGCCTTGATCTGTTTCAAGTGAGGGGTTTGATACGTAGCTAGGCCTTTTAGGTGACTCTATACTCTCCTCTCTATGTAAGAAGAATATGAATAGGATGTAAATTCATTTGGGATCTATATAGGTCCGTGAAATAATTATTTTCCATACTAATTCAAATATCGTTTATTTACTTAGTCTGTGGATATTTATATTTTTTCTTGGGCTAATATCAACTTAACTTGGAGTAGGTCTTGGATAATGGCCGCATATAAACTAAGTATCAACTTAACTCAACTTTTCGATTCAATTCCGAGTAAAACTAACAAATTGAAAAAAATCGTGACCACGTTGACATTTGTAGATAGCCGCCCAAGAGTTGGAAGGAGACAAGGGATACTGAGGACGGGAGTGTGGATGAGGAGGTGGAGAGGGGTACAGTGACTTAAAAGGCGAAAAGTCGGCAAACGCCAAAGAAAATTTGCCCCGGTGTGAGAGATCTTTTCTTCTCACATCAGAAGGCTGTGCTATTAGGATAATGGAAGAGATGGACCTCATATGGTGGCGACCAAATCCTTATTTAAAGGGCTTTTATGTCATAGGGGTAGAGTAGCTATGATAGCAAAATTTTACTTTGATTAAGATTTCTAAGCTTTTTCTTTGGGACACATGGTTCGAAGGTAGCCTTATATAATTATAACCTCCTCCTACCGGAAGCCTTCATTGTCCACCACCATAGGATTATCTGTCCGCAGATATACTATCCGTATGTATTCACATCCTGTTGCTGGTGAAAGGATCAAACCGCTGTCACCCCAATCCTCCATCCGTAGTCGAAGAAAACAAAACGAGACTCCAGGTACACTATAAGCGAGTGCATCTTACTTGTTATCAAAGCTGACACATAGGTCCCTGCTCTACTCTAGATTTTTCATCTGTCCTCTGAGAGTGAGACGACCCGAGGTTATAGCGCCATAAGGAGAATTGCGCGAGGTCATTACAACGTGGCAATCGAGGATTGTAAAGGAGGGATTAGCAAGGTCCTCAAAAAAACTGCCCTAATCAACAGAAGCCCATGACCAAGAAGGAGCCAGATACCCGGCTTGCCGCGATTCGGATGGATTTCATGTGCACCACCCTAGCATACTTCCCATATCATGCCTCCAAAATCCAGTGAGGCACACCGGGGCTTCAATCTGCTTAGTTGCCAATAACTTTTCGCCATAGCGCTTTGTACTTCCCTCTATTGCTACGAGTCTGTCATGGGGGCTTTCTAACCTTCGGCCAGAGTAAAATCCAATGAGATTCTCCTATTCTGTATCTAACGAGAAATCGTAAATTGTAGGCACCTTATCTTGAGGACCGTTTCCCATAGACACTCGGGCCCTTGGAGCCAACGGCACCTAAGGGCTATGTTGGACTTCGCAATCTTGGTAGCAACTAATTTATAAGATTGTAAAAATCTTTCGCTGCTTGAATGAGCAGAAGCCGCTGAAATTGTAACGTACGCCAGTGAATATATCTCTCTCCTATTGGTTGAAGCTAATTCAAGGAGCGGCTTGTTGAGCGTCCCTACATGGAGCAGTCTGGACGGACCTAGACGACTACCACGTGAAAGCTCGAGGTCACCAGTGACTAGACACGAATGGACTCTGTCGCACCCTTAGATCCAGCCCCTGATTGTGTCAAAGGTATTGTTTGTTGTAACATAAAGATGTTTTTGGGTATCAATCGGAACACTTGAGAATCCTTCAATATCTGTCATGTCTTAGAATTGTACAAAACGTCCTATGATCCAGAAGTAGATATAGTTAAATGGTGAGCACTCACCTCGCGCTTTTCTTAGAGAATATGTAAGCGGTTCAGGAAACAAGAGGTCCCTCTCTTAATCATCTTGGGCATTATACCGGAAGTTTATGGCCACTGTACATGCGAGTATTTCTGGATGGTGAGTGATTCGAGCTTCCATGACAATCATCTTCATGGGATCAAGTAGCAGAGGAGCAGCGCCTTTCGATTGGGATGCCTCTTTAAACTAGTCTATATCTGGATAGCGTCGAAACAAGAAACAATTGTCTTCAGCGGCTTTATTATACTCCAGTACAGTAAATTCAAAAGTAATCAGATATTTCACGACTTCCACCCAACTTTTCCACTTGATTTGGTCGGGCTTGATTATATCCAAACAAATCTTTTGAGAGTGCTGGCAAGTATGTCAATAGTCTGAAAGGGTCCTAATTTCGCCATTGCGAGTGAAGAGAAGTCCTAGCACTGCTTCGTCAGTACTTGTCGAGAAGGTTGCAAGTCTGATGAGGCAGTTGGTGTATTTCAATTCAAGTCGTGGCCATAGAATGACCCACGCACTTTAATTAAGGAGTAGAAGTTGTAATGGGAGTTCCATGAGGAGCGAGAAAGTTATAACAAAGTTGCGATCGGTGGCTGGTTTCAAGGTAGTACGTGAGTGAATGCACTACGATGGTTACATATTCAGCTGCTAACTGCCCAGAAAATTATACTGATTAGTTATCAAGCTTTTAAAAACCTATCAAAATACCTGTGAACCTCTGCTCCATCATTGGCTCGTCTAAGGGCTTCCTGGAGCTGATGACAGCGTACTACTTCTACGATTCTATCACTAAGGAACAAAACTAAGCCGCGAATTTGGTAATCTATCTGATCGAAGATCAGCTACCAATATAAGACAGCTCATATGACTGAATCATTATCCAGGAGACCATGGACCATAACGGGGAAACATTGTACAAATCTCTTGACTTTAATGGATGGGAATTTCGAACATTGAGAATAATCCCAGGCCAACGACCCACTCATCAAATGTTCTTTGGAGATTTGCTTGCTTATCAATCCACCTCGATATCGCGCCCTTTTCTATTGCTGGGGACATACTGGAGACACTAGAACCATCATACTGAATAATCAGTCAGTAGAGGTAACGAAAACCTCGAGGAAGGCTTGCAAACGCTGGTGAAGCATGGGATATTATCCCTCTGACCCTCTGGGTTGATGCCTTATGTATGAGTCAGCAGGATCTTGTTGAAAGAGGGATTCAGGTTATCCGGATTATTCAGATCTATTCAAAAGCATTCGAAGTTGTGGTTTGGCTTGGACCAAAGGATCCGACATTGGCATATCCAGAGTCTGCAGAACAGCACGGTGTTGACTGGGATGCCCTTCTCAATCGACCATATTGGAATTGTGTATAGATCATTTAGAAAATCACGAAAACATCTTCCATTCGTCTCCTGTACGGTGACAGAGTAATCCCATGAGTTGGGTTCCTTGCAAACCGCGACAGATCTTCTCCAAATATCAGCGCCATGATAGCATTTCACAATAACTTGAGGATAGGTAATCGATGAATACTTCATGCAGCTATAATTAAAACGATAGCGTTTCAATCTACTGATCAGCGCGATAAGAAATATACGCTTAGGGGTTAACTTCCGAGGGTACGGAGATAGTTCAAACCCCCAACTACGCTCAATCTGCGCAGGAAGTCTTCTACAAGGTCGTGCAAGCTATTGTCTCTCAAAACGGTCCTTGCAATTACTTTGTTCGTCCACATTCGGGAGGTGATACTGGGGAGAGTATAGTCAACATTGACCAACCTGATAGGGCATATTTGGAAATGAGAAGACCAAGAAGTGTTACTTTTTTTGCTTTGGGACCTCGCAACCCTTTTATGAGTCGCAATGGCTTCTGTAATTCAGAAAACCGTGGTCGGGCAACTTCTATGACTCTAAGTTCTTGCTCTCCTCGTCTCACCTTGGGTTAATACCTTGCGGCTCCATTGTTGGCCGGATACATTCCACAACTAGACAAGAACGTAGCTCCGGTCACAGTACATGCACATGGTGCCAGGGATGACGTGGAATGGCTCTCCGATCTTGGAAAGAAAAAGTACTCGGAGTGAGCCCATTCCTTTCCACAATGGTTCAGAGCATATTCACCAGAACTCAGCACATTGAAAGCTCGCTCGGCCCGACGCTTGTTTTGCATAGCATTGGAATCAAAAAGTGATTTTGTGGTTAAATCACACCATGAATCGTTGAGAAAGTGGCTCTTTGATCACAAATATCTGCTCTACCAAAAACGGACCGTAGTGCAATGGATTGTAACGTATTCAAGGACAAGCAGATATAAGTTTGTGTCACGAATAATGAAGGGAAGCAATTTATTCCAAGATATCAAGAACAAACTTCGGACGGCGCACGAGTTCATGCTTAATTGTGGCTCCAATTCTGACTTTGCACCGTGTGACGATGATATACTTTTGGGTCGCCGAAGTTCACCTCAAGCTCGTAACGATGATGAAGTATTCTACGTGCTCCACACTTTCACATTTGTTGTGATCCGCAGAGCGGGAAACAGATATCTCTATATATCTAATTACCAAGTGGAGGGTTATTCGATAAACATATGGAAGTCGAAGAAAAAATATAAATTCGAGCCAAGAAGGATTCCACTTTTCCACTAGAGCAATTTACTAGGAATACATTTTCTGGTCGCTAAGCTGAGTGCTACTGGATAACCTTCTCTTGGGTACCAGAAAGGATTAATACTACATTGGCTGGGATCTTGCATCAAAACCAACACAAACCATACTTTGTTATGACCTTTGGGGATTTGGGATTGCTTCAAATTCTTCAGATGATATTTCTCTTAAACTGCATTTGTGCCGCTCCTCACGTTAGCGACGAGAGATATATGTATCTAAGCACAGTTCTATCCTGTTTATAGAGTTATATTATACACTACCTTCGCTTATACTTCACAAACAATCAAGGGCTTTCTAAATAAAACACCACCTGACTCGCTTCCGACCCCTCCAATCGCATCTCGTATTTAAGCACTCCTATCTCGAGTAAGATCGACACGGCCCCTACTACACACCCTCGTACCCACGACACGCAGTCTCATCCTCATGAACACGCACTTCTCTTTTATTTAAGCTCCTGGTACATCATTCGGGAAAGTGGGGCACAGCGCCAAGTCCTTCAACTCAGCTCATGGGTCACACAATTCGAGGCAGACCATTCACGCTCGATTGTGATCCTGAAGTATTGTCTTGTATTTCCCCACTATGCATGCGACGATCCTGCGTATGCGCGCCCTCCCGACTTTGGGCCGTTATCTTGGGGATGGGGGACGGGAGGCTGGGGGATGTATTTTTGGTCTTTGACTTGTCCTTTTGAATCTTGTTTATTGGCGATGCTGCAAAGTTCAGCTTTCGATCAGAATTATATTATTGTGTTGGTTCTATGCGGATTTTCGAGGAATTGGTTTGTGCAAGATGCCGCCTAATCCACCAAAAACGCCTGATAATAAGCGGAAGCGAGGGGTATTCCAAGGTGGGAAATCAGGTGATGCATCGACACCCCAGAAAAAGCAGAAAGACTTGTACGCAACATCCGATGAAGTCTCATCAGAAGACTTAGGAATACTGACTCTAAGCAGGCGAGAATTCTTCACTCGAAAAACCAAAACAGGAAACACAAGCGCCACCACAGACCTCAAGCAAGAAACAGAAGGCGATCTCGATGTACGAGACCACTACTCCATTACTCCTCAACCAGCAAGACACCGAGAAGTCCAACTCGACGAGGAAGAGCCGCCAACAATTATCTTCACTCGATCACGGGGACAAGAAGAGTTCAAATCCGAGGTGGTAGAACCGACGACTATTGCTGCTCAACTAGCTATAGAAGTTAAGCTCGAAGAGCCGCAACCAAAAATCGAAAATCTCACAGATGATAGACTCATAACCCACACACCAGAAGAACTCCAAGTCCCCAAGCCACCATGCACATGCAAAGCCTCGCGCCAGCACCAATCCGTAACCCTCGTCACGGTCCGCGATGAACCAAACACGAATGGAAACAAAGGGAAGAAATACTATCGCTGCAATCACTGGTGTTCAAGTAGTTTCATAAATTTCTTCGACGATTGGGAGATGGTAGTCGAGAATAAGCTCGGAAGGGACTGGAGGAAACTGCCTGCTGTCGAAATACCCGAGTGGCTGCCGTGTCGGGGCAGGGTGATGATGGAAGGGACAACCGATGATTGGAGGTATGGACGGCGGAATTACTTTGAGAAGAATGTGGAGGAGGGTGGGAGTCTCGTATCAAAGGAAATGGAGGATTGTGAGTGGAAAGTTTGTGAGTGTGTTGGTGGAGAATGTCCTTTTAGTGAAGAGTGAGTAGAGGCGATCGTAGGGAAAAAAGTGGAAGACTTGGGGAAATGTAGGTCGGACTCTGTGTATACCCTAATATTCATCTTTGATACTTTATAGGTGACTCTTAAACGGTCAGGTATGTTTTCCCTTATGGGTTGTGTGAGTCAGATTTAAAGTCTCGAATAGATGTCAGGATCATCTGAACCTTCCCATTCACGGAGAGAAAATCAAGCTTGTTCTCCAGAAATTTGTGAAGAAACCTAGGTATACTTCCAGAAAATGTACCTGTATTCTTATATCCCGTCTCATAAGTGAATTGTATAAGAAATATATATGACGAAGTCATCTAGTTATTAGTGTGAAAGTGGAATTGGAGAGGCCTAGCGAGTGGGCAAACGATACGTCGTGGAACATTAACATTCTGTGCGGGCGCTCGCTCGGCACAGACACATCCAATCTGCTAGAGTGCTGTCATAACCTTTTCATCAGCGCACTTACAAATCCAAAGAAAGGAGGGATGCCCACTACTGATTCATTGTTCTGGTATCGCTTGCAAAAATCGCCACTCGTCAACAAAGTCGATATTGCGAACATGTTCGCGTCACTCACAACCATGCCACCACCCCTTCACAGCGGCGCCAAGGAGCAAGCCCTACCTCATGGTCCTCATCATGCCCAGCAAGCTCCTCGCTGCAACGGTCTGGACGCGGATATCTGCCCTCGACTTTCGACTCTCACCAAATCGGTGACCGGAGCTTAGATATTTCAATAGCATCCACGAGAAGCTCTTCAGAAATTTCTCAAGCTCGTTCGTGCAGGCAAGAAGCAAGAGCACGCTCAGCTCGAGCCAAATGAGGCAAACAAGACCTGTTCTAGGCCAAGAAAAACTATATGAAGAATGTCAGAAGTAAGTGAAGTCGCTTGAGTTTACATTGGCCAAGAAATCTTCCAGGTTGAAGGAGTATGGATTACCTTTGGACAAGAAACCTTCAGGGTTAAAAGAGAAACTTGATAACCGCCTGAGACACTTTGAAGGCTTGGGCAAGAGTTGAAAATAGCAGGCACAAATAATCGACGAGCGTCGGAACAAAATATCAAGGTTCAGCCGTGTGTCCAAGGAGTCGAGGAGCACGAAAATATCCATAGAGTGCCAGAACTGCGTTTCAAGGTCGAGGAAATGCGCGAAAAAGCGGAGAGCGCAGCATAGGAGAAGCTTCGAACAATACCAGATGGGTTGCAGGCCATGATACTTGAACACTGAAGCGTGAGCGAGAGGACTTCGAGAAGGAAAACACCGGCAAGTCGACTCTCACTTTGACACCAGCCAAGAGAATCAGAATCGAGCCCGAAGAAGAGTATCGAGCCAGAGTGGTCGCCGCCATTCATGCGGCAGGAGAATATCAAGCTCTTCAACAGAAGTCAATCACCGAGAATTCCAGCAACTAGATCGAAGAGAGAAGTGATGCGACCACTTCACCTTTAAGCACCGGAAAAGCGGTCGTGTCAAATGGTCCGATAGCTGATTTCGGTGATGGTGTTGCTGCTCAGCAAGGTTATGGCGACTGATCTGAAGGAGCCTCGATGCCAGCGCCGTGATGGAAATATGTATATCACCGCCCATGATCATGGAGAGTTAGGAGCTCGGTGCTCGAACTGCATGGCTATCTTGTGACGAGCGGAAGTCCAGGAGAACTGGGAGCTGTTACTAGAATACCGAGAGATGCAGCCTTCACACCAGGGTCGACTTCGCTGATATAGGATGGAGTGGGTGGAGAACTTTCTGATCTGGGCTGGTGAGAACAATCTCGAATGCTAGATGGAGGTGGACAAGTAGTATGGGAGGCCAGTCAATGAAGGCTTCTCGATCGCTAACGACTGTCCTAGAAACAAAGTTCGGCTGTTGAAGTACAAAGGATTTCGGATATATTTGTCGTTGAACCTTGGAGGTTACTATCTTACTTTTAAACATGAACAAGGCTCTTCGGCATACAGGATTGTGTCTCTAGGTGGAGACTGTCAGCTCTTGATCGCAGACAAGGGATTACGCAATGAGAGGGTGACTAAGTGGGACCTAGCTGTCTGCCATAAACTACAGTGGTGGCCTTTATGAATGCTACTCAATGTTCTCTGCATTACATCTTCAGCTCCGCTTGCGTGCGTTCTCCTCTTGCGTGTATACTTGATTTTTATTCGAAGCTCCCAGGCTGACTCTTTTAACAAGTGTATAGAAATGATTGGAGTATTCTGTTGCTGCCCAACAGGAGCATGACCTAGGTTGGATCGAAGCCTCATATCAAAGATGCACATGGTTTTCTTCTTGCTCTTTCACTAGGAAACTTTCTCTAGGAAACTTTCTCCTGGCCAGCCTTGGAAGTGACTAAGAAGCGAATTGCACATGATGAGCATGCCAAATCCATGGATGTGATGGATCGACCTCCTGTCCATATGACTCCTGCCGGCCTGGGACATGGAGGATCACTATAAAAGCAGATAAGAACCACTCATCAACCCAAGGCTTCCCTGCTCGTAGCCCTTCAAAGTTGGAGGGTGAATCACGTGTCCGCAATATGAAGGCATCCTCAAAAGTGGAAAGAACAAGCCGGTCATTTCTTGTGATCACTTCGGTGAACTTTCCACGAAGACTTGCATGATGCACTTCTCTCACCAGCGCCAACTCACATTGAGACACACACACCTTCCCTCGACTTGACTCCCACATCCTCGCCAATATTCCCTCCATTCAACCAGATTGAGGCCTCATCTTCCGTCAAGCGTCGATTGATTGGACCTTCGATCACCGTACAAGTTGGCTCTGCGGTACGGGCTGTAAGGGATGCACATGCTTTCACAAAGCAATCTATGTGGCGTTGTCAGAAATCTATTGGCCATGTTACAACCTAGCAATGTTTCTCACCTATGGCACGTTTTCCGGCTCTCCGAGAACACACTTCGAGAACACACTTCGACGGTCCTTCTTTTGAGGTTCTTCAAGGTTCTTTCGAGGTTCTTTCGAAGTTCTTATCTTCCAGAAAATGGATGAGGCTCGGTGAGGAGTTCAAGGAACAACACATCATTGGGGGCGGAATTTTCTCGAACATTGTGCTGATATGGGGGGCTACTGGTCTAAGGACCGAAACATCCAATTTAGTCCACCGATCACCGGTATCTTCGGTTGGCAAAATGCGGTCAGCACCACCGCTCAAGTTGCCTGGCTCGGATTTATGACCTCCCAAAATGAGGCTGGGATGTACGACCAACATCCAGTCTCGCCTTCCGATCTGGCTTAAGAAGAGTTTCACTGATGCAACCAGCCGGGATTTCTATTCGTCGATGCTAGAAGTTGCCACTTTTCACGATGGCCACGACGGCACGAACTGATGCGAAATGGGTGTGTCCTCCTAGTCTCCTCCCAGTCTTGTCCCAGTCTCGTCCCAGTCTCGGTCCCAGTCTCGTCCCAGTCTTGTCGCAGTCTCCTCCCTCGCAACCCTGGTGTTTGCTTCTGCCTGAAGACTCTTGACGCAGCCATTCGAACTTCGAGGTCCACACTATCACTGCGCCATCGCCTTCCCTCATGTCATGCTGGCAGGCGGATCAGCTCGCGAGGCAGGGAGTCCTGGAGCGAAGGGAGCAAGGCCGTGTCTGTCGACGAATCATCAAACGCGTGAGCGGCTAGGCACCGCATGGTGCACTCGCCCAGTGGACCAGCCTCTTCAATCATTTGCTCGGTGTTCCATGACCCATGTATTTGAGTTACAGTGGCATGAAGTCCACTGTTTGAGCGAGGGGGCGCGAGAGAGAGAGCTCATAAAGAAGGGCACATCCGGGAATCGAAATTTTGGAGGCCCTCCGCACTCTCACACCAGAGCATTTACTGCGTAGCCCTCTTATTATCACATCTTTTGGACAGGAATTAGAAGCCTGATGGCTCAGCGACGTTTCTCCCACTTTCCTGCATCCAACGCCCGCCAATCAGCGTGCAGAAGCAGCCAGGACTGCTCTCTTTTGCTGTGGACCCGCTTTTACCTGGATTGACGAGCGATGGTTGGCTAATCCTGGTCACCACACATCTTTCTCACCGAAGCTGTTCTCGACACGACGCAGCGCTCCACCCCCTCGTCCATCACGCTCCTCGCTCGTCGCTCGTCGCTCGTCGCTCGATGCTCGTTCACCATTCGAGTCGCCGGTCCGCTGCCAGCCATACGTCTGTCTTCCCGTCGGGGTTCTGCTATTCAGGACTCCTTGTGTTGCTGGACACACCGTCATCACACGGTCACTGGATACGCCGGTCCCCGATCTGGAGTGCGATTAGTAGGGGACACGGGCAAAGAAAGGTACTCAGGTACTCAGGTTCTCAATTCCTCAATTCCTCAATTACTCAATTGCTCAATTCCACAATTCCACAATTGCTCAATTGCTCAATTACTCCGGTACTCCGCTACTCAGGTGCTCAAGTACCTAGGTACCTCTGAGAGAGGAGGATTCATCACGTGTCGTTCTGTCACGTGCCCACGCTCCACGAGTGCACGCTCCCACGAAGTATCGTCTATCTTTTGGCTTGGAAGTCCAATGTCAGGGAGCATGAGCAAGAGCATGAGCATGAGCATGAGCATCAAGAAGCGTCGGTTGTACTCATGTAAGTGTCTTATACCTTCACACTCACTACAGGATGCGCGATGCTCGCAGCGTGGGGTACTCGCGCCCTGTGAGTTTCTCTTGGTCGCAGTCGTGACCGAGAGTCCTGTCTGTATTCCTGTCCGGAGTACGGTACGGTGGACGGTAAGTCAATCTTCCCACCTCCGCCCTATCTCACTCCCTTCTTGCACCTCTTGCACCCTCACCATACACCTACCTCTTCGCTTCGAGTCCAAGCTCTTTGCTCTTCCCCTCTGCGCCCTGCTGCAGCGAAACAATTCTTCTCTTTCCTCTCCCTCTCGACACACTCACGATCCCCAACGCGAACAATATCATTGTTGCCTTCGTCGACTCAGTCATATATATCACGATCCTCAACCACAAGGTAAGTTATTGCTCTTCCTCCACAACAACAGAGCTTCACCATACTGATAGCTGCCTAGCCCACCGCCAACAGTCATCGCCGTTACCCTTCACGACTCTTCGACTGTTCGACTCTTCAACTTTAGGCAGTGAGATCGTTTGCCGCCATCGCCGTGACCAACTCGATCATGTCTTCCTCCAATTTTTATGACCCATCGACTGCTAGGCCATATACTCAAGGCAGCACTGGGCCATACTACCACGATGCAAAAGCTACCGGCGAACAGTTTGAGGACAGCGGATTCTTCGAGGAAGAGGCAACATCCCCAACTCCCTCTCCGCTCAAGCCATACGAGGACTTTACTCTCTACCCCGATGATGCCCCTTTTATTGATGATGAGGCCTCTGTCCGTCCCAACCATGGCTCTGTCTACCAAGGCAGCAACAACTCTCGCAGTTCGAACCCATCCAGGACCACCACCTTTTACGACCCTGTCCGCCAGCAAGATGATAACGATGTCAGACCTGTGACTCAAGGCAGTCACACAATCTACCGACAAATCGATTCCGACCGCCCATCATTGTTTGCCCAGTTCCAGCAAGTCTCTTCCATCGGACATGACCCCCTTGATCACTGGGTGGTGCACCCATGGAGACATGAGAGCAGGGCGGTACACTTTGAATCGCTACCCCGCTCTCGTGAGGATGATAAGGATTCGATCAGATTGACGCCTGAACGAGTCTCACCACCACCCTCTTCGCCTAAACACCGAAAGTCGAAATCAGGCAGCAGCAAGTCCGGAAGACGACGCAAACACTGATCTCAACCACGACACGATTTGTTCTTACGACCATGTTTTCTCATAACCACTTTTGCATATCGGGAAAGCGGAGCGTTTCTTTCGGCGTTTTGATGCATCTTTAATTTTCCTTGGATCTGAGTCATGGATCAAGTCGACTTTTCCATTGTGGATGAATTGAATTATGGTTATCTCTCATGCGGGCGACAGGACAGCCAACGGGTAATCCGGACTGGAATTTGAATGTAGGATGGAACGCAATGCGAATGACGACCAAGGAGAGAAGAGGGAGTGCCAGGTTGGCACTAGTGCTCCGGTTTCGAGAGAGCGATGTGAGAGTACGTGAGAAGAGAGGAGTGGGATTGAATGTCGATCGGGGATATATCACAAAAAGTTCTTTGTTTCGTATTTCTTTGGGCAACTTTTTGTGTTTCTGCCTGGTCTACATACGCACTCGCCACTATCATAACGACGACCATATAGTATCATCTATACTATATTTGTAGCAATCTATATACTTTGCATACCATCTTGATTCTCCCCGTGTAGGCTCATTGACATGTTATCGCGTGCAACCATCAGATCTGCTTTGCACCTAGAACTTGATGTATATTGAGCTTCCAAGTTCGTGGGCACGCCTACTCCCTGTCAACAATTTCACCCTCCAAGCTCCTGAATCAAGCTCTTGAATCAAGCTCCTGAATCTCGGAGATACGATGTTCCTCGCACAGCGTGTGTTCATGATCGCCACCACCCCGCATTCCTGATCGAGTTTATCTTTTGAGCTTATCGCCATCCTGGTGGGGGGGATTCAGGGAGTGTGATTGACAGCGGGATCGACAGCCCGATCGACAGCCCGAACCGGTTTATCGGGACGGTCCGTGGTCTTGCGGCAAGGATTCTGACAACGCCAACGACGTTCGTGAGGGCACTACGGGAGTTAGTGGAAAGCTTGAAGATACTTGAGTCAATGCATCTCCGATAATTGTAATTGTCTTTTAATATATAACCTTGAGAGACAAAGGTATGTTGAGGTAATTATTTTTTTAGATGGGGTCTTTGGAGTTATGTGCCCGAGATAGCCGGGGCTTGTGATACGGCCGCACAGGGCATGTAGGCGGCGCTGCTGGAGGGGAGCATTGTTTATTTGGTAAAACCGAGGGGCAGGAGGGAGAGCGTCACATCTGCGTTGCTTAAGTACGAAGATTTCGTTTGACACTTCCGTGGTGAGATGCGTGGGATGGATGAAGTCACAGAAGGGATGGATATAAAAGAGGAGATCTTTTTTATTGAAAGGTGTGCATGTCTAGACTTTGGTGGTTAAAGTAGTCTCGGGACGTTTATCTAGATCCTGCTTTACTGTTTAAAGATTCTGTGGCATCATAACCAGTTTCAAATATCATTACCAGTTTCAAAGTTCTTCATTGGCCTCTTGACGACCTGAAATCTTTTGAGGGGAGTCGGTCCACAGTGGAGTCAAAACTTCTTTTCAAGAATTTATTTGGGTCTTCCCAATCCGGGCAAGACTTCCGGTCTAAGCAGAGAAAAGCAAAAGGGCTAGAAACTACTCAGCGAGGATTATTTAGATATATACGAGCGTTGTTTTCTCAGGAAGGATACTCTACGTAGTTCCACCAAAGATTTCTGGACCGGGTTCTCTTTTCGGCTACAGAAATAGGAGGAGCGATCGTTAGACCTACAAGCAAGTCATTGGAAAAGTAAGAGCTCTCAACTTTTGCCTCATTCTCAGTCCGGTCAAAAATTCAAAATCAACCAAAGCATTTCGGCAACTCATCCTCTACTTGCAGAATCGCCGACCTCGCACATCCTATTATCAAACCCAACTACCGTCCCACGGACCCGTCCGCATCTTTACCAGTTGATCAATAAATCCGTCATTTCCAAGAGACTAGATGGTCTTTCTCGCTTCCCTTGCATTGGGTGCGATGGTCACGGCTATCTTGTCGCTTGTCGCTACGATGATATAAAGCAAAGGGGGCAGGGGGCAGAGGGGCCATTTAGCATTCTGAAACTGAGGGTCGGAGGGAGTTTGGGGATTTTTTGATTGTAATATTAGAGGGAAGGAGAAGGAATGTATGGTACAACTGGCGAGAAAATGTTGATGGACATAAATAAATGACTAGTAGTATGATCGGATGTCCTGACAGAAGAGGTTCTGGGGAGCTGTTCGAGAATTCAGTATATAGTCGGGAAACATCTCTCTCTTTTTGGATGGGACAGATTGATGCAATCTTATAAGATGTGTAACATGGAAGACTTGCATACAGTTTCCTGACCCAACCGTATGGTCTCTAAGAGATAGTCATCTAATTATTAACGGGGACTATCAGTGAAGAAGTTTCCACCATCCCGAGATAATGCCTTCAAACCATCAATACATGCTACCAACCTGATACATCTTCAGCCAAATCTAGCGTGAAAAGACCTTGTCATTGACCCACACAAGCCATGTATTCTCGGAAAACGAGGTTATTAAGTGCATCAACTGATTGTCCTCGCTCTCTTGGTCTCGAGTCTCGATTCGAAAGGATTCTTCAGCCCTAATCCTTATGACAAGTCTTTGCTACCGGTATCAAGTATAGAACTCCGTATCGTAAGTTTTTGGCCACTCGCTCAACTTCCTCTGTACGGCGCCGCAGAATCCGGCACCACAGAAAATGCGGCGAAGAAAGCTACGGATCTTCATCTTCCCGATCAGCAAGCTGGACGCGCTTAATATTCCTGGCATTTGAACTTCGTCTCGTATCTACCCCACTTCCAACACCTCCCAGATCTCCCCCATCGTAACACATCTCAACATGAAACACACTCTTAACAAGCACACATCAGCACCTATTAACCTTATGACATAAGCTTCATCTCGCATCTCGCATCTCCATGTGCTCATCCCCCAACCTGCGTCCAAATCTGAAAACCCCAACCACGCGCCTAAGCAACCTCCTTGATCTTGCATCTACCGCCATGTGTCGGCCCAGGACCTTGTGTACGACTCTCCCACCCATCATTAAGCCTCGTATCAATTGGCAATAGCGCCTAAGCAACCCCCTCAAACTCGCATGTCTCCATATCTCTGCCGGCGCTCGTAACACACCTTTACGACGCCAGGCACATTTACGAACAGACACACGCTGGGTTTACGAAGCCACTATGTAAGGTAAGGTATGTCAGACGCAATCTGCGCGCGGCTAAACCAACAGCCACACCTTCTCCCACCCTCCCTTAGCGCCTTAGTAAGACGCGTGTGTACGAGCAGCTTGCGAGATAAGCTGGATGTAGATTGTGGACGCACGGGAGATCAGCCGCCCGCAAATCACCTCCTCGTGTGGCTTCCAAACACACACGTCCCATAGGCGCAACACCGACTAGGTGTGTCTACCGATAAGATACCAGCGGTAGGTAGGTACCGGTGTCGGGCGTTAGGCTTCGCGGTTCTCGTTCCGCGAAGGGGGGGACGGCAAGTGCAGAGGTATGCAACGGGATATGCGGCGCGGGAGATGCACAGGAGGGGGATTGGTGCCACGCTGAAAGAGTGTTGGGTGGGAGCGGAGGATGAGACGGTATTGGAGGAGGATGGGATGGAAGGGAAAATGTGGAATTAGGCGAGGGTGGTGTGTGTGTGTGTGTGGTGGGAGATAAACAAGAAGGTTGGGAGATGGGGTGTGAAGAGGGGAGAGGGGGATAGAGTAGAATGGAGATTGAGCAAGAAAGTGGTTAGGTAAAAGGATAGTACATTTCTTATTCGTCAACTCGTGATCGTGGTATATAAATGCAGCCTTGACGTCGTGAGCACATATACAGAAAGAAAAGTACCCTGACGAAGCAGATTCCCGTGACTCCGAACTCCATGCTCCCAAGACCGGAACACCATAATCTCTCACTTCAAATCTGTAGCACCGTGACAATGACTCCATCCCGTGAAAAAGCAAGAACAATCCCTAGATCCATTTCTTTTCCTCCATCTCGATGATCAGTGGAGTTCCTGCCCTCGGACTGTTCGGTCCAAACAGTCCCGTGATAAACTCCCTCTCACTGCTGGCCAAGTCACCCTCCAGCTCCCGATACTGATTCGCGTCTATCCCGAGGCCAATCTCAACCTTTCCTCGTACAGTGGAGGGCGATATTGGACCTAGGGGTGGTAGTGGCTTTGCACGTAAACGAGCATCTGTCCATGACGAGCGCTTTGGAGTCTTCGACATCCGTCGAGATACTCGCCTGGAAGTGATAGGCGACTTGATGGGAGACGCTTGTGTTGGCGTTCGTGGAGATGCACTTGGCGTAGTCGAAGCCGCACCTGCAGGTGATCGAGGAGAGAGAGCTGGGACGGGGGACCGCGGGGTAATCACATTACCCTCAGATGGACGACGAGGACGTGTTGGTGTCTCAGGTAATGGTTTGTTAGGAACTTGGAGCGGCGGAGGATATTCTGTGTACACCGCTTGCCTCAACGAGGTTGGTGAGTTGTGCTTTGCCACAGACTTTCGGGACTCGTGTGTTGGCAAGGGAAAGTCTGTTATGAGTTGGTCAAATCGTTTAGTTGCATCTGGCGTTGTTGGTTTGGCGCGAGATTGACGCAAAGCTGGCTGAGAAGCCACAGTCCGTGGTCGCCGGTGGTGAGTCTTCTCACAATGATCGACCTTTAGTTGAAGATTAAAGTTGTGTTCCCGTAATGCTTTTACGGCTTGTTCAGCAGCAACGGCACGTGAGAGCAACTTGCGGTTATCAGCTTCGATGGCAGCAATTGTCTGGTCAATAACTTTAATAACCGAACGTGACTATAAATATTAGTGATGTTCGATTAAGAGCCATGAAGAAGTACATACAGTAATGGCAGAGCTTTGAAATTCCAATTGAGGTCCTGGAAACGCCGACCTTTTCGAATGTAGGGCAATCCGGGAGGTATCTTCCAGCTCAAAGACCCAAGGAGAAGAGTTTGCCGATGAACTAGGTGTCTCAGGTGAAGCTGTCTCTTCGTTCTCGAAGACTGGGTCAACAGCAGATCGGGGAGTTATCGCTGTCTCTGATGAAGCCTGCCTCCTATGGCGAATTGTTCCAAAATCCCATCTCTTACTTTTCGGCGTCGCTTGAATGCTGGAACCTGATAACGATGCATTATCGATAGCTTGCTGCTTCTTCATCGCAGATTTGGATGTCTTTGTCGACTCATTTGATTTCTTCTCAGCCTTGTTCTTTTCCTTCACACTTGCGCCGTCCCTCGAGAATTGTCCAGGTTTCCATTGTGTGATGACATGAGGCATCGTGAGACGATGTAGACCATTTTGCTTCTCCTTGACCTCCTTAGGTGCCTCTAGCATGGGACAGAACGACATATCGCGAGGTCCCGGGAGTATGTGCCGCTGTAAGAATGTTGGAGCCGAGTTGTCAAAGGTTGAGACGTCTTTGATCTCCTGATTGTATTGATACATAGAGAACGAGGCTGTGCGTGCTGCGAAATGAATATGAGATTCCTTCACAAACTGGAACTAGGCACGAGTGGATGGTCAAAAACGAAGGAGCCTGTTGGGGGTATATACAGCCAGGTAAGCATCAAGTCCGAGATGGCGGACCCCCATTACTGCTGCGTGTTTACACCCAGTCCACTGGGCAAGGCATGTTTCAATTCCGCCCTGCAGCAAGAGTGCATGAACGCTACACACCACTACAGAGAATTTGAGTCGAAGATATTCTTGTGGTGTGGGTGGCGGCAACACAGTCAGCCTAAGCCTTACGCGGTAGACACGAACCCCAGGAAGCTGGCAGTACCGCTTCGCGTCGCTTGAGCCGACTGGGTTGGTAAGAAGCTGCACACGATAGACATAGGATCATTCCAACCTGGGACGTCTTGGGGCCTTGACAGACGCCGACAGGCTGCGCGTCAAGGCCACTCTGGAAGCGCCGGATCGCTAAGAAAGGATAAAGGTGTGGGAGCAAGAGCCTGCACTGCGACCCGCGTTGCCATCACACCACATTGGAGGGGCAGAAGGCGACCGAGGAAGCAGATCCACAGTCTTTTGCAGATGGGGTGTGGTGTCACGAATAGAGGACACGATGAGAACAGATGAGAGTAGGTGAGAACAGATGAATGAACGAAAGAAAGGCTGCGTGTCCCGACTCCTGAAACGAGACGGCTTCGACGATGATGAGTGAACAGGCTGACTTGGCCACAGATAGCTGCACCCTTCGCATGATGCTACGTGTGTTGATTCGCGCAAGAGGAAGACTACGCCCCAAACATGCAAATCAAAAAGATCAATTCAGGAACAGAACTGCTGTGCTACGTGTGCCAGATAACCATGATTCCATGCCAAAATACTGTAATTCCAGAACACGCTGCCTCATGCAAGCAGATTTGCAGGCTTTTGAAATCAATGTATGAATAAAGATATGCATGGAAACACTAGTAATAGTTACAATCTGCGAAGGACGAGTGTGCTGTAACAACATGGAAGCATCATTCCGGAATCGGAGCCTTGAAAGTTGGTTAGAAGCATATTGTAGTTGTGGATAAAGTGTTGGTTTGTTTGTTGATCATGTTGGTGGAGGTTCTCGTGATGATGAAGACACATTGACTGTTGGTGGTAAGGAAATTGAAAAGTGTCGCGAAATGTCGAGGGGACAAAGTGTCTGCGGCCAGGAGCAAGGGGGAATGGGCGCTAAATGCCTGAGCTAATGATAGCTCGAGGTCATAGGCGATACCTCGGGGATCGATAATACGTCAGTGCCCTGGCCTGATTGTTCCCTGCAGCCCTGAAACCTGAGGCAGGATAAACTAATTTTCAAAGCTTGGTTTAGGATCGGGCAGTGTTGATTCCATTCGCATATCCAGCGCGTGCACCACCGAGCATTACCTTCTTTGGTGCCTCGATTGCATCCCGTGTCACAGTTCAGAAACGACGTAGCCTCATCATGGATGCATCCAACCCTCGAGAAAGAGACACTGGTCGGACGCACCGATCGCGTTCTTTTTCGTACGACAGTGAAGAGGAACGGCGCCGGAGAAGACGCAGAAAGGACCGCAAGATAGCAGGACAAGCAGGACGAGGGGGAGGACGAGCGGATAACAAGCATAGTGATGCAGGCTACAGAGAGAGAAGCAGGAGCAGAACAAGACACGAGAGAAACACAGAGCGCCGTACCTCTCGTAGCCCAGATTCCGACCCCTCTCGCAAACGAAACGATGATCGAAAGTCAACATACAGAAGCACAAGAGAGACTTCTTCATCTCGCCGAGAAGGCCCCCGAGAGTGCAGACCAAAGGATACAGGACTTAGAGATGGACCCCTAACACAAATGACACGAAAAAACAAGGCACCCCTCCCATCACAAGAAGCTTCTTTCCAGCAAAACCTCGACCCATCGAACGCACTTATTCCTGCAGGTGAAGCTCCGGAAAAGCAGAAGCCGAATTTTGCTCCAAGCGGACTTCTTGCGGCAGAATCAAACTCGATTGCTCAAGCTGATGGAACTTCAATTGTCCTCAAGTACCATGAACCAGCAGAAGCGCGCAAGCCACCCGGGAAAGACGAATGGAAACTTTTCGTGTTCAAAGGTTCAGATATCCTGGAAACAATTGAGCTTAGTACCCGGAGCTGTTGGCTTATAGGCCGTGAACTGGCTGTAGTGGATATGCCGGCAGAGCACCCAAGTATTAGTAAACAACACGCTGTGATACAATTTCGGTTCATTGAGAAGACCAATGAGTTTGGCGACAGGCTGGGCAGAGTGAAGCCTTATCTCATCGACCTGGAATCTGCAAATGGCACGTCACTGAACAAAGAAGAGATGCCACCAAGTCGATATTTAGAACTACGAGACAAGGACATGATTCAATTTGGGCACAGCACTAGGGAGTACGTGTTGATGTTATCCCCTAAAGGTTGAGAGGACTCGGTTGAGGCATCAGAGACATGAGTTAGTCTACGGAGCTATGTCTTCTTGAGCTATGACGTTGGGGTTCAGATGTCTAATGTTCGGTGGGTATTCTGCATGACTATTCAAGGTTGACTTGGGTCAGTGGACCTCAACTCCTTTCAGACATAGGAATTGGAAAGCCAAGCCTGACTCTCATCGTTATGGCAATCTACCATTTGCACCTGTTGAGTGCGGTGTACGGAGGAGTCATTTGCGTCTAGTGTTTGTCATTGGTTACACGATTTCGCTTCTCCAACTTTACTGATGCACCCGTCACACCGAGATCATTATGCACAAAAACGGCGGAAAGCTTGTTCTCTCCCAGCACATTGGATGTCACATTCGACTATCATGTCGCAAAGCCTGACGATGCACCACTTCGGATAGAGTTGGCTATACTTTTAGACAACAAGAGAAACACTGGGCAAAGTGATGAATCAAGCATTGGCTTTACTCTTTCCGGATTCCGGCGTGCACAAGGATAGTCTGAGTGGTCATAACTGAGAGCCGAATTCAGTAACGTTCAAGCAGAGCCTCAATAAATCAGCTGAGTGGCTGACGACAGTTGAAGCCTACCAGCATTCAGAAAATATCAAGTATATACCAATACGAAGTATGTATGCCTTGAGACAAGTCTCTATTACCTCACCAGCATTCCTTCGTACCAATATATTGCCACTGTGTTGACAGCACGAGGCTCACCGGAGTCTGCTTACGTACCGTAGTGCCTGAAGGAGCCATGGTAGTACAAGTCGGTGCCTGTCTATTCTGACCCTCGAGCTGACTGCAGTCTGGGGCCGCTGAGTTGCATGTGGGTAGGGCTCTGTAACCTGGAGAATCATGGTTGCTTCTCTCGCTTCTATGAAGCAGGTACAGATACTATATTAAAGATTTCATGCAGGACTTACTACCGACGTCAGAGCAGTAGTCACATAGAGTTCTAAGGTCAGATCTTCCCGAAGGCGAAGCCGTATTCGAGTACTGTGAGAGAGATGTATCCTGCTGCCTCGTACCGAAGTGATTTAAGCTTCTGAGGGTGACTCAATCGGGCGGCCCTTTGTGGCCCTCGTTGCCCCCTTTGCTCCCCCTTTTTTAGCGTTTGAACGCCATCCCGTCGCCCCCGTGTGATCCCTGTCGAAGCTCCTCCGCACTAGATTGGTTGCCGATTTAGCAGTTGCAGCCTCTGAGTGGATCTCGCTTGCACTCGACCGTACGACCACACATTGCCAACTGAGACAACACCATGCGCTCTGCCTGCCTTTTGGGAACCCTCGAGCTGCGCACTCCGCAGCCAGCACAGGTGACTGTCTTGAGTCTCTTCTCGAATGCCAACTCGTGGTCAACCCTAGACAAGTATCAAGACAGATGTGCGCCAACTAGCCGGTTAATCAACGTTCTCCCAGACTTTGCATGGCGCAATACCTTTCTGTTGACCCCGTGTGACTGAGCACTTGCGCGTGCCACAAGCGTCGCTGCTACACCGATCGAGGACGTTTCGCAGCCGCCCAAACTCTCCCAAATCCACTCGAATACAAACCAACTCGGGCATTTTCAAACTCTCGAGCAACTACCGCCTTGTCTTGTACTCTTGTACCATGGTTGTCATTGTTGGGCTGCTAGCGATATATAAGCAGTTGACTGGGTTCTCTTCCGGAGCTTCAAACCGAAACGGATAGAGCTCTTGACAACACATCACCAGCATGGTAAGTCCCTGCCACCTTTTGTTTGTTTGCATTGGTCTTTGTAAATATACGACATGCGAGATGATGGCGGGGTATTGGGCACAACAGCATCTTCCTCCATTGGAGCATTAAGAGGCTGTGAAGGGCCAAGTGTTGGATTGTCCTCGATACACTCTATGTTCAAATTTGAAGCTTCTTGGTCTGCGAAAGCTCGACTATGATGTTGTATTACTCCACGAACACCATGCCAGCACATCTGCGAACACTGTTGGCCATCAGGCATCCTCGTCATAGCTAACATGTATTCGAACACAGGGATCCGCGATCGATCCAACCAATATCAACCGATACGAACTTACCGAAGTATATGCACACCCAGACGCAAAGGTCGACATTGTCCTCGTTCATGGCTTGAATGGGGACCCCAAACATACCTGGACATCTCCAAAGGGAGTGTTCTGGCCATCGCAGCTATTGCCTGTCACTCTGAAGTCTGCAAAGGCAAGAATACTAGTCTATGGATACAATGCCGACGTGTATGCCTTTGGCAGTGGAGGCGGACCAAGTACGGACATGATCCAACAACACGCACAAACCCTTCTTACGAATCTTGCGAACGAACGGAAAACTGAGGAAGTGTTGGACCATCCAATAATTTGGGTTGCGCATAGTTTAGGTGGCATATTGGTCAAGAAGGCGCTGAACTTGTCAAGCAACCTCAAAGATAAAAATTTCGATGATCTGCGGTCGATCGCCGTCTCGACGTATGGCTTGATGTTCCTTGGAACCCCTCATACTGGTGCCGACCCTGCAAAATGGGGACTCATGTTACAGCGAATGGTCAAGACATTGATGCCAAAGAAGGTTGTTGCTACAGAGAGCATTCTCATCAACGTCCTGCAAAAGAACAACGAGACATTACAGGTCATCAATTCAGACTTCCTCGAGATATATCAAAATTTCCAAGTATGCATGGCACACGAAACCCTGGAGACGGATTTCAAAGGCACCCGAATGTTGATTGTCGATAACATCTCCGCAAGTCCCCCTCTTTCTGGCGTGAAGTACTTTGGAATTGAGGCTACGCATTCTGGAATGTGCAAGTTTGATGCCAAGAACTCACCAGGATGGGCGAATGTGGCTGGAAATATCAAGACCTGGGTTGAAGACTCTCCACAAGTTATTGAGGCTAGACGATTCAAGGAGAAAGAGGACAGACTTCGCAATGCGACTGAAAAGGCAGCTGAATTGATGCGTCAATATGGCGTTGTAAGTACAACACTCCCGTCTCTAAGAAAACATGTTAATCAATCCTTCAGCAACCAACTACACAACCATCAACGAGTGTAAACACCCCTGGTACGTTGCATGGAAATCCTGATGTGCCAACCAATTATCCGGCGGGAATGATTCAAGCTCCTCCTCGAACAAGGTTCGAATTCGAGGCTGCTGAATATGAGGAGGCGGATACTGAGATGGCTAGCAATCCATATGGTCTTTGAGTGATTTGTACTTAGGGGAATTATTTTCATGTGCATTGCATCTTTGCTTAGAGGGCTGGGCTGATTTTTTGTCTTTGTAGATCCTGGCTCAGTAAATAATTCCACAATTATCTATCCACCACAAGTCAGTATACCGCCTGATGATCCAGACGCCATAGATCAATTGTTCATCAAGCCATCTGACTTTCGACGGAACTCGCAATTTGTTGGTCGCCAGAAAGAGCTTTCGGACATGCACCGCTTGTTGCTCGATAAGAAGAGAAGAGCTGACGGTACTTCTGCCATACTGATTCAGTCTTTACCTGGAGGCGGCAAGACTCATCTGGCACGGCAGTATGTGTATAAGCACAGAAATGCTTATCCGGGGGGCATTTTTTGGCTCCGAGCGGAAAGTCAAGAAGAACTTGCCGCTGGGTATTGGAAGATCGCGAAGAACGCGGTTCTCACGGATCCCAGCAACAAGGTGGCAACAATATCCCGTGACGATCCCCATCAGTATGTCAAGATGGTCAAGAAATGGCTTGATCGTCATCACGAATGGCTGCTTGTTCTTGATGGCATTCATTTCGACAACAACGATGGATTGGACCAGTTCCTTCCAGACAGCGAAAATACAAGTTTGATCTACACATCAACTGAGAGAACCGTTGCTGGAGGTCACCATTTTATGAGTCCAGAAGTCATTCGACTCCCTTCTCTCTCAGCAAGAGAGGCACAGAAACTTCTTCTTCTTGAATTGGATAGAAAGGATCCTTTCCAGACTGATGACCTCAAGTATTCTATGGAGCTTGTTCAGGCTATGGGATTCCTGCCGATAGTCATTCATACCGTTGCTCAAAGATTAAAGCTGACACAAGAGCCTTTATCAAAGTTCGCGAGGTCGTACGCCGCAGATCCAAAATTCAGTGGCCTGGGCACTTATAAGGCAGTCTTTGAGCATCTTGTCAAACTGGGAGCTTGGGAAGCACTTAATTTGATTCGAATTATCTGTTTCTACAGTCAACATATCCCAGTAGAGATGATATCGCTTGGTAAGTATTTCGATTCTTCATGAATTCCGCGACTAACAATAGCTACAGGTCTTGGGGCGCTTGATCCTCAAATTCCTGTCAAAGCAAATGATGCCTTCGCTGGTCGTTCATTAAACAATACTTTTAGACATCTTAATATGTTTGCGCTCACCGATCGGAATGATCGGGAAGAACCGACTCCTCTGGAGTCTTCCCAAACATCCCGAGGCAGTCGAGATATGCTTGCAGAGAACGTTGATGTCATCAGGATACATGGTGTAGTTCAAGGGTTCTTCATTGACACAGTGGATGAGGAGAAAACTTTGCCTAAATGGCTCAATCGAGCTGTCGAGATGTTCTGCGCCTCATACCGGCATGCAAATGATCGAATTGGTAGCAAGACTCGTGCTGGCCTTAATGCTGGTCTTGTTGAGGATTACATGTTGTTTCAGATTCACGGAAAAAGGCTACAGTATCATCTGAATAGGTATGAAAGGAGGTATCCTATCTTGAAAGGTATGTGGCCCCAATTATTGGTTGTGGGGAAACTCTCGAGCGAGCATACAGTTTTAACCGGATGATGGCATGGCATATTCCCCAAGCTTGCTTGCCGTACAAACTCCACCCTGTACATTCTTTATTTGATACCCTCGGGTCAAGGTAGTCAAAAAAGTGCAAGCAGAAGTGGTAGTCCGGCATTCGTTTCCTTTCCTTGCATCGAGAGCCTAGTCTTCTCCTGTCACTGTCTCACAACAACAAGGCATTACCAAACACGTACTAACTTACGGCAGAGACTAATGCACAACTGTCTAACTGTTTGACTGAAATCGAGATGGAGATTGAACAGCGGACACCAGAATCTTCACAAACCATTGCGGGAGGACGGCCAGAAGCTTTTCAAACATCAATCTTCGATCGAACGAGCAGTTCCTCGGATACCGCAGACCCATCTAAATATGATGAAACTGATCGATCGACTTCGGGCTCCCCTTGGTTTGGCGAGCAGGCGCATCTTGAGTCACCCTCTAGTCTTACCCATGATGGGGATTATGCTCGCCATCCCAATTTCAGGGACCAAGATTCTATGCACCGCAACCAACTTACGGTCCCATCTGAAGACGGGGGTTATGACAGTGACATGGAAGGCTCAGTCGCCATGACCTTGCAACCATCACAAGGAACAGAAAGGCAACCAACTTCCCCTCTAAGTCCAAATGACGGGTGGGAAGTCATCAAACGACAGCGACCAAAAAGGCCCGAAAAATTAGATCTCCGTTACGATATTAAGCATCGGACAACAAACAGATTAGAGAATACCAGATATCATGATCGTGCAGGTTCATATCGGTCGATGAAGGCTGTCGATCCTAGGATCAGTCACGAGATAGCGCGAGGAGTCCTTCAGAGAAGTTCATCACGAGCTCAGTCGCGTGGCCGAGTTTCGGGCCAAAGTTCTGCGGAGGTCTCTTTGACAAATATCGCTCATCACAGTCCACCTGCCGCAAGAGGTGGAGGCATGATCCGAGACAGGTCATCTTCACAACGACCAGATGTTACTCGCATGAGGAGCGGAATGCCTTCTTATGCTTCTGCTGTCACAGGTCCGACAAGAGAACCTATCTCGGGCCTCGATGAGGTTCTTCGTCCAGCTATACAACCTCGCACACAACCCAACGGAACTATAGGCAGTCCAGCTTACACATCATTGAAAAAAGTTTCTGTTGATAGTTTCCAACATCTGTCTCCTCCCTCGTCACCATGGCCACCTCTCGCAATGCCGCCATATCCGCAAACACCATCTACTGAAAGTGAGGACCCACTTCGTTTCTCTGATAATGCTTTGCTTGGTCTCGAACCACAGGATAGCCCGATGCCTGATGTCGGCGTACATAGTGATCAAAGTCCAGGCCAAGATATTTTACGACCGTCGAATCGTGAAATTCTATCTGGGCCACCAACCAAGATATATCCTATGAGAACCGGTCCAATCCCTGTAGAGACACGAACCCGAGCACACACGGGACCACGGAAGCGCGATCTTCCCCATGGTTACCCGAGCTGGGACTCGCAGGCATACGTAGAAAACGAAAAACAAAGCCCATCATTGATGTCTCTTTCCACATCAAATCTTCCAACCAGACCTTCGACATTCATACCCGGTCGACCTGAATTATCCTTTCACAGCACGTCTGATCAACATGGCTACACATCTCAACCGATGTCTCGAGATGCATCTGGCCAATCTGCGCATTCTATACAATCGAGGGGGAGAGATCGCCGACGACCTAGTGTCGCTGAAACAGAACCTTTACCACAAGTCTCCTTCAGCCCTGGAGTGCCGCCAACGAGCTATCAAGAATACCAGGAGCTGAACGATCAGGAGCATATCTACAACCGTAGAGAACAAGAGAGAAATGCTGGGTATCCGAGGAGAAAGAGCCCGAGGATTAGTTACGCTAGAACCACGCGTGAAAATTTGGAATCGTGGGGAGGGGGGGTTGAGAAGTAAGTTGAACTATATCCCGAGGCGTTTTTAGCAAGATCTACGATGTACAAATATTAACGTACGGCTTTTAGTCTTCCCCCGACCTCCATTTTCTCACGAGCAAATTCGTCTGCAGCTCACCCCCAACCAATATCCTCATCACCAGTTGTACCTCAAGGTCCCCACAGCGCGCCTCAGTCATCCCACCCTTCGCCTAATTCTTTCAACATTTTAGGTCATTCACACGGCCAATTTCAACCTCCACCCCTACCACAACACCGTACTTCACCACCTCATCCCTTGTCGTCCCAGTATCCTCCTCCACCACTCCCACAACACCGGACTTCTCCACCACATCCTTTATCTTCACAGTACCAAACCCCACAGACCATGACCAGGCAAATGAGCACCATTCCTCGCTCTTTCACTCCCGTTGAAGAGCCTGACCCCCAAGCTCCGGAGATGGGACGCACTGGCAGCGGAAGTGGGGGTATGAGAGTAGGTGACGGGATAATTGGATTTGGGGATATCCCTGTCGATGTCAGAAGGGCAAGAGAGAGAGTTGATCGGACATGGATGGAGAGGAAGGAGAGTGGACTAGGGCAGGTAGGGCTAGGAATCAGTTCGCATAGTCCAGGGAGGATGTGAGAAAAGAACATCGACTATGTATTGAGGGAAGATGACCACAATACCGCACGCATATCGGCGCAAACAGACAAGGAAAAAGCTTGGAAAAGGAGGAAATAGCATTGTGTTTTTACTCTTTGGCTTTGATTGTATTGACACCACATTAGCATTGCATTGCATGGCATGGTATCGTATGGCAGGAATTTGCTGCATTTTTATCGGTTTTGGAAAAACAGGACATGGAAGGAAGTCCACGGGAACTATGGGTGGGGGGAATTTGGGATGGCGTTTTCGGGGTTTGTTTTATAGAACAGCTTCTTTGGTATTTTGGGGTTGGGACAGGAATAGGGTATGGGGTGTATAGATATTGTGACTGGAGGTTGTGGCATAGAACGCGAAGGAATGTAATTTTGTTTGCTTGGCATAACGTTGACAGCCACCGCTGAATGCTGGTAAAGAAATTCTCAACCCCAAGAGGACCTCTGACATACGTGTCTACTCGTAGATATAGCAGAATGGCCCGTCAATAGTACTGGCCAACTCTTTAATCGTATATGACTTTCCATTGTATCCCATGTCCATGGTTGTCTCCAATGTGCCATTTGCACTCGGGGGACCTGTACTGAATCAACATTTTTCTAGGTTCGTGAGGGGACAGCCTACTATTGGAAATGGTCAAGGTCTTTGTCACCTGATTCAGGCGGCTGGTGAAGTCTTGTGCTTGCCACAGAGTCCATATATGATCAACTTGAGCATGATGGAAATAAAATGCTGGATCACCATTTCCCCCGTAAAGATCATCGTTCATTCCACCAATCCCGGCATGGCCAGCAGAATGTACTCCATCTAGGGCGTTAGCAAAGGAGTGGAAGTCGACCCGATCTAGCACAGCTGCAATATTGGTGTATGTCAAGGATCTCTGCGTGGTACTGGGGCGGAAGTCTCGACGAATACACCTGGGGTTGTATTCGAACGCATTGATGACTATGGGTCTGTGACTCTTGGTGAGTGATTTGACACGCCTGGTTGAATTGGGTGGCTACTCACGGGCCTCTTGGACCAAGGTTGTTTGTCATGTTCGCAAATGGACCATCAAGCACACAACCTCCACCAGTACCAGGTGGAATTTTCCCAACTGAAGGTGGAACGGTCGGAATTATCATCGTGGTAGGGTCATGTTCAATCGTCTCTCCATTCCCGCCGATTGACCCTGGGCCTGAGAACAGTGCGTTGTTGCCTATGATAGCATCGGCAGCTGACCAGTCCCAGTATGGTTGCGCTCCTTGATATCCACACTCATCCCTTAGTGCTTTTTCCCAAGCATGGGTGAAATATCGATGCCAAGGAAGAAAATACGCCTGGTGTTTGACATTGTCAGTTATTGTGTCGTCAAGACATAAGAATGAACATACAGACAGATGCACCCACGCAGTCTGGTTTATATGAGCTGCATGGAGATCATCAAAGCGACTACGAACACCTGGTACAATATTTAAAGGTGTGATAGGTGGCAGAGTACGCAGGCAGTGCACAGCATCAGTGTACTCCTTACGTGCTGGTAGGGAGAGAGTACCCCTTGATTGATATCACGATCAGCTTGAGGGGGAATTATTCATGATTGTAGAAACCTACCACTCCTTTCTGACAATCACGTTGTCCAAGGTACATCCACTCTTGCGTTTCAGCAGGATGGCTTTCTGGGCCTCATTCGCATGTACGCGGTAAAGGTCGTATGTGACTTGGCCTTCGGAGAGAGCCGATGGAGCGGATTGGACAAGATGGAGTAGGCACAGGATACTCAGAGAGAATTTCATAGCGAACAACTATGGTCAAAGAAGGGCAGCAAAATATATAGAGGTTGAGTCAGATACGAGATCTAAAGCGCTTGGCATTAAACTGGGAGAATAGCGACAATTATATAGTCTTATAGACCACCTAAGAGTGCAACTGAAGTATTTGGTATACTATTCCCATTGAGTATCAAAGGCCTTGGTTCTGATGTAGACATATGTGAGTTATCATTATTGTGGCTATGGAAGTGTGCAGGTAAGTTGCTATCCACGAGGTGTAATAGGCAACCTTCTCTGTTTTCTCTTAATCTGATTGACTGACCAAATAACAAAGAACAAATGACAAGTTGAAATGAAGTCCTCGGGATCATACAACTTCCATATCCGGCCACGGGTGAAGCTGTATTTGTCAACCGGATATCGATGCTCAAGATAAACCCGCATGGGTTGAGGATAAAATGATGAAAATCAAATACTATGCATTTCCTCCGGACTACCCACACGAACCCGTGTCAACAGCGATTGACGTGATCGATGTACCAACGAATAATGCAGGCAATTAATAAAGATTTGACATAGCGTGGATGCTTGGATGGTCGCATGGCCGCGTTAAGCGCGACTGCAAGGACTTGCTCAAGGAGAAATTGGATAGTTCTGAGGAATTAGCCGAAACAACAAGCAGAATGCTGAATATTAACATGGAGACTGGATATAGGAGGATACAAAATAGATTCCGCTCTTTTGATGCGGAGTAATTCTCATGGCCTGGGCATGAAATAGAGTGAGCCGCAGTGCTAAGTGATATAAACGTCAAAACGGAGAAGGGTAACTATGGAAGATCATGGACATCCTGAAGAGAGGGCGGGGATACGATGACCACTGCCATTGTATCATTATAGTCGTGTAGGCAAAGTAGTTGAAGTTGTTGAGGTCGTTGAACCCTCTCAAAGATGCCGGAGAATTCTCGGCCCGAGACAGGCATCTGAAGGGAGTGATTGCTATATCAAAATAAAGCTCGAGCACTCACATCTGTTTTCTAGGTTAAGCTTTCATGATTGTATATACCACCGATGGGAAGACAAATCGTGCGTGCAGTGACAGCAAATATCCTGAACTCAAATCCAGCTGGAGATCGTCATGAACCAGGCTAACCTACACGGCTCAATTTCGTTCTGAGGTGCATCACCAAATGAACCCACCTCTCCATTAACGGAAGCCCTGAACTATGTTCATACGTCGAGGACGAATTATCAATGACCCTGCGAGATCTGTTCTGATACCATAAAAGAAAGCGCACTACCGCAGAGCATGTTTACACTGTTGTCATATTCTAACTCTCTATCCTGCCGCAAGGTTGCCCGGAATCCTAGCCCGACTACGTCGTTGATTAGGAGGGAAGAAATTACCAAATATGCTGGATCTAGAGGACATGGAGTGCAAAAATCCAATTGAAAAAGGACCTAGATGCTTGAAATACAACGTGTGTATAAGCGAGACCTATCGTTGTGGGCTTAGCCATTTCAGAACTCCAGTCAGTGATGTTCGCCCCTACATCGAATTCACTCTACAAAAAGATATGAGATATCTTTCTACAACGTCTAGCAGTCTGGATATCTTGCCCAACATGCAAGTCGATCAACTTTGATCGACTAATCCCCTCGCAGTTAGATCTGGAAGCTGGAGTAATCAGTGGAATCACACAGCATACAAGTATCTACTCAGTGGCAGGCCTGTAATCACGAACCCTCCTTCGATGGAGAATTTCGAGCTTTTGAACCAGTGGGTACAGGAATGCTTCAAGTTCTACGTGCAACACAGTAATTTGATTTCGAGTGCTTGATCAAAGAGCAAGCTAAAATAATAGATATTAAATGCAGCGAATTTCTTTAAAGACGCTTGAACGGACGATGCGGGAAATACCAATGCCAGCTCTCCTTAAACATTACAAGATGCCATTACAACTACCTAGGGCTTAGGACTCCGATATGTTTGGATCGATTCGCTATTTACCATACAGGACTCCGAAACAGGCTGGAACAATATATCACACGCATGGGTGACGTTTACACCAATTCTTATGTCACCGTTGCAGGAGAGACCTCAAGAGACAGCAAGTAGAGGTGGGATGACCTCATGACTTCCGGGCTTGAGCTTTCGAATGGCTGCCTCGTAGAAAGCAGGCTTAGAATGTTTCCCAGGTACCCATCCTTTGGCATTGCTACTTTTTACGCAGGTCTCGGTCAACTTCTCGGTGGTGTCCCAACAATGCTGCAATTGCAACCATTCCTTTTCAATTCTTTGCTCGCGAACCATATACATCTCGACCTTGTCGCTGTTTGGCCCGCTGGCAACTCAATACTGATCTCACAGTTTCCAAGTTGAGCCGAATTTACAGCGGCAGCGCGACGAACTCTATGATAACCTACCTCGCGACATTGAAAGAACCGCCCCAAGCAAGAATTCTTCTCAGTTGGCTTATCTCGGGTGCTGGATCTACACATAGCAGACCCTCCAACCCTGGTTTACACCACCGTCCGAAATATATCCAGCAACGACACCGCGCGCGAGCCGTATTCCCAAGAGCATTTGAATGCTAGGTGAAATTGGAACAAACTTTGAATTCAACATCTCATAAATGGTTGCTGGCTTCAAGAACTTTAGTGAATTCGAAATCAAGTCTGCAAGCACGGATACGCAGTCTTTCGCGGTTGAATATAAGCTTCTGCCATCTCAAGAGCCCAACAGTCGCAAGACTCTAGTCGTCCATCCATTATTTGTACAGTGCCCTGTATCGCCCTTATGTTGTACTCGGGATACTTTGAAATGTTGAATCTGGGAAGCGGACTAGAAAGTCCCAGCTTCTTCAAAGTATTCTTAATCATATACTTTCCTAGTGATCTTCCACTGTGCAAAATGACAGATATCGATAACTGCCTAGTTCAAGCTACATTCGTACCAGGTGGTCCCTAGCTCAAGACTAGTGGAGAATTATAGTTTTCCGTGACGAGGTGAGAAGCTGGTCTGTAAGCCGATATCCTGGTCCAGAGATATGGGTAAGAAGGTGTCGAACAGTGAATGCTTATTTGCTCTTTTCAAAAGTGAGCTTTAAACCAAATGCCGGTCTCAAAATTTCCATATCGTCGAACTCTCGAATTGTTTTATTGAGTGTTTCGTAAAGACCCACAAGCATCTTTTACACACATTGGGGCAGTGCAATACTAGTCGTGAGATTTGTGGCGCTCCCGAGTTTGAGAACAGCATCTTCGCGGAGAGGCGAGGCGTCGGGCGGGAGAGTCATAGCCCGTAATTTTGCTGTGCAGTTCATTTATTGAACAGTTCAGCCACTAAGAATTACAGACTTTACTTTTTATGAAGCTACCACCGACCTCAGTGAAGTTCTGCGAGTGGCTTTTAGTGATTACTGGTAAATATCCTAAGTGCGCGTTGTCTCTAGACACGAGAAGAAAAAGAAAATCATACAACTCTTTCCCTTTTCGTCCTGCCTGATTTCGCGGCAAGTTCCGCATGGCGTATTGACGGCACTGAGACCTCTCTCCTATAGCTTGAGTTTTTACCCCAGTAGTCTTGGCTATCCGCATCCGAGAACTGAAGATGAGCACGAGGCTGGGCTTGAAGACCCTTTTGAACTATATATGTTGAAAATAATTTCCCGAGTTCCACTCCACTAGGCAAGATTTCATTATTAATTATGGTTTCAAGTTATATTTACACTGGCTTATGGGTTAATCATTCGCGCGAAAAAATTGTAGGAACTACACTAACTTTGACGGACAAGAACGGCACAATTCTCGTTGCTTTCCTTGCTACACTTGTCACAGCGGCAGGACATGCAGTATGGACGATCCTTCGTTACATTTTTCATCAGATTCGTGCAAGCGATAGACCACACGATGCTCTCTTCTATCAGCAACAAGCCGCCCTGAAGAACTCTTCGTCTGCGTTGGGTACGGCTTTGGAATTATTACGCATGTCTTGGGCATGGCGAAAACACGAAAGGCGGATGATATGGCGATCCTGGACCCTTCTGTTTGTGTCCGTTGCGGTAATCTCTTCGACCATCTTCACAGCAGCAGCTATCTTTTCCTCACAAGTCACCCAAACTGCAGGAACAGCATTCCTGGTCCGCTCACCCGACTGCGGCCTCTGGGATTTCCCCGGCGATCGTCTGACAGGATGGCAAATAAAAACACTAAATGATACACATACAGCTCAGAATTACGCACGAACGTGCTACCAAGGAGGAAGTGCTAACTCTCGACTCTGCGACAAGTACAAGGTGCCGGAGATCAAATGGCACACTGATAGAAAAGCCGACTGTCCCTTCGCTACAGAAACTTGCTATAATCTTAGCACGCCCATAAGCATGGACACAGGATATTTGGATTCTCACAAGATCTTTGGTTTGAATGCTGTTCCTGAGGAACGAGTTGTTGTCCGGAAGAAGACAACATGCTCACCTCTTCGACTTCGAAACTGGGTTGATACGGTCAACACGACCCTTGGTGACCCTTCAGACCCGGTCACAGATCCTTTCATTCAGGTGTACATCGGAGGATTCAATTCAACCGATCCGGCCAAGGGAGCCATTGCGAGGAATTACACATATCGCTGGAATGGGCACAACCTCTTTATGGAAAGAGGCTATGACATTGAGTATGTAGTAGGCCTAATCTCCCTTTAGTATCTCATCTAGTCTTGTTCGTACCTACTGACTCTCTAGAACTGTATACGCCCACGTTGGACATCAAAACAACTGGGTCCCCATCCTAGAATTCAATCGCACCGATGCCGACGTAACCGTTTTCTTCCTCGCCCAAAACAGCATGCTCTACAACTTCCCAAATTCAGATGCCCTCTTCGGCGCTAACATTATCTTGATTGACAAAAATAACCTCACCTCAACCGGAACGCCCGAGAATATCTACCAACCTGATCGTGTCATTTCCGCTATGGGATGCGTTGATCAATTTCAAATCTGCAATCCTGCTCTCCCTGGCCCAGTCTCAACAAACAGCATGCTCTGCACCCCTCTCGACGGTATTATACCCCTATATAGAAAAGTATCAAGCATTCGGCTTTCCGCCACCCAATTCAAAACATGGACCCCGATATGGAGAGGAATGCAGTACGCCGGTATGGACAAAGTCGCCGATGGAATGGATTCTTCTGCCTTAAAGGCGCAAGAGACAGTCAGAAATCGGTTCCAAACTACCAAGTTACCAAATGATCAATGGGTTGTCGAACTCGCAGCTTGGAACGCCATCGCGCTCGCTCGCATTCAAGCTGTAGTCTTAGAATACGCCACTGGGCCCATCAATGTGGTTGAGCAAGGCGGGCAAATAATCAAACCTAAACCAGACGATAAATTAGGGCAGAATATTTGCAAGCGTCAACTCATCCTCAACGTAGCTGGCTACCAGAATTTCAACATGCTCGGCATAACAATAATGTTGATCACCTCTTCCGTCCTAATATTAATTAGCTGGACAGTCGATATCGTCGTGGGATGGATGCAAGAATGGATGGGAAAGCACTACGCGCGATTGAGTTGGGTTCAAGATGGATATTTGCAGCTGCAGAGGATGGCGTATGAGGGAGCAGGACATGCGGAGTGGGAGGGGAGCGCGGATGATGTACCACTTACCAGTGGACGTACGAGGGAAGAACAGGTGCTGATGGGGTTAGATTTGGGAGATTTAAGACATCCAAGGCTGCGGGGTTTTGGACATGGTGTTGGGCTAGGGGCACAGGGAAAGATATTAAGTGTAAGTGCACCTAAGTAGAATTGTAAGAGTATTTCGCGAGATCCGAGTAAGTGGACTGTAGACTATAGCAACCACGTTACTCTCTTAATTCCTTCCTCTTGAATTGCTTTTAACTTGTACGGTTCTACTTTACCTAGAAGCCGGCCGTGTGGTTTTAAAGGAGACGGAAGATTTCGAGAGTCAATAGGGGAGATATACTCGGCAGGATATAATAGAATATTACTACACGTTAAAACCCTATCTATTATTCTTAGATGAAGTTAGGTCAACCGAGAGTATTAATATTATTTAGTTAACATTATTCACTAGGGTTATATCTTGGTAAACTCGAAAAGGGCCTAAATCAAGAATAGTATTGTAATTCTGGTCTACCTCGTAACATAGATTCTACGAATAGTCGTTGAATTAAGTAATAAGGGAGGAGTACTCGAGTCACGTGATATTTACTTGAAAGCCAAAAACTCTAAAATTAAAACGGCTCGGAATTTATTCGATAAGCGTGACCTTCTGCAGCGGAGGGTTAACCGGGTCGCTCCGTATACTTAATCAGACCCCGAGGCTTTATAGTAGCCTCCTATACGTAGGACTAATCGCTAGTCTAAACTCTACTCCCTAGGGGAGTTATTCCGTGTTTCTTACCGAAAGCGTCCCTGTCTTTAGGTTAACTTTCGAGTTTACTTCTAATAGCTAGTCTATTCTAAGGACTATATCGTAACGCCCGGTTAGGGTAATATAGAATTTAGTATAAAAGATATAGTTATTTCTCGTTATTACCGTAGTTATCTCGGTAACTTAATCTACTAACCACTTATAGTATTCGGGCTTAACGCCTCTACTTAAAGAGATTATAAAAGGCGTTTCTTTCTATTTTAGTCTTAGTCTAAGCTGTTTTACCCTTTTAATAGGTATAAAACTAGAGGAAGCCCTAGTGTCTACTAATATAAAGTTAGGATCCCCTTTAATTTTTAAGGATATAGTGATCCGTAAAGTTACCCCTTATTCCTCGGTTATTATTCTAAATTCGGCGGATTTCTCTATTACTAAGTACTAAGATATAAATAGGCGTACCGCCAGTCTTTCTCTTATTATTATATCCTTCTATATCCTAGTGGTCCCGTTAGTCGACCTTAAGTATATAAGATCGTAAGTTATACTAACTATATAGTTAAAGTAGGCTTAATATATAATTGTCTGTCTAAGCCTATTTACTAGCTACTAACCCCCTGTATCGTTCTTGTTTCTGAGAATCATTCCTAGGCTTTCACTGTTTTTACCTTTGTTTTATCCTACCCATACCGGAGGTCCAGGGGGTGAATAACCAGTTAAATCTTCGGCCACACCCCAGACATCGTTATCCATCATCCTTCCCGGAACTATAATTCCTAAAAATAAATCACAAAGGTTATCTTTCCGCTCTCAATAAATATTAAGACACTTCTGAAACTGTGATTGGGTTTCTTACCGGGATCATTATCCCTGTACGTGCCAGGAAACTTGATAGAAGGACCCGGTATCCCCCCTCCCTCGCCGATAACATTAACCTGTGCACAATTGACATAGTACTGTGGCGCTATCGAGTACTGATCTGGCTCTGTCCTTATATTTCCAAAAATAATGCTCTCGACTCGAACAAGGTATTGGCCAGGTGGTGTGGTTTTTGGTATCGTGAAATTATACTGCTCAGAATCAGCCAAGTTATACCTACTTTGGAAGATCAAGCGCTTATTGATAACTTACCTCCGTATTAAAGAGATGTGACATATTGGTCTTATTAACAGGGCCTAAATAAGCAATCTTGAACCAGTCCTCATCAATGCCAGAGTAGTTCAGAATATCTCCTTTTAGGGCTTTAGACATGTAGGCTTGGAGGATACCCCAGTGGCTCATGGTGGGAAATCCACCAGCAATGTTAAGAGCGATTCTGAATCCGATCTCTTCACCCGCAAGAACATCTGCTATGTGAGTTTTTGGGGCGGATTTAAAGGCTTCTCTTCCGCAGACGAACTCGGAGTGGTTGAGTCTGGTAAGAGGTATGACTTTTCCGAATCCATTTTCAGGGTAACCCTTCCAGCCTTCCCAGGTGGGATCATCGTTACCTACATCGCTACAATTGTTAGAAGACCAACATATTTCTGGAAAAAAAGAGATGTCTTACCGGATGTATTGCCATTGCTCTGTTTGTTTTCCGTTCAGCAGTAAATGTTGGAAGATGTCTGGACGACCGGCTATTAGCCGTGCTCAAATGATAATTCTATTCAGAGATTTAATTACAGTGAGCATTTATGCACTTTGCTGAAAGCAGTGATACTGTAACTAGGGGTAGAAAGATCTTCATTTTAGGAAATGTAAAGCTGATGCTTATCGTCCGTTGACTTGCGAGGAGTATCCAATATATCTACATTCCTTTCTTCATCACACCAGAATTCTAAAAGAACATAAACATCTGTGTACATGGGTGGCTAATAGGGTTTAGATGGGATTACCAAATAACTTGACTATACGGGAAATGAGTGTCTGTGACTGCAAGTTGGCTTGGTAGAAGATTTTGGCTATTGCTGTATGGTTACGAAAGCATTGCATATACTATGATATTCTGGAGATGAATCTGTTTAGATGTAGCATCATCCAACCATATTTCCAGTACAGAAATAGTACATACGTAAGATTCCAGAAAAAGTAACCATGATATGTTAAACAGCTACTTTGATTCCAAACGGGCTAATCTCTGAAATAGGCTGGAGAGACTTGATTTCAAGCAGCTGTTATTAGCCAGGTGTTGTTATTTGTTCCAGAATAACCGCACTTCGGCTTTTCACCTATTCAGGTACGTGACCTGTAGAGGGTGTGGAGGTGTTGGAAAAAGAATTGGCCTGGTTGCAAGGACATATCTTAATCATTGGGGGCACCGGAGGACATCATGAGCATCAAAAGTCTTTTGTTCCAGACATCACCTAGTGTTGAGTTTTAGATATTAAATTGGAGTGTCCGGTTTAATATAGGAAGTCGCGAATCGTCGCATCATCTTACCTCAGCTAATAAAAATATTATGTTCTGTACCAAATGGGAACCATATATAATAGTATCTACCCATCTAACGATTAGAATATCCACTTTCTTCCATTCGGCAATTGTGATTTTCATTTCAGAGGCATCCATTAGCCTGGAAGGAAGAAGGATTGCCTAGAATGAAGGATTCCGATCCCACTACAACCGAATACAGACATCAGTACCCTGCATCTTTTTCCTCTATGCGGGGTCATGTCAGATGATCGTTGCCGTATGTTGCCAATAAGGCAGCAACCGCTAATTGCCACATGTAACGTTTTCTTGTAGGTAAAGGTACCTTGCGGGTATCAAGTGAGGATCTTCCCAATAGTGACTAGATGATAATAGGGTGAACAAAACTTCGTATCCGAGGTACATTGTATATACATGTGTAATACATATCGGCTGTTTATGTTTTCACAGTTTTCACAATCCGCAATGTTCATTTGAATAGCCTGATTGAGTTTGCCATCATTGTTACTCCACGTATCGGCTATACTCATTTTCTCCTTAAAATCGCGCTTCTGAATGTCACAGACACGAGTGGGATGGAACGGTCTTAGATTAATAGGCATGGAATAGCAACGAACCTAACCACCAAACACCAGGCGGGCGGTCGATTATAACGAGGGCCGGTTCGCGTAGAGGGCCAGTTCGTAGAACCCCACTAAACCCGACCACGACTCTTGACGACCACGACCACCACGACCGTGATAACCGTGTTAAACCCTCTCCTCTACCCTCTCGTATTACAATAGATACGTGCACCCGAGCGAGGAGCCTAACTATATTCAGCATGCTCAGAATCTGAGATTGTCGACGCCAGTCCTAAGGTTGACAATAACGACTTTCAGGACGGTCTAATAGCATTATTAGTATTTCATTAACAAAGCCTTCTAGGACAACAACGACGAGGAAGACATCGAGAGAGCCTGAAGACTTCGTGCAATATAAGGATTAAGAGGTAAATTATAGTTGTATTGTGCCTGCACATCTAACTAAAAGCAAAAAATAAATCAGGTATAAATATATAACTGACGCAGAGGAGCCAGCGCTCCTCTACCATGACTATCTCCCTTGGCAGCTCGCTAATTCGCAATATGAACAGGACACTTTCCATCTATAGGTCTACACTACCTCAACCACATTCACCAAGGTCCAACATCTCACTGTCTAATTCAAAATCAGCATGTTCTTACATGCCATCAATCCAAGTTAGATACCATGTGAACTCTAGTAGGGTGAACAGTTCCAGCAGCATCGATGGTCACACACTAGGTTTTCATTGCGTGCATCCACGTATGAACTCATTCACGATGGCCGCACAGAGACTGGGTTTGGTTCGAGACGGTCCGCGTGACGTTGCTACACATAACCTCTTGTCCTCGGCGGTTGAAAGTCGAATTCTGACAGTATTCGATGGAACGCGAGGAGTGTCTTCCACAGCGGTGTACGTACTTTGTAGAGTGACACATTGCAACCTTTTGAAATATGTACCGGACGAGAAGGTGACAGAGATTCGAAAGTTTCAAAGTTGTACGTACTTTGTAGAGTGACACATTGCAACCTTTTGAAATATGTACCGGACGAGAAGGTGACAGAGATTCGAAAGTTTCAAAGTAAGGATATGAATATAATTCTGTATGAAAGAAGAGCTAGAGTGATTGATGGGATTAGAGACTCTCATTGTGAAGTTCAACTGCAGCTTAAATACATTTCGAGCTGCTCATGAAAATGGTACCAGAGGCTCTTCCAACATTTGGACCTCGTGGTCGCTGATGTTGGTGTTACAAAAATACTCGAATGGCCACTTCAAGAGCAGACCTTTTGTTGAAAGTGACCAAGGGCGTTTCACAGAGCCAGATCCGTCCAAGTTTGACGTGACTGAAGAGGGAGGGGGGGGGGGGGGGGGGGGGGGGGGGAGGTACCGAAAGATCCACTTGTGAACTGATCGGTACGAATCGTCATGCCTCTAAATTAGTATATTGGTATGACTTTAGAGCAATCAGAGTTGCCTAGGTGTGTAAAGAGCGCTTGTGAATGCACATGTTTGTCGATCTCATGGTACTAGTACTGCGATGACGCTGTTGTGTCCGCGGGGGCTCTAAGCTTTGGGCGTAAGACCCTGGTAGTAGAGTTCGCGACTAGGTCGCCCAATGGAAAACCAAATCGATGAAGTGACGCGCGGGTAAAATACGAAGATACCACCTAGGGTATGGTAGTGTCAGGAGCTGTATCACGTGACTGGCATCTCCGGCATGAGTGTTATATACAGTAATAAGCCTATTCGCGCAACCGCGAATATTGTACCTTTTGGTCAGTTTAGCTGAGTGGTAAAAGGCTTATAGCCGCTCCTGACAGGTAGCAGCGGAGGATTGCACCGAGCGGTTAGTTGCGCGCGCTTTGGGACATAAGCTGATTGGTTATCTGCATGTGACTTCACAGCTCTAAATAAATTGGTACGATGTACTGCGCCTTAATGGGATGCATAACTAACAGCTATGACATAGAGATCAGCGTGTACAAATAAGTGATCTTTTTTCGAAACCGGGACTGTATGGAAGGGGCGAGAGGTCACGTGCACGCCAGCGTCTAATACCCAGAATCCTCTAGGTTCGGCTTCTACCTTCTTCCATCATTAACAACCTTATCAACCTTGACTTACGTTCAACGCAGCTGCTTTTTCAATTATGGCCATTGATGAGGATCAGGCGGCTTGGGAGAAGAACCTCAAATTTCGTACCCAGAGAGTTGATGGAGAAGACGATCACCGCCTCGATTTCTTTTTTCTGATCAACGACAAAAGCTTCGTCGTCACAGTATGTGCAACTCCTGACTCTAGCGACTCAATATCTCAGCTGGTATCTCGGTATAACCAAGCGCTTAATGAGGATGACGACGAAGAGATACAGAAAGCCCAAGGAGAAATCGAGGACATAATCTGCGACGCCGGGTGGCGTAAATTTGCTCGCCTGGCGCCCGCAACTGAGAAAGATAGCTCTCCGCTAATCTTTCTTCATTCCGTGCTCAACCCAGAAACATTCTATTTTCGATTAGCCACGGACGGAGAAAATACGGATCTCATTCAAGAACACCCCACGGAATCTCCACACGGGCCTGCCTACCTCCATATCAATATCACGTCAGATCTGCCCAGATATGCAGCACAGGATATTCAATTCAAGAAGAAGTTCATGGGTCTCGGGTACAATGCTCACGTTTTTCTTAATGGCCAGGACATGTGTTGCAAGATAGCAAAGCCTGGTCACGCCAAGGCGGTGCAGCGTGAATACGAGTGTTTAAAGATGATTGCAGACTCTGAACATGCGGGTTCTATTAGCGCCCCGGCGCTACTTGGTTTTGTTGTAGATGGTGGGGATGAGGAGATCATTGGGATTTTAGAGGAGTATATTCCGCATGCAACGAATGTAGGCAGATGCGACGGGGGAATCGAGGCCGTTGCTAGTGGGCGAAGGGCAAAGTGGGCGCAGCAGATCAAGCGGAGCATTGAGACGTTACATAAGATTGGAATTGTATGGGGTGATGGGAAGCCGGAAAATGTTCTTGTCAATCATGAGACAGATGATTGCTGCTTGATAGATTTCGGGGGAAGTTGGACGGAGGGGTGGGTAGATGCTGAGTTGAGGGAGACAAAGGAGGGTGATGAGCAGGCTTTGAAGAGGATTCTTGAGTTTCTAGCTGTATGAATAGTGGCTTTGTTGATCCACAAATTGTAACAATACACTTGGCTTGTTTTGCTTATTCTCTAACGGCCGGTATCCTCATTCTCTATACGGGTCATATAACCAGCGCTTTAAAAGGCTTCCAAATCTGTCTGGCGCGAGTCCATATATGTGTAGCGATTGTGGTTCTTGGCTAAGAACGGGAGTCGTAAGTTTGGTGTGAAAGGAGTAAAGTTATAAGTCACGGGTCCTACACTCGGAGGTGAGGTCGTTACTAGCAATTAACAAGTGTGAATTGCTATAGGTAGTTAAGCACGAAGCTCAAAGTAAGTGGGCATAAGCCCAGACTATATAGTAGCTAACTAAAAGAGAGTAGACAAGTAGCCTCGCTATATGTCGTGTCATGCCAAGGAGCGACGAGTAGCTTGTCTATTCGTCGTTCCCCACGTGACAAGGAGAGTCACGTGCCCACATGACTTTCTTCACTGGCTAACCAACAGTCGGCCCGCCCCGTATACTTATTCAGAAGTACGGGGCTCCCAGAGATATCCCCTTCTCGTCATGACTAATAGTAGGTCGTGACACTATTCCCCTCCTATACTAGCGTGGCCTCCACGCTTAAGTAGACCCTAGGAAATATCGGCGTTAAGGCCTAGAGCTCCTCCTCTTTTATTATAACCCCTTAACGTAACTCCGACAGACCTGTTCCTGCTTATAAGTTACTTAAGGAAAGAATCGAACGAACTAGGAAAATTATAGCGGCTTATACTCGTTATACTAAGGCTGGTTTTAGGGGATCTTATAAATCCCCTCGGGACCCGACCCTCTCGAGGTACGCTCGATACGCTAGTATAGGAAAGAGCTACGACGTTCGTGTACTAAATCGTATACCTACCGCTCGTGATTAGGATTCGATCGACGAGCAGCGGCGGAAGCTTAAAGCCGAGGAGGACGAGGCTTTTACTAAGATTATACGTCTAAAGGTTTAATAACGGGTCTGTTATAATCACGGGATAAATCACGTGCAGCTCTAAGACCATAGGCTTAAGAGATGATTATCTCTAGGAGACCTTAGGCTGATATAGAGGAATAGACTAATTACGAGCTAGTAAGCGATCCAGGGATTTCAGAGTATTAGGTAGGTTATATAATTATAGGTCGACTAGGTCGATAGGCGACCGAGTCGACTAGAACGACAGGGTCGACTAGCTACCCTCGCGTTCCGCTTAGTATATAGTATAAGGTCTTTACCTACTAGATAGGAGCTTCGTACTTAATTAAACATAGTAACTAAATCTTATTATTATATTATACAGTTATTATTACGAGTAAGACTTCTAAGCCTTATAACCTAGTAATAGTCCGTATACCTCTATATAGCCTATAAATATATAACTTATTACTTAGCTACAGGGTAGTTAAGTGCCGAATCGTGACACTTTAAGCACCTCCGCTTCGAAGTACGCCCGACTATTAATAATAGCTCTAAATAATAGACCTAGCTCGACTAGCCCGACTTCTAGCCGAGTTAACCTTATACTATCGATAAACCTACCTGAGGCAGGAAAGGGTTCTAAGGGAAAATAACCTGCTAAAGATAACGATAGCGACGACGACTCTATACCGGATATACTAGTTATTAATATCGAAATAAACGAATTACTCCGGGTCGCCTTACTAGATAAGTACGACGGGGACCGAACTAAGCTAGAATACTTTATCTTATAAGTATTAATATACTTCGCCTTTAACGAAGTAAAATTCGCTATAGTAACTTATAAAGGGTTATAGGCCTCCTCTTACTTACGAGGGCGGGCCTAGGAATAGATCTAACTATATATCGAGGATTTATTTACGAATAGAGATACGATCGGTTCCTAATAAGGAACTAAGAAAATCTTTAGAACGTTCTAAGGATTTATAGAGGAAATTAGGAGGATGTTTAGAGACATCGACGTATACTAAACGGCTATCCGGAAATTACTTAACCTAAAGTAAACAGGAATAGTTATTACTTATACTACTAAGTTTTAGCGGTATACGAATAAAACGGGATAGGACGACCTAGCCCTGTCCGAATTCTTTAAGTAAGGACTTAGGTCCTATATTAGAGAAGAGATCGCGAAGAGGGTATATACTTTATAGATATACTAGATATATTTAAACGACTGATTTACTTAGATAACCGAATAACCGAGCTCCGAAAAGGGAATTTTTATAGGGAATTAAATTAAAGATATAGATATAGAAAAGAGAAGCGCTATTTAGGACGTTATAAATCTATAAAGAATATAAGCGCTACTTAAAAGAAAGGGATAAGTCTAGAAAAACGAAATAAGCTCTACGAGAAGAAGCTTTATTTTAAATACGAAAAACCGGGGTATATAGCTAAAGATTATAAGAGCTTACCGAAGAAGACGGTAAAAGTAACCGGAAGAGGTAGATACGATATAATAACGACTAAGAGGGTCGCTACCGTATATAGAACCGAGCTTACTATAGAAGAACTCGACGAACGGAGAATCTATAGTTAGCTAGGTAAACAGGAAGCTTAAATAAGATATATACTTCTATAGTAGAAGATAGTATTAGCTGACTAAGAACGCTAGGGAGATTAGGAGATACTAAAAGATATAGCGGAAACCTTAGAAGAAGAGTCTAAGTACTCTAAGTGTTTAGAGGACTTAGGACTAGACTATCCTATATTAGGACTCTAGATACCTATACTAGGAGAAATTTAGGAATATATAGGATAGAAAGACTAGAAGAATATATAGTCTTAATATATTTATAGGCTAGAAACCTGTAAAGACGATTACTACTTAAGAGGCCTAAAAGCGCCTATAGAGGTTAGTGAAAAACTCGTGGTAGTCTATAGGACCCGGAATACGATAGAATTCCAGGGTAAAATAAAAGAAGGGGCGAAGAGGTTAGAAATTAAAACCCGAGTCTTCGAGGAAGACTAAGAATACGAAGAAAGTAATATAAGTTCCGACTAGTTAGATAGTTCCGAACTGAAAGCTACGAGGGCTACCTCTAGTAATCGCGGTAAGTTAACCCTAATAACCGTTTTCCCTATACTTATCCCCCCCTGACCGGGGGGTAGGCACGGGCCAGTTAACTATAATAACTATAAGAAACTAGACTATAATAACCGTCTCCCTCCCCTAAGATCTGCTACTGATACTTCGAGAGCCGCTCCTAATTACGGGTCCGAGAGGTTATAGAACACTATAGGCGAGCCTTTTATTTACCTCCCGGAGTGGAAAGTACTTCTATATACGCTATATAGCTATTACCTCTAACCACGCCCTGACGTCTAGGTCACGTACCTTCGACAGCCACTATACAGCTTACGTAGTGCCTAGCTTAAGAGTCTAGGAGAACTCTTTAGCAGTTACACCCTCGCTGCTCCCGAGGACGTAGGGAACCCGGGGATAGAAGAGGTAGTGCCGGCCACAGCTATCCTTAGCCTACGCGTTATAGATAGCTGGTAGTGCCTAACTTATATAGGAGGGCTTATAAGAAACCTTAAGACTATAAAGCTATATATATCGAAGGCGTACTAGTAGAAGCCTAGCTTATATAAGGTTAGCCCGCTATAGTAGAGCTGTAAGCTTCAGATATTCTTTACCGAGAACCGCCTAATTCGGTATTTTATTATAGCCCTGAAAGGAGACGATAACTACTTAGATCATACTAGGCTAGAGTAGTACTTAGGCCACGAAGAGGAGAGATTCTTTTAGTAGTAAGTTAAAGACGTTTACTATACTAAGGAAGATAGTAAAGCAGCTACTAATATCGTTTAGGGTTTTAGTAGCTATCGGTCTGCTATTATACTATAGCTTTAGCGGACTAGTATTAAGGATTATCTCGAGGGGCTTAATAAAGAGCAGATCTAAGTATCCTTCTCCCTGCCGAAGAGTACCGATAACGATCTAGAGCTCTTCTTAATCTTAGAAATTATAGATAAGATCCTTTCCGAGGCTTATAGCTGGTACTTTAATAGACTAGAGTATATACTTACCTGGCCCCGACAGCTAGCCCTAAGTCGTTTCTATACCGCTACCGTAGGGAAGGCACGAGGATTCGAGCCGAAAAAGGAGCCGGAAACTATAAAGACTAATCGTCGGTACTAGAAG
>LLCE01000195.1:0-52564 GCA_001414415.1 Hymenoscyphus repandus | reverse complement strand
GGGTGAGGAGGGGAAGGAGGAGGTGAGTCACTAAACAGAGTACTCGTGGCATCTCGGTGGATTTAAGTGTGAGGTGGATTTTAGCTCTAGAGAATAGAAATCGTGTCGCTCAAAGAAACTATGCGTGTTATGATGTTTTTGTTAAGTTAAGTTGAGTTGAGTTTAAACATTCACTTAAAACTTGCTACATCCTATTTCTAACATTTTTTGTCAATCTAAGTCAATTCTGAATAAAATCAGCCTCATGTCTCTAAATCTTTCCGGTCGAGCACATTACATATACTAAGCTACGTATAAGAGTACTACAAGCATTGTCTCCAGTTTATAGATAGCTAGACTATCGAATCTAAGCCTCTAATGAATATATGTATAAATAAGTTAGTGGCTTCTATAATACTAAATTGTTTAAAGAATTAAGGATAAATACTTATCACTAACTGGATAATACTAATAGAACGAGATATCTATTATCTGAAGCCCTACTGCGAGTTGGCTAAAATTGAATTGGGTTGAATTTAAGTACAAAATCAACTTAGCTCTACTCTGATTAAACCCAGTAAACCAAATAAATTTCAACTGCGCTGCTTGTATAGCTTTGTATTTCTTTAGACCGTCGTTATACCTAGTCATCATACAGATTTGCGAAATAAAATGAGTAAGTAATAAATCATAACTTCTTCAATCTCATAGACGTATCTCGCTTTAGTATTACATCCTCTACAAAACAGCCATCCCCAGAGCCAACCCCGAAACTAATGCCACTAATCCTAGAATATCACCATCTCTCATACTCCCCACTCCACCAGTAAACTCCTGCGTCGTCGCAGTCACCGGCGGACTCCCAATACCTGGACTCTGTATCCTTGACGTTCCATTCGTCCCATTTCCCCCGTCTCCACCGCTCCTCTGTCCCACAAGACACTGCCTAACAATCTCTTGGTCGATAAAACTTCCATTGGTCCCCTGCGGCGTCATAGTTAAATTATACGTGCTCGGCGAGAACCCGCCCGCTGCCCAGCCCGCGTAGCCGAGGTAGACATCTGGGTTCGCGTTGATGAAGGATATTGTTGTACAGAAGGCTTTGAGACACTTTCGAGATATGAGAATTAGTGGATGTATTGAATTAGGGAAAGGGAAAGGAGGAGGTGGGAGTTTACCGAAGTATCATTCCCGCCGCCCGTCTCGCTTAACATAGCCATCCTGCCCTCAGCCCTCAGGAATTTTGCAAGCGGCTCGAACGTATCAGACACGTGATCACTGACGCACTCAGTATGCGTGCCACTGCCATCGACATCAAGGTATTTATGCACATCGAAAACAAGACTCGTGTTACTGCCATCGGGATTATGCACTGTGCTTAGATTTCGCGCGGAGCCATTACTGACGAAAGTCTGCGCGCCCGTGAAGTCGGTGCCGGGGAGGAGGATGGTTTGTGTTGTGGCACCTGCGAGACGGATTGCTGTTACGGCTTTTTGGACGGTGGTGGTCCAGGTTGAGAGGTTGGGGATGTCGTGGGGTTCATTCATTATACCGAAGATCACATTTGTCGTAGTCGCGTACTACATCTGGATTAGCTCTTGGCTTTGGTTTGTATCAAGTCAAGAAGGGGGGGTATACTTTCGTGGCGATCTGACTCCATAGAAACGCGAAAGCCTCGTCACTTGGTCCTCCTTGGCCAATGACTTTATTGTTGAATCTCGCGTAGTTGTGGATATCGATCACACATGTTGCGCCTGTATCAAGACACGCTTGCACTAGCATATTGTATTGTGCGAAGTTTGTTGGATCTAAGGTTCCGCTGTTGGCCGCGGTGTTGTTCGCTCGGGGTCTGAAGGTGCTTGTTTTGATAGTGATTTTGATGGATGAGGTGGTTGACTTGATTGAGGTGGCGTTTGTTGGGTTTGTAGGTGGTATTTCGCTGGCTATTAGAAATTGCCAACTTACGGCTACTTTGAGGTTAGCAACGAAGATGGCAATGAGCAGGAAAAATCATACGCAATCTAAACATATTGAGACCGTCATCTTTGACGAAGTGTTGCATCTGTGCTAATCCATCACTATTCCCTAGTGTTTTCAAAGGGCCTTGAGCATTCTTCAGATTCGCCGTTCCCTAAGATTCTGTCAATACCTAGTTCGAGTTCGCACGAAATAGTCCAACTTACCGTGATCTCGGCACCAAAATCAAATCCAGCGATATTGACGCCCTTTCCAGGTCAATACTGCCCCATTTTCTATATGGCAATCTAATTACTTACAGCTAAACTTGACACCGCCGCCACACTCCCAACACCCCAAGAAAACAGAGCAAGAATCGAAAACATCGCCAGCGATAGGTATTAGGGGGTATTAATATGATCAATTCAACAACTAACACCGAGATAAAAGAACGGCTAGACACAATCTGAGCTTCCATCACCACCATGACTTGGGATGATATACCACCCTCCGGACAAAAGAGATTTGAACCTCCCATCACGCGAGATGAAAGACGTCACAGAGCATCTTTTACCCATCCAAGACGATCGACGTGCCATGAATGCTTATCCCAAGAACCTATACAATGCCTTCCAAATCTCCCTAAAAATGCACCAATCCTCGCATCCGTCTTCAGGGTTTGACAGTAATTGTGGGGAAGTACAACGGTACGTATGTATCCCGTATATCGATGCATGAACACGGCACATACAGGCAAAAGTTGAAAAGTTGTGAGATGAGACAGTGCGAGCTTTGGAGTGCTGCTCGTGCGGGAGAATTGGTAGGGGTGTGGCTGTTTCGCTTATATTTAAGCGGGAGATCATGGGTCGATCCCCCATGATCTTGGTTGGGAGTTCCTGGTAGGACGTCAGCGAGATGAAGGATGGCGCGAACAGTTGAGGCTGAAGGTGTCTTTGAGTGAAGTATGGGTAGATGCGAATTTGAGAATGTGGCTTGGTTTCACAGGGGAGTCAATCTTCTTGGAAACAAAGCAGTGAGATTTTTGGTGAAGTATTAGCTGAGTATCAGTAAACAAACCTGCTCCAAAGGTTTCAGACTTATCGGTGTGATTGGAGTCTGAATAATCTGATCCATTAGATGATATAAACTCAAGAGTTGACCAGCTAGTCAAAACGTGTACGAAGGCAAGCAAGTGAATATTGTCCTATTAATTCTCACACTATAATACACGTACTCAACTATGCTCTGCCTCGAATATGACCTTCTGCACTTGCATCTTGTTGAAGATCTCATATCCCTCAATAGCCTGGCTCATGGGCATGATCTTCTCCGTCATGAAACTGTACTTTGATTAGCAAGGCCACTCATTTAGGTATCCCTTCGCCTCTTTTGGTTGCATTTTGAAAAAGGAAAAAAGGCATGTGAACTTACTCCAACAAATGCTGCTTCTTCTTAAGCATCTCCAATGCCTGCGGAAAAATACCTTTGCACTCAATTAAAACCCCATTTTTCTAGAAGCATCGAAATAAGATAGTGAAGGGGGGCACTTACTTCTCACAGGACATCTCCCCATCTGAATCCTCAGATTCTTCCCATAAGCTTGATTTCCCGTCCAAGGAATCTCTTCATTGTGAACCCCAAAACTACTGATATTACCCCAAGGTCTCAGAAGATCAAATCCCGTCTTCAACGCATCAGCATGTCCTACACCTTCAATAATCGTATCGGCACCACGTCCATTGGTTAATTCTTTGACTCTCGCCTCAAGGCCTGCGATTAATGTTATCGGTGAAATGAGAGGTTGGAAGGAGGGAGGATGATTTACTAGCTTTATCAGTCTGATCATTAAATGCCTCCGCCCCTAACTTCCTCGCAAGCTCAAGTCGACTCTCCACGCGATCAACGGCAATGACGACCCTTGGCCCATACTCCAATGCATTGATCAACGCACAGAGTCCCACGGGTCCACACCCGATAAGTACTACCACACTTTGACTAATCGTCTCCTTATCGAACCCTTTAAAAGCATTCGCAGCGGCAAAATACCCAGTAGGGAAGATATCAGCCATGAGGACTAGTTTCTTCTCTTCGATACCATCGGGAGCTTTAACTGCCGTGGCGTCGGCAAGAGGGACGCGCATAAATTCGGCTTGTCCGCCGTCGAGGAGGGGACAGCCGAACAGGAGGCATTTCTCGCAGCGGGACGAGAAGCCACGGGAGCAGTAGAAACATTCACCGCAGGAGACGGTGAAGGGCATTACGACGACGTCGCCTTTCTTGTGGTTCTGGACAGAGGAACCAGTCTCGACGACTTCGCCGGTGGTTTCGTGGCCCTATTTTATTGTGAATCTCGATTTTGGAAGGGATTAAGCTTGGTCTGCCTGTCAGGTGTCATTTTGTCTTACCATGATGAAATCTGTCTTACTTGGCTGGTGACCTCGGAAGACGTGAAGCTCACTAGACAATTCGGATCAGCGATTAGAAATCCAAGGAAGTTTTCATTCTACTATTTTCGACTCACCTTCCACATAAAGCTGAGTATCGAACTTTTACAATGATATCCGTAGGATCAATAATTTTCGGGACTGGACGATCTTCAATTCTCACATCCAGCTTCCCCTTAAACACCACAGCTTTCATTGTATCCTTCGGCATTTTGATATCTTGATTTGCTGAGTGCAATTGGTGAGATTTGAAAGGTTAGCTTGCAATGCCTGGAATTTCCAAAAGTATCAGAGGGTGATGTGATCGGGTTGAGTTGGGAAGTTGTACAGTTTAATGTACACAACCGAGGGATGATGTATGACAACTCGTGGAATACCTCATGTCTGAAGCCGAGCTGGTGCAATGCGGGGTAGTCTCCGCCACTACCCCTCCTCCAGCTTCTCCACCCACCATATCTGGAACTATTAAGTCTATAAATGGTAAGCAGCTTTCTAGAACACAACTTATTCCCGTTCTGACACTCCCATTCGCTGAATGGTCGAACTTGCAGTTGTCTCGTTTCCGATATTCAGGTGGCACAACATTAGCCTGGCGTGACCCGCCGCGTGAACCATATGTGGCATATGTACAACCTATCTAGGCTATGAAACACAATCTAGCTATCAAGGATCCGGTCGTCCTTCCACACGATCTAGGCTTTGCCATTGCATTTACCATTTGCGGTGATTTTGAGCCCTTTAAAAGGGAACCTCAAATGCGGGGTGAGGTGGAGCTCCACATCACGATGTCATTTTTGGGTTACTTTGTTCAACCCATATTTCCCTCCACTTCTACCTTATCTTCCTCTCCTCTGTAAATAATTTTCTCCATCATCAGTATTCTTCAATAAATTTAAATCAAATTCAATCAAATTCTGCAATCATGGCAGCCCAACAGAAAGCCATCTCAGTCGGCGCGGTCCCCTCCCACGTATCCAACGTCTGTCCAGAAGGAACGAAAGCCTATCTCCTTGAGGTTGGTTGGTTAGAATGTGATGAGGGATTCGTTACTCGAGGTGGAAATACATCTCTCAAATCTACAGAAGGGAAAGAATTCGTGAACAAGCGGAGAGAACTACCAATGTACTGTGTACTAATCGACCACCCTCATGAAGGTTGTATACTATGGGAGACTGGCTGTGGAGTTGATTATCCAGAAGTCTGGGGCCCACAAGTTGCAGATGTGTTCTCAAGAATTAGATATGAGCCAAAGCATGAGCTAAAAGCTGCAATTGAGGCGACAGGTCATAAATTGGAGGACGTGAAGAAGATGTATGTCCTTGAAGCCACCCAATCCTTCTATCAAAATTCGATCTAACAATAGAGAAGTATCCTGGGACACATGCATCTCGACCATGCGGGAGGTCTTGACCAGTTCCTAGATCGCAAAGATATCGAGATCTGGGTCCACGATAAAGAACTCAGATCCGCATTTTGGTCTGTTGCAACTGGTGCCGACGTTGGTGTTTATTTGAAACATTATATGGACGTAAGCACTTTTGAGAGAAACATTCCCAATAACAACTTTCATAAAGTGGCTGACTTTACTTCCCCTAGCTTTCCTTGAATTGGAAAACTTTCGATGAACGGACAATGGACTTTTGCCAAGGCATTGTGAGTACCACAATACGTTACTGAGATGAACAGAAGACTCACACGTCCTCAGACCTTGCACCACCTTCCAGGTCACACGGACGGCTTGGTGGGTATGCAACTGAATCTTCCCAACAGTGGAACCTTCTTCTTCATCAGTGATCATTGCCATGTCATCGAAAACGTAAGCACGGTCGAAGGTCACGGAATCTGAGCTCGAGCTGACTTGCATATAGTGGCGTGACGGTGTTCCGCAAGGCTGGCTCGCAAGGTGAGTACACTGCCTTCCATTGATGGGGCACATGAACTAAATGTCTTCTAGGGATCACCCGGCATGGTTTCAAAGCACCCAAAGATTAAAGCGACTTGAGGCCACCACCAGAGGCAGAGTGATTCCTGGTCATGACAAAGAGACATTTCTGCAACTTCAGAGTGAGATCAAAGATTATCTGAGCTGAGAACTTCGCGATGTGCTTCTAGTGGAAGAGGCTGTCAAACTGAAGCTATAAATATTGGTGTTTTTGAGGGAACTTGATACATGTATGATGAGATAGTATTAGTCAGCTAAAAGCCATTACAGCATTCACTTCGCTTAAGTAGATTAAAGTAGTCCGTCTTCCCTAAGAAGAGACATTACAATTAGAACCTAGAAGGCCAAGGAAGTGATGAGTGCCCGGGAATAAGGAAGCAGGAACTAATAAGCTACCTTACCCCTCATCGAAGGCTGTCTAGGCATAACCCCGCATTTTTGATTCCCAAGATCAGTTCGCGCTAAAACAAGGGTTAGTCGGATTGACAAGCCCTGGCATGGGGCTAGTATTCGTCAGAGCTGGTGAGCCAAAGAACAAAACAGTCCACATTGATCCTCGATATCGGGTTGACCTTAGTAAAAGCAATTTTGATCGAAATGGCGCCCACATCACTCTCTGATTTGAAGCGGAAGGACCTCTTCCAGTCTAAAGGATACATCAATTCAGAATGGATAAGTGCAAAGTCTGGAAAGACGTTTGATATCGTGGACCCGGCAACACTCAGAGTCATCGCGACAGTACCTGAGATGGGTGCTTCAGAGACTGCGGACGCGGTCGAGGCTGCCCATAAGACGTTTCAAACTTTCAAGAAAACGACTGCCCGAGAACGTGCACGAATGTTGCGGAAATGGAATGACCTCGTTTTGGAAAATGTCGATGATCTGGCATTGATCCTGACACTGGAAAATGGAAAGACATTGACTGAAGCTAAGGGCGAGGTGACTTATGCTGCGTCCTTTTTGGAGTGGTTTGCTGGAGAGGCCGAGAGGACTCATGGCGAGGTTGTGCCCGTTGCGAATCAGAACCAAAGAATTTTGACCTTTAAACAACCTCTTGGAGTGGCTGCATGTCTTGCGCCGTGGAACTTTCCAATCGCAATGATAACAAGAAAGGTTGGAGCAGCGCTTGCTGCAGGTTGTACGACGGTGAGCTGATTGACCAAGGAAACGTCATATTCGCTGCTCACGATACACAGGTTTGGAAACCTGCTGGAGAAACGCCTCTCAGTTGTCTCGCACAAGCTGTTCTAGCAGAGCAAGCAGGCTTCCCGAAAGGCGCGATCAATGTTATCACAACTCTTGATCTCGTAGCTGAGGTCGGCACTGAATTGTGCACCAACAGACTTGTCAAGAAGCTTAGCTTTACTGGTAGCACGAGGGTCGGCAAGCTCCTGGCAGAGCAGTGTGCTGGCAGCTTGAAGAAACTGAGTCTTGAGCTTGGAGGCAATAGCCCTTTCATCGTTTTTGATGACGCCAAGATCGAGACTGCTGTCGAGGCGTGTATCTTGGCCAAGCTCAGGAATTCTGGTCAAACGTGCGTGACTGCAAATCGAATCATGGTACAGTCTGGTATATATGATGAGTTTGTAGATGCATTGACCAAGCGGATCAAAGATCTAAAGGTTGGAAGGGGCACCGAAGAAGGTGTTTTCATTGGACCATTAACCCACGAACGAGCTGTAGACAAAGCTATGTCACACATCAAAGGTCCGTGGTTCCTCCGTCGTAATCTTCGGATTCTGATTGTGTATAGATGCGAAGAAGCACGGGGGCCAAATTGTACTTGGCGGTGCACCAATGGATGGAATGGGCGGGTACTTCTTGCAGCCAACCATTATCAAGAATATGAATCGCCATATGTTGACAACTCGAGAGGAGACGTTTGCACCTGTTGTTGGCTTGTACAAGTTCGACACTGAGGATGAAGCGATTGATCTGGCGAATGACTGCGAGGTTGGCTTGGGAGGATTTATCATGACGGAAAGCATTCCTCGATCGTGGAGAGTGACCGAGGCATTAGAAGTTGGTATGGTTGGCGTAAATCTCGGACTTCTTAGCGCCTGCGAGAGTCCATTTGGAGGCATGAAGCAGAGTGGTTATGGACGTGAAGGTGGAAGGCAGGGTATTCAGGAGTACTTGACGACAAAGTCGATGTTGATCAACGTCGCTAATTAATCGCAAATGTATAGCCGACTTATGAGCGAGCGACTTTGCAGCTATTCGGAATGTGCTCTTTTCTATCGATCTGCTTTCCAGTTTTCTAGTTTTCCGTGGGCGATGTACGTTAGTCGGCATTTAGAGGCTACCTTACTTGCTCAACTTCTAATAGTCATTTGTAAAGCTGTTCGATCGTGCTGGCATATTATGGGCGACGTTGTGACAGGAGTTTGCCTATGGTATTGTCCAGATTATACAGACCGTCCAATTCCTGACGGCTCCCATCTTTGTCTGCCACATAGGTGTTATTGCGCCAAGATCGTGGAAAATAGTATAACCGTTTAACTACGAATCTACGTTGATTCCCGCATAAGCAATTTTGCTTCAAGAATGCTCGAATTATCGGAGGGCTACCACCTCTAGAAATTGGAACTCGGGTGACGTACCCATATGATGAAGTTCCATACTTGTAGGATTGATATCGTGTCGAGGGTGAAAGCTGCGTTGATGGGTTGCCATGTGCAGAGCGGGATGGAGCGGATGCGCCTGGAATCATGTGACCGTGACTTGGCAATGAGCTGGACAAATGTTTTCTCCATCGGAAGTGGCCTTTCTGCGAATATTTACTCTCAAATTCGAAAATCTCCAGAAAGCTCATTTTGCACCATAATATCATTATTATTATCCCTGTTGTTTCTTGACCACTCCACCTGAGTGAGCGGCTAATTTCCTTCGTGAAACCCACGTGTCTCAACAGGAAGACCTCATCCATTTATTCATCACGACGTTCGACCAGTCTCGAAAGGTGAAAATGTCGATGGCGAGCGTCCTCGAAAAGAAGCTTTTGGGGCGCAAGCTTGATGTCCTTACATTCCAGCCATCTTGCTTGGCAGTTGCCATTTCGCGAATCATTGTTCTATCTTTTCACACGCTTCTGAGTAGAAAGCGCCTCGCCAAGAGCTACCCCATTCTTGCATCTTTCTATCCTTGCCTCTGATGTAAAGAGGCTTGCTTTGAAAGAAAACCCAGAGCTAGAAAGCGAGGAATAATCGGAGCTCAAATATATATTTCCCAGTCGAGCGATCCTGATGCCAAGCGACATCCATGGTCGCTACCAAGCAGTGTAACTAGTTGCATTAGGCAGCTCCGTACAATAATTTGGTATCACTCGACGCTGCCAAGAGCCCACGTGTGTTGTTCTTCAACTATGATTCCTTAGCATCAACTACTATCATGCCTTCTTCCCTTCTTCGTGCCTCCAAGATGCAGTCAAGCAGTTCCCCGCCCGGGTGGTTGTTGGTATTCGGGTTCGTCCGATATGTACTATCAATTTCAGAGCGAGAGCTAGAGCTTTGTACCTGCCGATCATGCAGGAGCTTCCTGGACCCTTATAAAAGCTGCACACCTTGATGTCTTTCTTGTGCATTCAGCTAAAGTGATTTTGACTTGTCAATTGCCCGTCATGGTTTCATTTTCAGCTGTTGTACTGGCCACGGCGTCGATTCTGGGTTTGACAGCTGCACAAACTTTCCAGCGTCTTGGAGGATGCCCCAGTAAGTACATTTATTCGAGCTACCCCGCTCTTACTAACTTCGCGAAGCCCTTGGTTGTGTGCTTCCTCCAGATCAAGCGGATTTTCTGGCAGGTCAATACTTCGACATTCGTCTTGAGGTAGGTCTTATATGCTGTTGTAATAGAGACAGTTCTAATCAATTGGGAAGGTTCACGCCCCAGTCAATGGATCTGAAGCCAATGGTGGAGTTCCAGACCCAAATTTCACCTTCACTGTTGCAAAGGCGAATGGATCCCCTCAGTCTGCCGCAGCATTCTTCAAGGTGCCTGAGCCGGCATTAGAGAGGTGGAACTTTACGTGGTACGAGGATTTGTTCGCTAGAGATGCAAAGACACCATCTGTTGTTCGAGTTACCTCAAAGGCATACCGACGAGTTGCTCTTTACGAGCCAGGAGATTACGTCGCGACTTTGACTTATTACAATGGCACCAAGACAACTGCCAATTGGAATGTCAAACCTTTGCAGCAGCAAAAGAAGGCCAAGAATGTCATTTTATTCATTGGTAAGTGCAATTGAGTTGGAGGTTGTTTGCACGTCTGACTCAATGGCAGGTGACGGAATGACCACCAACATGATTACGGCCGCACGCTTGATCGCCCACAAGAGTATAAATGGCAAATACCAATCGAGGATGCAGATGGATCAATTTCCTGTGGTGGGACATCAAATGGTAAGCCAACCGAGACTGTATTAGAATGCGTGCTAAACACTTCAGACACACTCACTAGACACCTACATCACCGACTCGGCAAACAGTGCCTCTGCATTGTACACTGGACACAAGAGTAGTGTCAATGCCATGGGTGTTTACGCTGATTCTAGCAAAGACCCGTTTGATGACCCAAAGGTCGAGACCATAGTTGAGCTTCTCACCAGAATTTGGGGATCTGTGAGTGCATCAATGCCCACATAAGATTTGTTCTTGTTCTAATTTTGCCTAGGCAATTGGTGTCGTTTCGACAGCCTTCATCGCTGATGCCACTCCAATCGCCTTGACTGGACACACTCGACTTCGCGGTCAATACGGTGCCCTGATCGACCAATCTCTTCGAGGAGTAACCAACTATACCTGGACAAAGTACACTGGTGCGGATGTATTTTTTGGTGCTGGAGCCGAGCAGTTTATCCCCGGCTCAGGTTCATACCAAGGTAAAAACTACTATACAGAATTCGCAAACGCTGGGTATTCTGTGTCCCTGAACAAAACCTCCATGCTTGCAGCCCCTACAAGTCAGAAAGCTCTTGGTATATTCTGCACGAGCAATCTTCCAGTGTGGCTCGACCGAAACATTTTCAAGAAGAACCTCAACCTCACCAACGATCCTTCTGGGAACAAAAAGGCCGCAATGGATCTCCCTGGTCTGAAAGAGATGACTCTCAAGGCCATCGACGTCCTACACGCGCGTGGTGGAGAGAAAGGTTTCTTCATGATGTCTGAGGCCGCCTCAGTCGATAAACAAATGCACGCCCTGGACTATGATCGTGCTCTTGGCGATCTCCTAGAACTCGACGATACTGTCAATGCAACAATCGCAAAGCTCAAGGAAATGGGCGAGCTCGAAAAGACCCTCATCATCGTCACTGCCGATCACGGCCATGGATTCGATGTCTTCGGCTCAGCGGACACAAAGTACCTCTCTTCTCAAGAGGACGACCGTGATAAGCGCGGTGCCATTGGTGTCTACGAGCAATCCGGCGCAAGTCAATACACCGTAACCAACGCCTCCATATCCTATAACACCGGCGTTAACTTCCCCGTGAACTGGGACCCAAGATACACTCTCGCTCAAGGAACAGGAGCCATGCCTGACAACCGCCAGAATTTCCGCGTTCATCAATCCCCTCGTCGCCCTGCGACCAACATCACAGGCAAGCCATCAGACGATTACTACGTCGACCCTAAGGATAATCCTGATGGTTTTGTTGTCAACGGCACCCTCCCAACCAACGAAGCGCAAGGTGTGCACTCACTCACCGACGTCCCTGTCTTCGCTATGGGTCCTTGCCAAGAACTGTTCGGTGGCGTGTACAACAACATCGACATCTTCTTTAATATGGCGAACTGCCTCGGCCTCGGAAGAGCCAGTAACGCGACTGGCAACTGGAATTCGAACGGAACTGCGCCAATTGCTGTCCCCGTTACCGGTGCGGCGAATGATCCTGCAAATCGTATACAGAGGGGCTTGTGGTTAGGCATGTTTGTGTTTATGGGGAGTATTGGGTGGGTGGTTTATAACCTTTAAATTTTGAGGTTGACGAAAACATTGTTGTAATGAGTGATGACGCCAATGTTGATATAACGATAATGTGATCTATTGACTCTTACTGGCATTCATTCGAACCCAAGACTGCAAGTGATTAGAGTGCCGACTGCTTGTCTCCAACACCGTGATTAGTCTCAATCGAGTTGTAACAGTCCCCAGCCGGTGAATTCTGCAGCACTGATAGCATGCACGAGAGCTTGAAGTCCTCCCCACCCGCCACCCTTGTGCCGACAGAGTAACGCCCCGTGCTTTCGCCTTCTTACAAATCTCACCAAGTCTAACACTCACCGACACTCATTTTCTAGGAGTAGATGAGCCATCTTCCTATCAAACTATTAGCAATGAAGCAGCTAGCACATCACCCGAGTTCTCAGGCAATTTTTCTTTTTCGACAGCTTCTTGAAGTCTGCTTGGAGCCCTACTGCGATCTTGATACCATTATTGTACATCAGAAGATTTCTGGGTCATGCCAAACAAGATGTGACAGTATTGAACCTTCACTTCTGCGGTCTTTACCCCTTTTCGATAGTCATGCTGACATCAAAGTTTTCTATCCTTGACGTTTGAGGATTCTAAGATTTCAAAGGGCAGCTTCGAGCTTTGGCTGAACATAATCTCCTATTTTGCTGCTGTACATACCTCATCGCATGGCTTCGGATCGGTCCCGAAAGATTTCCCATCTCCAGGATCGCTGGTACTCACAAATTGCCACTATAAATTCCCCTCGTTGGGGTGATTAGAATGAGTTGAATTTTTGGGTAGGGAAGGTCTTAATTATCAGAAGAGTAATCATCTCGAGCCTGAAAGTGACAGAATGATTTGAAATACATAGAATAAAAACATTGCAACATTTTAACAAATCAGGAAACATGAAAAGAAAGGTTTATGACGGGAATAATTGAATATAAACTTGCTTACACAAGAAGGGCAATGAGAGTCTAACGAGTGGCAATAAGCGAGCCTTTTTGACGGAGTTACTTCAGTTGAGCATTATGTATCACCTCTGTCTTGTACATGCATGACACTAGTAGTAAGCAAGAACTCTAACTCGAACAATTTACTGCTTGCCCATAGCGAGGAAAGCTCCCCACTAGCGGATTTGTAGAACAGTGGGGAAATACAATATTTAACCGATGTCCCTCCGAACCTTGTTCAGTCTCAACGGTACTTGCTTAGTTAGCGATGATTCTCCCCACTCAATGTTTTTGAGATCTTTTCCTCGTCGCACACTTATCATGGTAACACGAAGCACACATAATATTTCCCTCCACAGTTTGCTCAGAGGCCACAGGAACTTGCTATCAGTATGTTGCTATCAGTATGTTGCTATCAGTATGTTGCTATCAGTATGTTGCTATCAGTATGTGACATAGGCTCGATAGCCACAATCATAATTTTGTAAACTCAATGCCACTCATGGTTCAGTCTTCGCTTTTGGATGGCTGAATGGGCCTTCGCTGGTCGTGATTTAGCATTTGCAGATTTAGGAGCAGCAAGGGGTCGTTGGCCGATGTTCTACCGGAGCAATGCTGACGGCAATCCAACGAATCTGGGTTGTCAGGGCTGAAAGCTGCATCCTCATGCTCACCGTCCCCTCTTTTTGATCCTTCTGCTTCCAACCCCATCTAGTATCGACTGATGTTCCTACTTGGCCATGTTTACAGTATTTAAGTCAGTGGGAGTGGATACATATCCGAGGCTGGATATCTGGACTGGGGTGTTGTTCACGATATCCATATTCTTTTGTGGGACATATATATTTACAACATGCCGATTCTTCCTTTCGTCAATAGGAGACCGTCGAGATAAAGGAAAGGCACCTGTGACGTTACCTTACTGGTTTCCGATAATTGGGAGTGCCATCCCAATGACCACGAATGCACACAAGTTCTACGAGTCTGCCATGCACGCATTTCACCGCCTCCAGTCTTAATATATATGCTAATCCCACAACAGCAAGAGGTCCCATGGCAATATAATAGGAGCAAGATTGGGACCAATGTTCGTCTATTTTGTGGCTGGTGCAAAGAATATTCAGACTATCTTCAGGAACTCGAGATCACTCACCACCAGAACTCTCGTACTCCAGCTCTACGCAAATGTCATTGGTGTTCCGAAGAATGATATGAAAATCTTCGAATATGACGATTCAGGGGATTTTACTGCCCCTTTGACAGATATACCAGAAGAGAAGCGAATATGGCAACACCGACATCATGCCACAATCCACAGTCTCAAGAACACTGATGCTCTCAATATCCTCACGAAAGTCTTCACTCGAGAAATGATGAAGATTGCAAATCAACAACCACTTGGAGAATGGCACACTGTGCAAATATTTGATTTTTACCGTATTAGAATGTCAACTGCTGCTAGTATTACGATACTCGGCAAGGGGCCTTTCAAGCAGAATCCGAATCTTGCCAAAGACTTCTGGGAATTCATGCATGGACTCATGAGTCTGTTCTTTGGTATACCACGATTTCTTGCACCAAAACCGTACGCTGCTAGAGATAGACTCACCCAAGCCTGCTCAAAACACCTGAGGGATATTGAAGCGAGATATGATAGCATTTTGGCGACAGACGCTGAGTGGGACGAGGATATGGGTAGTAGAGTCAATAGGGACCTCGATAAGGTCATGAGGGATGTTGGTATTAGCCCTGAAGGACGGGGAGCAATGATGGGTGGATTCATGATAGGGTGAGAACTGACCTCAAATCAACACCTGATTACGTGAAGTTGTACCTACTGATGATATTAAGAATCAATGGCAACGCGATCCCCATTGGTTGCTGGATACTAATCGAGACCATTCGCACACGGGGTCTTCTCGAAGCTTTACGGGAAGAAATCATGACAGCTGTTTCAATCGATGAAAATAACAGAGAGAACATTACACTCGACATTGCTACACTGCTCTCACTGCCTCTTCTCTCATCTGTCTACACCGAAACTCTCCGTCTCCGTATTTCAACAACCCCAACACGACAACTACGTAATGACCTACTTGTAGACGGCTATGTTCTCAAGGCCGGGAACCACGTAATGGTGCCTTCTTGGTTAGCACATACCGAGAGCCAGTGGTCGACCCCTGAGCATCCAGCGACAGAATTCTGGGCAGAAAGATTTCTTGGAAAGACTGATGCAGATGGCAATGTTGGAAAACCACCGAAGACGACCCAAGCTGGCACTTATTTTCCCTTCGGAGGAGGAACAACAATGTGTCCTGGCCGCTTCTTTGCCAAGCAGGAAATTTTATCTGGTGTCGCGATTATGATTGCGAAGTTTGATATTGAGTTCGTGGAGAACGTGAATCATGATGGAACGCCTTCGAAGTGTGGACCAAAGGCTGATATCAACAATGCTGGATCTGGTGCTTTGTTGCCTGATAGTGATCTGAAAGTCAGGTTAAGGAGGAGGATTTAGGAGCTCCAAAGGCAATTTTTTGATATAGTTGTCAACTATCGCGTTTCTCGGAAGTTCAAAATGACCACCTCCTTGGTCAATATTATCTAGGGTCCAAAATAGTTTATTTCTATTGTGGTTGAAGAATCGTTCTGCTATAATTCTCAATACAATTGCTCTTGGATTTACATTATCTCTTATATATTTTGGTAAACAATAAATTGATCATCCGCCGAAGCGTTTCGATAGTCTACTGCTACTACTTTATAAATTAGGGTTTAAGTGGCCACTCGTATGCGCAACTCTCACTAAACCATAGAGTCGTCGAGAGCTCCTACGTATGAAACCTTCAAGTACAATATAGCTTCCTGCTGTAACAGACTAAACAAATATCGCTTATCTCAGCTTGCCATTGTGGTATTTTTAAACACTAGCTTCTGTTAGTCTTATCGTTCGCCTTCGATTCGATTTTTACCAGATGAGAAGGCTTGGTGGTGTGAAGCAAGTCAGCCCTAAAGTCTTGTTTTCTGACAGAGCCAATATCTAAGACTTTTCACATGCTAGCCTCACGTGCCCCTGTATTTTAATCCTTGAACTAAAATTTAAAAACATATAATTGTTGGTCTCAGTGACTTGGCCCGAAGGACCTCATTAGATCTAGGTCATGAGGCCTGTGCTCAAATTAGGTCACATGACGCTTCTAACGCTATTTTGATTAAATCAAAACCATTTTTTCATAAAGAGAATGTTTGCTATACTTGCTTAATTACTAGAGTAAGTCTGTTACAATTTTTTTCATTCATGCTCTCTATAAAAGCAAAGAATATCCACCCAATGACCCATTGACAGATGCGCAACCATCAGGGGTCCCCTGGCAGTGCATCAGATGCAACCGGCTCAGCTGCACCACTGAGACACCAAGACCATCCCAAGAATGCCACAAGGCTGAGCTATGTTGATTTCGCGACCGTTCGCTCCAGGTTTCTCCCTTCTATGTAAAAGCATAAATTATCCCCAAACTATCGAGTCTGTTCCCTCATCGCCTTGGAGAAAAGGTCGATATTTGCAAGTTCGCTAGTGGACGTCCACCATGCCGACTATTAAATTTCAACCCTCCCAGATTGGGGGCCGCTCCGTCTCCTCCGTTCCACATGTCTCCCATACAGGCAACCCTATCACCCTTCTCTTTCACGATATCCTCTCCGCGCTCTACAATGCAAGATATATACCCTTCATATTCCTTCCCCTGAGCCCGACCCATGGAGGGGCACTCTGCGAGCTATCAAGAACTCGGGCGAATCTCTGGGCAGTGTTTCTTCATGCTGTGTTAGTCCTATTGCAAGTCCCGTTTGTATTGAGCGTACCATTCTGGTTGGCGTTTCCGGTGTGGGCGATCGCTCTGGGTGCGGCGGTATTTGTGGCCGTGAATAATGTTGTGTGTTACTTTTTGGATGGGAACAAGAAGGAATTTTTGAGTAATGAAGATTATATGCAAGGGAGGGCTGCGTGTCCGAAAGAGAGATGGGTTTTTATGAATGGTGTTGCTGCTGGGTAAGTATTCCTGGAAGGAATAAAAGTACAACGTGTAGCTGATTGAAATGTTTAGGGAACATTGGCTTCAGAGTAATATTGATCAATTATCTCTAACTTTTGGTCGCCCTGTAATTGGCTTACACAATAAAACGTTAGTACGCAGCTTTTGATACGATCAAAAATCAAATTTTTTCTCTTGAAAGGTTGCTAACAACATCACAGCAACGGCATAGTCTTCGACGTTCTCCAAATCCTCATTCAACGCAACTTTAACTATGCAACAACAGATATCCGCAAGCACTTCGCCGTCATGAAATCCTTGCTCTACGATATCAGTATCAATAAGGTCGTGTTCATCATGCACTCACAGGGAGCTGTCGAAGGTGGCATGATAGTGGACTGGCTATTACAAGAAGTCCCACAAGATCTTCTAGCGAAGCTGGAAATCTACACCTTCGGAGCAGCAGCAAATCACTTCAATAATCCACACAAGCATCTAATATCTCTAGAAAATGCCCTGAGAGTCAGGAGACGAGGAACAAGTGGGAGACCAGAGGCCGGAAAGGCGATTCACCATATCGAGCATTATACTCATACAAAAGAATTTGTTGCAAGGTGGGGAGTCTTACACTTTATCAACGATGATGGTGGATTGGGTGACCAAGGTGAGGTTTCGAGATTCATGGGACGAGTATTCCAGCGAGAGTCAAAAGGTCATATGTTTGGGATGCATTACTTGGACAACATGTTTCCTCTCGAAAAGACAGAGGATGGTAAAGGAGGCATCGGAGGTAGCGGTTTCCTCGGCGCAGATGAGAAAGCCAATCTCTTTATAGAAGAGCCCATACAACTGGTAGGCACGACTCGACTCAAGAAGAGTGCTTCTGAGGGGCTTGCCACTTCAGCCAGGAGCGTAGAGCCCCGGGGAGCTATGATAGAAGAGGGAAGTGACGATGAGGGCGACGTGGGGGTTTTTGATGCAAGTCCAATTAGTACGAGAAACAGTTTCCATGATAGTCTACCGAATGGAGTCGAGAGGGAGTATAGGGTTAAGGATATGAGTCGGCTATGGCTGTATCGGAATGGGAAAAGTCCGGAGCTCGATGAGGTTGATGCTAGAATATCTAGAATTGGAACTGCATGAAGCAAGTGCTAACTTTTGGTTGCAATATCTATTCATGGAATTTTTATAATTAAATGTTAGAATACACTCTGACGGCAAAGAAAATGATTTTTGGTCAACTAAGATACTATTACATGAAACAAAACGAGAGGCACAGGCTCTTCTAAATTTCTATTATTCTATTAATATTATTTTACTGGTGAAGATATTTCATTCAAACTTATTTGTGAGTAATTCACATGTCTTTTGAATTTTCATGCTGGCACAAACTGACCATTCTAAAATCAAAGCGAGGCTAAAAGGCCTCAAGCAAAATACCTGTTCTTTCTCGCACTCTCACAGCAGGCTTCAAGGACAACCCATTTGACGGCCAACTTACTGCCAGTCGTGTACCTCCGGTACATTGAGCAATACAGGACACCAATTTAGGTAGTATCTATGCTCTTCTTGTTCTAGCCAGCTATACAAGATTTTCACTTCTGGTTTTATAAGCTTTGCAGCACAGGAGAATGGACAGGGCTAGCAAGGAGAAATGAGATGTCGAGTGGTGGCGAGCCTGCGTGAGTCGATGCAACGAGGTAACGAATGTAGACATAAATGACACATTTATGCCGTAGATGCTACTAGGCCAGATATTTGGTGGATAAGATTCTAGAAAATGATGAAATGTAGTCAGCTCCCAGTGACAACCATAATTCTCAAGATGCTCGATGTTGTTGGCATTACATAATCACATGAGCACATGACAAATTACGGAGCTAGCGCTAGCTTGGAGCTAATATCGAATAACTCATGAAGTACAAACAAGCTCTTATTCATCATCAACCACTTGTCGTTCTAATTGTCTTGTTATATCTCTCGTAGATGTGCATCATGTACCTGTGATTTGGCGAGCTTCTTGTTCTTGGTTCTCGAGTATACGTGTGCGGCCTCGTCACCTTTCCAGGCACCCAGATTCTACTTTTGGTCAGGCAGGGACCGCCCTTCAGCCAGCCATGGACGCCTCAGTTCACTCTTCTGCGAAAGATCCAACAGATCACGGATAATTCAATACACCCCGCAAAGACGGACCCCGAATTTTTCCCACGTCCTCTCCCAATTGACATCCTGCATCCTCACGGTTGCGAAGAATTGAAGCTGACAGCTTGTTCGATTACAACACACAACGTTTTAAAATCGCCCTGGTCGTCACTACCTGGTCATGAAAGCACCAAATCCAGCGTTGGTGGGCCACTTGCCGAGTGCTTATAGGAACGGCGTCTATCGAGACGAGTCTCGTGGTTCAGCTGCGGGCACAGCGTCGGCTTCGTCGAGTAGTCGTCCGAGGGGTGTGGCAACATCTGCATATCGTGAAGAAGAATTGCCGGCATATGAGGAGACTCCTTTGCTCTTAGCCTCACAAGCAAGCTCTCAATCACATTCAAAACCTGACCCAGAGATTCGCAGGCGTTGGTACCAGTACGTCCCATTTTGACACTATGAGTGCAAAGCCTAATATTGAATCTGCAGACCACCCCCGGACCTACCCTTCTCTACACACGGGTACAATCCCAGAGATGTTCAAACATACTTCCCAGACTACTCGAACGATGCGGAGACGCTGCAGCAGATGATCTATGAACAAGCGTCGTATCCTCCGACCTATTACCTCGAGTTAAAAGGGACACATAATGAGACTACCTACCGCGCGAGCGTGAATGGAAATGGGATAACAATTGGGAATGATAGAGGACATCGCCATCGACGGCGTCGCTTTTCTCATAACAATGAATCAAGTACCACGAATTTGATAACTGACTTTGTCATTCGCATCAATATTACCCATCTCCTGAGCACAGGCCCAAACGTTGGGGGGGAGTTGCACTTACTAGAAGATAACAAAAAAGGCTACCGAGGAGGAATTATCAAACGACTTACTCCAAGTGTTGTTTCACCTGATATCGATAATCAACACGAAGAGTTGAAGGCATGGTGTGACAAATATGTCGCAGACCCTTCGGCTCTCAAGTCCTTTACCCTAAAACGAGATATTATTAACCACGATACTAAAAGGCTTGAATCGCTGATTCGATCACTTGTTGCATCAACGAATTATCGTGGGCATGTTTCGGTCCACTTTCCCATTACTCATGAAACCGTGACAGTATTTAGTCCCGGAAAAATCAATCAGTGGCGGATGAAGACTTGGATTCGTTGGATATTCTACATTACCTTCCTTTGGATATTCAGTTGGCTTTACTTGTTTATTAGCACAGCTCGATATGAAATAGTCAGAGTCGTATTTCCATACGCCGACGCAAGTCCCGAGGATGCTCTCCGCGGAGTCGAGAGAAGACCTACCGTCATGAGCGAGACAGCTTGGTTTGAATTATGGGAAAAGTCTATCAGAAGAGGTGTTCTTGGAAGGTTGAATTGTCAGCAAACAGATGAGATCGGAGATGAATACAGGTTAGCCACGGATAATATCGCGGCGAGAGGCGACTCGCCCCAAAGTCATGGTCCGGTGAACATGTTTCCTGGGGGACTTGTCGGGTTGTTCGGGCTTGGTGGCCAGTTCAATGGACAGTGGCAAGATCGTGAAGGCTGGGGCTACGATTGTTAGTTTCCTGGGTGTCAATTCCTCAATAATGCAGATCTAATAACAGACGATCGTACATCACTTCCTCTGTACTCTCAATTTCTTCGAACCAATGTGGTTTGTGTTGTCGTCCATGAGCTGAGCATTGGTTGAGTCGCGCATTTCAATCGTCTCGATACCCCTATAGCTCATTCTATTATCACAGTTTTGGTGTTCACGCAAGGGTCCATAGAGTAGTGGGCCACTGCTCAATCAATGACTATCGAGCAGGAGAACCAGGGTGGGCCAGGCTGTTGCCAACAAGTTTTCCCCATTTCTCAAATGGAGCCACAAGGCTTTCATGCCATATACAAAGGTATAAGTGCAATTAAATTGCTTTGCACTGCGTGAAATATATGTGAGATTATTAGGTTAATGCTCAAAACGATGAAATAAATTTTCTAAGCGGAATTTTCCCTGTTTCGTCCTGTTTGCTCACAAGCTTTCCTCTTTGCTGTATGTGCCATCGACTATGAGATTGGTGGGTGGCTGTACTTGGATCGCTCTGTGAGGCCTTTTACTATTCAGAATTCAGTATTACTATTTCGATTAGTGGTAGCACAACAAATAGCCGTATCTCTCAGTGTATCAATCTTTGCGCCTCGAACGCTTCTCACTCGTTCTCGATTTCATTTATTTCATGCTCATTGATTGATGCATACATGTTACGTGTTATGCAATTGGGCAAGATACTCCATACAGGACCAAATCTTAAAGTGCTTTGTGCGGCGCGGGTCATCTTCCCTACAAATTTGCTTAGGGAGGTCTCGATGTCTGTGTGTTGGACCACGAGATAGTCCAACTTCTAAAATCGGACCCATGAGAAGCAGAGCTTGGTTCTAATAACAACTGTGAATGAGTTTTACTTTTCTCGGGACCTTTCAATTCTGTCACAATCTTAGCGTCGCTAAAAGTCTCCTCAAGAATGGGGCAGATCCAGAAACCCAAACTTTGCACAACTCTATAACACCTTTACATGAGGCCCTATTCGGGAGGCACCCAGCCACAGCTTTGTTACTTATTAAGTATGGCGCAGACTTTGCCGCAGTAAATTATGAAGGCTGGAAGCCAGTTTATCTTGCAGCGAAATTTTCGCTCAGCACATTTCTACATTCTTTGGTAGAAGCTGGAGATGTCGAGGCTGATATTGGCCAAGAAGATGATAAGAGCAGATGGTATACAGCACTTCTTGTTGCTATGCACGAAGGTCCTGATGGGAGCACAGTTAAATTGCTTCTCTAATATGGAACCAAATGTTAACGCCAGCACCTTTCACTACCAGCAGACCTCCCTTCATCTCATTACGCTACGTGACTATTCTAAAGAGGTACTCTCAATATATGAATTACCTGTTCAATACGGAGCAGATATCCGGCGTGTGACTAGGATGGGTGGATATGGTCTTTTATGCCGCGGAACAATGTACAACAGAGCTAATCAAATATATCTATAAGCAAGGATATGGTCTATCTGTTACAAACAACGATGGTTTCAACTCTCTACACAGAGCGGCAGACTCTGGCAAGAGCACCACCATCAAATGACTCATCGATAGTGGTATCGATGCAAAATATCAAGCGAACAATGGCTTCACAGTATTATATTGCACAACATTGGAGGTTCCCTAGAAGCGGTGAAGCTGCTTGCTAGTGAATGTAGGGGATTACAATAGAATAAAGGAAAAGAAAACTCCTAGAAGATTAGCCTAAACCTAAGTAGTGAGCCCCACTATCACAAGCAAAGAAAGAGCAGAAGAGTCAACGCAATTTCAGAAAAGATAACAAAGGAACGCGGAGAAAATCTATGATAGTATGTTGGAGGAAGTCGATTTATCGACTCTCGAGTGTTTTGTGATAACTGTGTGATAATATCTAGCATCTTGTGGGCAACTCGAGATAGATAATAGATAATAAAGAATACAAAGGCAAGATAGGCTCAGAGTCGTGATTTTGGATATCGAAATCTATAAAGGGGAACATCCGAGGTGAAAATACAGGTATGAACTCTTTTTAAATATCAAGAATACAGCTTGATGTCTTAAGAAAAAAGTGAAGATAAATATTTAATTCTTTTCCTAGCCACAAAAATAAAACTCACTTACCTAATAATATAACCCAACCGGGTGATATTGGTAGCATTGACACCTGTTGCTACAATGATGTAATGTAGAATGAAGAATCACAACTTTAGTCCATATCAATACTCCTATATATCCAGCCTATAAAGCTTCTTGCTTGCGGAAATTCCCTCTTAGCTTGGTCAGTTTCAAATCCAATGCCTGAAATATAGCTCCCATGGGATACTTTAGACGAAAGTCTTGCTATCACGTGACCGAGACATATTTTACTAGGTGGGGCCCGGGCACTGCCAGCCACACAACATCACATTACACCCCTTTGCTGTCTCTCCACCCCACAACAACAACCCGACGCGAGAAGTCTGATCATAAATGCAACTAATGATCACATTATTGCCCTCTGTCGGAGCCACATGATAGGATGCCGCTCAAAAACAACCTTGAAGCTTAAAACGACGTGTGATGAAAGCGCGTACCGCTTCGTCCCTCTCAACCCACATCGTGTTGGATCTCGAGATGGGATGGCGCCACAAAAGCATATTTCTATCAATGGCACTATCTTTCTCGTTCGGATAGAATTTCAGGAGGGGTGGTCCCGCACAAATTCTGCAACTTCCGACATCATGACCACCCATGTATAATATCAGCATATAGGCTTGATACTGCCGGTAATATAATCCGCGCCGTCGTTGGGAGTGTGTTGACTGTCTCTTCGCATAGTGTAAAGATTGTCAAGCCAAGCAAATGCCGTGCCTACTTAACTCGCTGGGAGCCGAGGCCTAAATCATATTGATTAAGCGGGTGCATCGAGATGTATATTCCTCATAGCAGGCTAAACTGCGCGACCAGAGACAATATCTCAGATGGTGCGAGCTAATATAAAAACAGGAACAGTGCAGGGCTTCCAGTGAATTTTTAATATCTGTCAGCTACTTGCACAAATTGAGCAACTCTAGCGACGACCTAGAGCCTCCAGATTCAGTCTTTTCAAGTGAGAGGTTGTCCTCCCCCCAGTGTTTAGCCATCAATTTGAACCTCAGTATATTGCGCAGAGGCACTTCAGCCAAAAATTTGAGAGTTCGGGAAAATATCGACTTGAATAAATACCTTCTTGTTTCTGTTTGTTATGTCTTCGTTCTCTGCCGCAATTGAGATTTCTTGACATTATTTCTCTCCAAGCGTAATCGTGATGTTATGCCAATTCATCTTGGGAGCTCTAGTTTCTCTGGTGGCAACAGCCATAGCCGCCGACAACACAACCTATGAATACATCGTCGTAGGCTCTGGGCCTGGTGGAGGTGGACTCGCTGCCAATCTCGCGAGAGCAGGCCATTCCGTTCTGCTTCTCGAAGCCGGCGATGATCAGACTCAGAACACCAACGTTTCACAGATGGCAAACTTCAATGCTGCTGCTAGTGACGAGACAACTAGATGGGACTTCTTTGTCAATCATACATCCAATGATGATGGGTACAATCACATGGTTTATCGAAAGCCAGACGGGGGCTTTTATACAGGATTGAAACCTCCACCTGGAGCAAAACAACTTGGTATCTGGTATCCACGCACTGGCACGCTTGGCGGATGCGCAATGCACAATGGAGGAGTTGTTACTCTGCCTGGCGATGCGGATTGGGATTACATTGCACAAAGCACAGGTGATGAAGGTTGGCTTACGAAGAACATGCGTCCTCATTTCAAGTCAATGGAGCGAAATGCGGATATTTCTGTAGCAGACGGGACCCACGGGTTCGCTGGCTGGCTTGATGTTTCGTTAGGAGATACAACCTGGGCAAACACTAATGCTGATGCGGTGGCACTGGCTAAGAAAGCAGTTACCCTCACTGGAGGCGATCCTACTCAGCTCAAAGCACTCATGGATAGAGACATTAACAAAGTCGACGCCAATCGAGATCAAACACTCGGAGTGTTTGGAAGCTGGTCGCACAACACGAAGCAGGGTCTTCGCTCAAGCCCTGGATACTATGTTCGAGAGACAGTCAGAGACCCAGCCAAGTACCCTCTTACACTACAATTAAATTCCCTCGTCTCCAAAGTCATATTCGACAAGCCTGAGAAGGGGGAACCTAAAGCTATTGGCGTGGAGTATATTCGAGGGGAATTCTTATATGGAGCGGACCCTCGCAATGTCGATGGTAGCAAGAAAGGCATACCTGGCAAGGCCTATGCCTCTAAAGAGGTGATCATCGCTGGTGGAGCATTTAATAGCCCTCAAATTCTCATGCTGAGCGGCATTGGTCCGGCAGATGAGTTGAAGAAATTCAACATTCCAGTTCTAGTAGACTCACCAGGGGTAGGTCAGAACCTAGACGATAATTATGAAGGCTCTGTAGCATCACTTGCCTCCCGAGACTTCCAAGGAGCATGGAACATTTTCTTCACCTTTTTGAAGACCTCCGCATCCACAGGCTTGAGAGATATTCAAATGTGGTGTGGTCAATTCTCGTTTGAGGGGTTTTGGCCTTTCTTCCCTGACGATTTCGGACCAAAGCAATACGAATGCACTTTCGTACACATGAATCCACGTAGTCAGAAGGGATATGTTAAACTTCGATCCGCCAACCCGCAAGATACTCCAGAGATCAACTTCAAGTTCTGGGAGGAGAATGCAGATAAGGATCTCCAAGCTATGCTCGAAGCCATCAAATTCGGCCGGAAGATTGTTCAGGACGCTCCAACTGGCCTTGGACCGTTTACTGAAATTCATCCATGTACGAGCAATGGCTGCTCTGACGAAGAGACCAAAGCGTTCCTCAAGAAGCAAGTCTACAGTCATCACGCGACTAGTACTTGCGCCATCGGAGGCGACAACGACAAAATGGCGGTTCTTGACTCGAAGTTCCGAGTGCGCGGCGTCAAGGGACTTCGCGTTGTTGACGCCAGTGCGTTCCCGAAAGTCCCAGGAGCTTTCCCTGTCATTCCAACAATCGTTATGAGTGAGAAAGCGACAAATGATATCCTGTCTGAGCTGAAGTGAAGGGCGTTGAACACTCAAGTAAATAGGACAACATCAAGTCGTTGTAGGAAAGAGAGAAGGGAAAATGAAAAGCTACTAGGAAATATTGTGAAGCTGCGAAGTGGCTCATTCCAAGTTCTGACGTATTTAGGCAGTGATAAAAAAAATAGAATGGGAGCTTGATATCAACACTCAAAATGAAATTTCCCTTGATCCGTAAAACTGGTCAACTTCGTTCGAAAGAACCTCGTGAAACGGACCGATTTTGTAAGAACACCCCAGCACGACATTTCACGCCGACGCATTTCGACGTGAAATAAAAACTGTATATTGTAGCTTCCACTTCGGGTTCGGGCCTTGCGCCTCTCAGCTGCAGCTGCACTAAAATCAGCCGCAATGCCCACATCAATCCTCATCAACAACTGATTCTCAATCAAACTACTTAGCATAATCAAGCATTCTTCTCCATACCCTCCTATCTCCAGATCCAATTGCGATGTAGCATGCTCTAACATCGTACATTTCTCACCCCACTCATCTGCTTAGTATTATCGCCACATTCTGTCCTAAAAGTTATATCCGAAATGCGGCTCATTCATACAACCACGTACCAGCTTCGCGAGTTCTATGGCAATGATATCCCTCCTTACGCGATATTGAGCCATCGATGGGAGACCGAAGAGGTGACTGTACAGGAAATTATGAATTTAGATGTTGCTCGGAGGCGGAGGGGTTGGGAGAAGATTCAGGGGTGTTGTGAGAAAGCGAGGAGGGATGGATGGGATTTTTGCGTGAGTGATCAATCTAGTGGGACTCTGTCTCATGTTATTCAAGCTATTAAACATACCGTTAAGATGAGAATGCCTATGAAAAGGGGCAAATGTGCTCTTGATCACGTGATATTAGGCTGATTTCTCGCTGGTAGAAACCTAGAGAGCTAACACGAGACCAGTGGATAGATTCCTGTTGCATAGATAAGTCTAGCTCTGCCGAGCTCAGTGAAGCCATCAATTCAATGTTCGAATGGTACCGATGTGCTCAAGTGTGTTATGCCTTCCTCTCTGATGTTTCCTGGAAAGCATCAGATCATTGGGCACCAGCATCCGACTTCCGTCTCTCAAGGTGGTTCACACGAGGATGGACGTTACAAGAACTACTAGCGCCACATTGGATCCAATTTTTTGACCAGGAATGGAACGAGATAGGGACGAAAAGCAGTCTACAGGACCTCATCAGTTCAATTACTGGTATCACCCATCTCTTTAACTTCAATGACGCAAGTGTAGCGCAAAAGATGTGCTGGGCTAGTAAACGCGAGACTACAAGGATAGAAGATCAGGCCTATTGCCTCATGGGTCTGTTCAATGTGAAGATGCCACCGTTATATGGAGAGGGAAGACATGCGTTCATGAGGTTGCAGCAGGAAATAATTAACAGGACTGATGATGAGACGATCTTCGCCTGGAAAAGACATTCTGGACTCGTGGACGAAGGTGGTATGTTGGCCCCCAGTCCAGCTTATTTTGAGAGATCTGGTCTCGTGCGAACTCTCATATTCGATCCCGAGAGACCTCCACATACTTTGACGAACAAAGGATTAAGATTGGAACTTCTATCTCTCGGACCAGCGACAGCAGTTGAAGTTATTGCTCCCCTCAATTGCGTCGATGGAATTCATCAACTCGCCCTTCGCTTGTGGAAGAACCATTCAATGGCCCAGAGTTATGCCAGAGGTTCTGAACTACATCATCTTGACACTGCGTCTCTGCAAAATCAGTCTATGCCTCGAAGTGTTTTCTTTGTTGGCCAGACTCCGGATGATCCACCATCGCCATTCCCCCAACGAGTCGTGTTCAACACCAGAAATATTCAGTCCTTCGGATTCACACTGGTAGAGCGACAAGTTTATCCCATTGCTGGATGTGCGCATTGGATATGGGCCAACGACGATGGTAGAGGGCCAACGCTCCATCGGTTCAAGCCTTATTGGCAGCGAGCTGCAGTTGTTCTAGAGAAAAGTGACTACCTCACTTTGGTTCTTATTCTCGGAATATCCAAGGAGAATCACCTTTGGGTTGATGTAATATACCAAGAAAGAGCGCCTGGCGCACCGTCTCCAAAGTTCAAGCTACCCGAAGACGGGGCCACTGATCGCATTTCCCGAACGTTACCAGACGGCCAATCTGCCACTCTCTTACTGAAGAAAGACAGAGCACTGGGACATGAAGGTTATGTGGTAGAAGCGACGCTAGATCCGAAAGGAGGTATGCCTTGGCCAGGCATCAGCCGACAGGCAAGTAGTCAAAGTGGCTTCTCAAGTCCTGGGCTGGAGAGTAAACCATTTCTACTTGATGCCAAACACACCCATCAAGAAAAAGAACCTAAGCCTCTTAGCAAAGCTCTGACTGCTATGACATTCAGGAGCAAGCCGGACAGGAAGAGCAGTTTTGGCATATCAAAGTCTTGACATCGGGGAGATCAAAACAAAAGCAAAAGGAAAACGGAGGCAGTGGCACCAATTGAATGAAATTTGTCTAGGCAGACCTCGCGACGTAAAGAAAAGCCAGCTGCCATTTTGCTTGACAGCTTTGAGCTGTGGATTCGTAAGGCCACAAGGAACCTATACCCTACATTCTAGCCTAGGATCAGTTGTCCTGAAAAGCCGTATAGCTACCAGACTTCACTTCCAAACTCCTCAAAGACCCCCGGTAATATCTTCGCCAATTGAGTCATCTCAACATGACAATGGGCCGCCAAATCCTTAGCGAGTTCATTAGGATCTTTCCCAATAATCCGCATACCATAAGTCAACCAGCTTCCGATCCAAAACCTCGATCTCATCTCATACTTGCCACTACCATCTGGTTTCCTTCTCAGCTGATGCATAAGTAGAATCTGTGTGGGCCGAAACATCTCTGGTCCCTTCGACGCTTGCTTCTGGGGATCAAGGGGTGTGTATTGACCAGGGACAACGAAGGCAGTGATCACTGTCTCGATTGCCGAGTCTGTCTCAGGGGTGATTAGAGCGAATTTGTAAAGTCTTGGATCGAAAAATCCGATGCTGAATTTGGATGATGTGGAACCGATATACTCATTTACACATGAGGTCATGTTCCAGTACCGCTCTTTATACCCCTATACAACTCAGTCAGCAGCTCAAGAAAGAAGATGGGGCCGTTAACCATTTCACGAATTGTCTCATGGTGACAATTTTTCCTTTGCGCCCATGCATAGCGGTGGTCATCTGGATGCCATAACTTGTATTTCGAGGAGCAGTTCATGTGCCAATAGAACCAGAAGTCGAGCCTACCATGGGCTGTCAGGATCATGTGTTTTGGATCTTGATTAAGCTTATGGTATTACATTTCACCTGTCACATCACCCATATCAGTCAAGACGGCAATATATAGAGTCCCGTCAGCTAGTTTTGTCCATCCATTTTCCAGCGCAGTGTATCTGGAGGCTTGTAATGCTTTTGGAGCTGCTTGTATTGATAGGCCAAGCTCAGATGTAAATGGAGAATTCTAGAACTCAAATTAGCTTTGAACTCCAGTGGACGACGAATGCGATTCAAACTACGTCAGCGATGAAGGTGACTAGCTATTCTACTGCAAGGACCTCCGTCCTCATGTCCCCATTCTCATAATTTCTTCCACAAATTTCGGGGTGACTTACCAACATCCCGTCGACAAATCTATCGTCTGCCTCTTTGCTACGTATGCTTTTCAACTTTTGAAAATGCCTAGCCCACGGCGTTCGAAGATCGCCTGCTCGATACCCCTGGTAATAGTGCCTATCATCCTCATCCAGGAATTTTGTATCACAGCTCTCGATCTCTGGCGGGGCGTCAATTTGTTGCTTGCCTCGCTTTCGGAGAATCGAGACAACAGTGCGTGTGAGTTTTAAAAGAGTGGCCATTGGACAACTGACGGGCTGAGCGCAACGAAGAAAGAAGTGCAAGAATAATGGGCAGCTTGATACTCGTGGTTAGACCCAATATACTAGCACAAACTTTGGGCCGGAGCCCACGAGGTGAACGTTAAGTACGCCCCAACGTCTGCGGCACGCAAGGACCTCCTAGCTAGCCAGAAACCTTACGGAGAGAAAATACTCCGCCATGACACCGACTCAACCCGATGCTTAAACATCCAGCCGTTGAGAGGAATGCTTCATTCCGGTGTTTCACGGTGTTGTCGGAACGAAAATGGACATTAGTCACAACGTTAAGACAAGTGTATATCACGTGACGAAGGCTTTGACATTTCGTACTAGGGGAAATCTACGATCGGGAATGCTTCATCAGAGGTATGAAATGTCTGTTCTATATTCTAACTGTATGTAGCTTCTTCGAAATAGTAGAATAATGCTAGGAGGAGATCCATATCAGGTGATCTTGCCCCCTTAATGGCCGAAAACCTCGCTAATTCAAGCTTCATAGGACGGAAAAACACCTCGAAAATGAGCACAACATCTCAACATACGAGAGCTGCAATATGGGAATTAGATTAGGATATTTTTACTAGGAATAAGTAAGTCATCAAAGACGTACAATCATGAACAGAAAGTCCCGAGGCTTAGCAAGTCCCTGATGCGTGGAATGTGTCGATTCGCAAACATGTGATTCACTGGTTAATTCACTAGATTGGTTTTGGTGATTACTGCAATGGTACTACAATTGAACTGAAGATTGAGAGGTGAATGTAGATTCAGAAAGGATAATGTTACGTTGGAAAGGAATCCAACAAGGGTTTATTGAATTAAATATGAAAAGCCAAGACTCCAGGCGCTAAATTGAATAGTAAAAGGCTCCTGAGGGGAGCAACAATCAAAGATCTAGCTCCAATACTTAACCCACAATAACTCTCTCAAATAATGTACAGACATAAGGACCCCCAAACTTACTTCCCACTCCCCGCAACCCCCTGAGTCATCTAAAACATCCCCTTCGCACTCTCCATCACCTCTCCATCATTCCAAAGTCCAGAGAATTTATCCGGGTGTCATCTTATTCTCTCCTTCTTCCAATTCACCCCTGTCATATTGCGACTCTTGAACAACACGCGAAGCGTACAACAACAGGCCCCCAATCGCTCCCAACGAACGCAGGTCTTTTGTTGACAGATGAAATTGATATACGGAGGTTTCGGAAACGTAATCTTATTAGTGGTGGGTAGAAGTAGCAGAGAGGAACATCTCACATGCATGATGCCAGGGTTTGATCGCGAGGAATTCTGGTGGAGGTTTCGCGCGCAGTGAACTCATGGTTGCGAGCTCCTCATTGTCCCCGCGACTGCGTTGATTCTTCCGCGCCTTTTATCGATACTTCTGTTCAAACCGCCGTCTCGTCTCTACTTCTTCCTCTCTCGCCAGCCTCTCACGCGTCCGTAGATTTCGTGTCGAGTCCCTCGCCTTTTGACTCCACTCGTCGGCGCGTAACTCGGCTTCAAAACTATGCCATGACTTACATGATGCGACGATGTTGTCGAATTTGGCTTGGCTCGCTTCTTTACCCACGTGAGTCCGACAGTTTTTCTTGGAGTGATCACGGAAGGTGTAAGGAGTCGTGTGTTGCCTGGCTTCGTGGGCTTCACGAACGAGTTTGGCGGCTTGCATTTGGTAGCTGATCCACGCGTTTATGAGATCGGTCCAATACTCTGTTCCGGCAGTGGTGCTGCCGTGACGGGGTGGTGGGCCGATATATGGTTCGGGCACGGCTGGAAATGGGAAGGGTACTGGAGATTGAGGGACGCCATGGTTTTCCCCATCGTCCGTGTGAAGAAAGTAGGCGAAGGTTGGGAGGCTATCGTCGGTTTCATGGCCTATGGGTGGACTGGTAAGGTCGCCATTTACAGGTTGAAAGTCCGGCGGTGCGTAGAAGAGATCTTCGGCTTTCCCTTTTGAGGATTGACGAGAAGTTTGCGGTGGAGAAGTGAAGCAAGGAGACGAAAAAGCACGACCTTTTCCCTTCGATGTTCCAGAAGCACATGTTGGTGACCTTTGAACTGTAAAGTACAGAGCCTGTGAGCCTGGTCCGTTCTTTCCGCTCTTCTTTGGAGGCAACATTGGTGGAGTACAAGAGTGTCTACTATCTTTGCTAGGAGACCGAGGAGAATAGGATTTCGATCTTGTTGAAGAGCTTGTCTCAGTATTGCCATCGTCAGAGTCTGGTATGCGTGGCTTTATACCCTCTTTTTCTAAATCTGGAAAGCGATTAGAAGACGACGCGTCATAAGGCTTCCAATTTGGCGAGAGAAACTCACTTCGAGTATTCTTCATTAGAGGAGTAGTATTGCTATTTTGGTTGACTTGCTCCGGTGATGGAGTTTTTCCCTTTCCTTTCGAGACGAGGAATCTCCTACCTGGATCCACCTTGGAGGTTGAAAGCTGAGTCCACTGGTAATCGGATCCGGTGTGGGGTCCAAATATGATCGGATCTCAAGTAATGCGAGTTGCAAATAGCCGTTGGGTCCAAGATGCGACTTATCGATGGGAAACCCCAAAAGTCCGGTCTTGAGATACAAATAGGGAGGAACATGGATATGTCTACTCGATTCTCAACTGTTCAAGCAACAGTGGCAGTGATCTCTGTTCAGGTACTGTACCTCATATTGAACAAAGAGAACAGGGAAAAATTACTTTGTGAGCCTGTACGAGTGCTAAACAACACTAACCATTTGCATCAAGTTCACATATCGTTTACAACAATGGAGGAAGGGCCATCTTAAACCTGACTCCCTGTTCTCCAGTTGCCGACCTGTAACCGGCCTATGAGGCAACAGAGTTGTCCATAAACTTATTATTCTCAATCTATATCGACCTCATCCAAGGGAAAGAACAGACATAAACAAGACAATAGAATGTCTAATAAGCAGCACTCTACTGCCAGTAAAGCTTTTCCTACCATACTCAGTTGGCTCAACTTCGCATGCCCCACCACATTGCATTTCCAGCAACTTGTCTACAACGCCCACTTTAAAAGATCAGAAAAGCATCCACAAATTAGACTCAAAGCCATGTCTTCTCAAGACCATCCAAATTCGAGAAAGAAACTCCTCATCGAGGAATCCCAAGACGGTTAAACACGCTAGGTCTCCACATTACCACCATTCACTTAGTTAGGGAGAGCCTCGAAATTTGCCTCATTGGTAAGGACAACCAACCAGCCAAAAATGGTACGACAGACTGCAACACGAGAAGGTTGAGAGTTGTCCCATTGAACATGTGGAGTATTGAAGGATAGCCAGTTTTCATGATTATCAGTACTATATTCCCTAGGACACTTAGCACCTGATGAGAAGACACGTCAAGTGTGTAAAATAAATATAGTGAAAGCTTAGCACGTAAAAGGTAGAATAAAGATTCAGAAAATCAGGGGTATTCGCAATATATCCCGGTACCAATCCCGATCCCAATCCCATATCATCCCATCGAAATGCATGTCCCATCAATCCACACCAATCCCGATCCCGACCCCAATCCTAATCCCAATCCGAATTCCAATACTCCATCACAAATACCAAAGTTACACATAACAAGAACAAGAACAAGAACACGAACAACAACGGGTGACTAAGCAGGCATGATCCCCGCAACGACGATCATGACCCCACCGTAAATCCCTGCGCACATCAAGCCCTCGCTTCTCAAGATCATCCTTTGTTCCAGAACACCGCCCTGCATCAATGCGACGAGCACGCCTCCGACGACGAGACTCGTTGCGGTTATGCGACCGACAAAGCCTGGGATCACGGAGAATGTGAGGATGGGGATAAGGACGGAAATAGCTAGGGCGCCTGCGAGGGCTTTGACGATTGACTCGGCAGGAATATCTTCGTTGGCGTCATCTTGGTCCTCCTCTACTAAGGTGGGCGATAGCTTGAACTCCGTTGCCTCCGTGGAAGGAGAGTATGATGACACTGTGGATGAAGTTGCCTGGGAGGTCGAGTAAGATGAAGTTGCTGGAGATATGTGTTCAGAGTAGATGGAAATAAGGTCGTCCTCGGGGTCAAGAAAACGAGTTTCGACTTCAGCGATGGGGTTCGCATTTAGGAGATATGATCTGTAATTGGACACATCTTCACGATTCGGGGGAGTGAGGGACCGCGTGGAGTTAAAGGAAGAAAGTGCTTGGTCTATGTTTTGTTAGTCGACATGAACCTGCATAGCATTCATCACAATAATACTCACTGTATTGAGCTAGTTTGAACCCAATCTTTCCAAGAACATCAGTCTTGTGCCATTGAAGCTCGCCACCAGCGGCGGCGGCTGCCCTTCGAGATGCAGGCATGATATCGTTTTCTGTCCGTCGGGCTTGAGTATCTGTATGATCGAGACGATGTAGTTGTTCTTCGAGCTCACTCAATTCATCCTGAAGGTGCAACAGAAGACGATGATTTAGAGCTTCGAACTTCCGGTAGATCGGCTTGATATGATCTCCATGGTTCACATTCGAAGGAACTGGTCGAGATGAAATCTGGGAGGCGAGAAGCTCATAGCCAGACACAGGCAATTTCTCCCCTCTTGGTAATGGACGTTGCTTAACTTGCTGCTGATGAGTGTGAGCACTCAATGCCATCGACGGGACATGCGGTAGCTCCGCTGCTCCACGTGGCATGTTGGGTGTCCCGAACGAGTGCATCTGACCATGATAGTTCTGTCTTTGATGAGCAGCGGCAATTTGAGAGGCGATTTTGGCTGATGTATCGTCGACAGGGGAGGTCTCTTGTTCTGGTTGTTGTTGCTCCTCTCCCTCGTTTTCTTCCTCGTCCTCTTCCTGTCCTTGGACACTTCTTTCGGGGCTAGTACTCCGATCGGTATCAATATCGTGAGGTGGTTCGGAGGAGTTATCGTCTCCTTGAAAACTGCTTGATGCTGATGATGACGTCCCAGCTCGAGAGTGTAACATATGTAGAGGTAAGGCAGACTCTATACGTGAGTCTTCTAGATGATTAGTCCAACTAGTCACCTCTTGACTTCCGCCATCACCAGGAAGATCAACCCTTGAGCCGGCGACAGAGTCCTCGACTTGATATGAAAATACATTTGGCGCATCGGGCACCGCTGGTGACATGGGTGCCTCTGGAAGATCAGATTTCTTGCTCAAGTTCGATCGTCGGGTGACAGATGCTTGGGTGACGGTTGAGTTGCTCCCACTAGAACTGCTTGACTTGTTGGTGGCGGTGGTCATCGAAGTGAGTGTCGAGATGGTCGATGGGGAAGTCAATCTCGCCCGTGCGCTGGTCAAGATCGTTCTTGGACTTTGCAAAGGTTCATCATTTTCCGACGACTCCGAAGATGATGAGCTGACTTCTCGGCCTCGACTCGACCGAGATCGTCGGTGTCGCGATCGTCCATCATATTCATACTCCCTCTCCCTTGCAGACAGACTGGATCTCTTCGCGCTGGTATTCTTGGTCTTGGACTTGGAGGAATGTCTGTTCCCACTACCACCTGATTTGTGGTATCTCCTTGACCTCTCTCGATCTCTCTCCCTCTCCTTACTCATGTTCGCCTTGGGCGTGGGCATCGTCACGATGGGCGACAGCCTCGGACGGCGACGAACTCTCTCGTTCGCAGAATGTTCGCTGGATGATCTCAATTCTCCACGTTCATCTTCTGATATCTCTTGTATGACTGCAACGGTAGGCGCACTGTAACTTGTTGTCATTGCGGGCGAGTGAATTGGCTGCGGAATGTTGTCAGCTTGGTTGGTATTAAGAAAGCGGAAAAAGCAAAAGCTGTCTGTGGAGAGACAAGAATCTTTGCACAGGGCGTACCTTGTTGGATTGGGCACTATGGGGGCGAGCTGATATACTGTTCGTGGAGATTAATGCGCAACGGCCATGGTCTATGTCTGTTGATTGAGTGTAAATAGGAGCTGAAATGGGCGACGACGAGCATGATCTTGGGAATCGAGGGCGAGGGGCACGGTTTGGGATATATGCTCTGATATAGGGATCGACTAGGTGGTGTGTCCTGTTGGTGCGTAAGGAGCTGGTGGTGGCTTGTTCGTGAGATATGACGAGTGGAGGACTCTAGGAGGGGAGGATTCCGATGTGCTTGGACGAGGGGAGAATAGACCCCTGGAACAGGTTGAGTCGGGCGTTCCAGTCGTGTTTCGAGTATTTCTAGGGCCGCGAGAGTGGCCTAGGAGTGACCTGGGATTGGCCTGATCTAGTTGTGAATCAGGTTGAATCGCCTTGAGGATTAGCCGGGAGCCAGTAAGAAGTTGTGTTGATTGTTTCTTGATGGGCCTGGCTCCTAAGCAAGAAGTGTAAATGCTGGCCGTCTGGTGGTTCCGGGTCCGGGATCTCCAACCGATCGGCGGCCCGAACTGCAAGCGCAAGTCTTCCCGCACTCAAACCAACGCCATGGCGAATGAGACCGCGGACAGCGGAAAATAGACAGCTTCGATAGCTTCGACAGTTTCGACAGCTTCGACAATCACCAAGTCCGAATATCGAGGTTTCGCCCGAAGACAACACCACCACGTTGTTGTCTGTCTGTCGCTTTCAGCACCACGAGGTCAAGGACAAGGTGGGAGAGAACGGAGGAGAACAGAGGAGAAGGAGAAGGAGAACGAGAGAAGGCCGACAACACCGACACCACCAGCAGCAACTGCAACCTCGCAATCTCAATCGCAACGATACTCACCACGATTCCAAGTCTTGTTCGGTTCGTTCGCAGCTTCAATTTTCCCATCGCCCAAAGCGGGCGACGTGCTTCTTTTCTACTCGACCGGTCAACAGTAATCCCAAGCAAGTCGCCTCACCTCCAATTTTGCACGACCAATACAAGCGCAACACATGCCCGGCTGCAGTCACTCGCAGTCCCTCGCAGTCCTCGCAGTCCCTCCCAGTCACTCGCAATCCCTTCCAGTCTCTCCCAGTCTCTCCCAGTCCTTCCCTCCCAGTCACCTTGCACACAACCACAAGAGAAATCAACCACTGTGGGACGAAAAGGTGTAGGACGAAAAGGCGGTTCATGCGACGTGACCTACAACCAACCTACAACCGACCTCTCACCACTTCCACCACCCCACGTCCTGCGAGTTCGCCTTGAATTGGTTGTGCCACCGCGAACACCCGTCATTTTGTGCAGCAAGATCCGTCTGATCGCCTTAATCCGGCTGCTGGTCAGATTCTTCCGGCCCAATTCTCCCGCAATTGTTTGTCAACATATGCCCCAAGTACATTCTCTCCATACGGTCACTTTTAGAAAAAGGATTGGAGCCCAATCCACTCACGAAAACCCTGTCCACTGGCGGCCCAACGAGGCTCAATTCGGTAGGACCAATGGCGCGAATTGCCCCTCGACTTCTGCGCCGTTACCTCCTGGGGGGTCGAATACCGGCTGGTGGATGTCTCAATCGAGTGAAGACGAGACCGCAGTCAGCCGTGTTTTCGTCGTCCACTAAGAAATATCACGAAACACAAACTTCGCAAACCTCGCAAGCATCGCCGATCACCGGGCCTTCCACTGTTCCCTTTCGAAAACAACTCAAGGATGAAGCAAAGAAACGAAAGGCGGACAGAACGAATAAAGTCTCGAAGCAGGATAACCAGAACTTGGAAGATTGGGAGTTGACGGTGGGCATAGAGATACATGCACAGTTGAATACTGCCCGAAAGTTGTTTTCTGGAGCCTCCTCAACGATCAATGATGTACCAAATACTCATGTCGCCCTTTTCGATGTGGCTATGCCGGGGTCTTTACCCAAGTTCCAGCCGGAGACCTTGATACCAGCGATTCGAGCCGCTTTAGCCTTGAATTGCACAGTACAGAGAAGGAGCAAATTTGATCGAAAGCACTATTTCCACTGGGATCAGCCATCGGGATATCAGATCACCCAATACTACGAACCATTTGCCAAGGATGGCCACATAACACTGTATGCGCATGATGGCATTGCTAAAGAGGATGGTGAGGAAATCACAATCGGCATCAAGCAAATTCAGATGGAGCAAGATACCGCCAAGACCATCTCTGAACCTGGCGACCTTCATTTGCTAGACTTCAATCGAGTCGGACTTCCATTGATCGAGATCATCACCCTACCTCAAGTCCATCACCCAAGCACTGCTGCTGCTCTAGTCCGGAAGGTTCAGATTATCCTGAATGCTGTCGATGCTTGTGTTCTGGGGATGCAATCAGGAGGCTTACGTGCAGATGTCAATGTATCGGTACGTCGGCGGGATGCAGTTGAAGGTGATTACGAATATGCTGGTGTCAAGGGTCTTGGTCAACGTACAGAAATCAAGAATCTGAGCAGCTTCAAAGCGGTCGAAGATGCTATCATCGCCGAAAGGGATCGTCAGATACAGGTCATTGAGTCTGGCGGCGTCATTGAAGGGGAAACCAGAGGTTGGACAATTGGCGGTACCGACACGAGACGGTTACGTGGGAAAGAAGGAGAAGTCGACTATCGATATATGCCTGACCCTGATCTTGGCCCAGTCCTGATAGACCAAAAACTTATTCATCGCCTGAAAAAGGGGCTGGGGCGATTGCCAGACGAGGTGATTAACCTGCTCACTACTCATTTCGGGTTAACTGTCAAAGATGCAATGACGCTCGTCTCACTCAACGACGGTGGTAGATACGAATACTTCCGTAATGTGCATGCTGCTCTTGGGCATCTGAAGAAAACCGATCTTGAATACAATTTCGAAGCCGAAAAAGAAAATATCGGTCGTCTGTGCGCTAATTGGGTCCTACACGAAATGGGCGGCCTGGCCCACGATCTCGCGGAGGAGGAAAACCCCCTTGGCATCACCAGTACCGGTGAATGCATCATTAGCCCTGAAAACCTTGCACTCCTCATCAACTTCCTTGACAAGAATCAGATCACCGCGAGAAGTGCGAAGAAAGTCCTACAAGAGCTTTTCGCTAAGGGCATAGCGGGCCAGCCCACCACAACTTCAAGTGAGATTGAAGAAGCGGGCTTGTGGTTCATGCCTCTCTCGGACGAGGAGTACGAGGAGCTCGCGAGGGGTGTGTTGGATATGAAAGTCGTTGAGGAGATTTTGGCTGGGAAGGACGGCAAAGTCAATTTCCTGCTTGGCAAGATGATGAGGAAAGATGCCGACGGCCGTGTGGATCCGCAGGTCGCGACAGCGGTGTTGAGAAGGATGATTGAGGGGTATAGGAAGTCGGATGTATAGAAAGATGTTTGGTGATATCTAGTTAGGAGGTAAATGAGCGTATTTTTGTCTCTGTGACACAAATGTGCCGATCTGAGGCTTACACATTTAGATACTTTGTCGTTGAAAGGTCATCCAAACCCATCGATTTGATGTCGGGGGATTTGAGGGGTTATTGGCATTCTGTATATGATATTCCGGGGTACACAGCTTAGAAGGCAGGAGGCAGGAATGTAGATTCACACTGCTCCGAATGGCCTGAGCAATCACTTGGCCAGGATGAATCTTTCCGACCTCCCATCGGTTGAATACCATAGCGTCATTTTCTATTTACTTCACCCTGTACGAGAGGATATTGTATGCTAGCAGATTAGCGAGGGATCGCGATATGAATCACCTCCATTTATATCGGATGAAGAAGAAGTAAAGGAGATGCAATCACGGATAGATGTAAGTTTTTCGGGAAACTGGATACTCCAAATCGTTCAAACGAAGCCAAGATTTACTAGTTTGTTATTTCGAGAAGCTATTCTAGCATAGGAGCCGCCCTGGATACCAAACGGCCTCACCACCTCCCTCAAAGGCCGGATTTCAATCTCCCAAATACAATGAACGATTCTGCTTCATGCGCAGTGGGCCGAGACCTAGTTGACCTAATATTTCACGAGATACATTCAACATCCATTGCAAGCTCAAGACCGAGTTACAGGTGCAGCCCGAGGAACGAAAACTGTATCTAGATCTATACGACTGCAGCTTCAACGAGAATCCGTGGGCGAGGGGGCTTGAGAAGGGGAAAAATCATATCCTCCAGGAAAGTGGTAAGAGAGTTCAAGAGTTTGGGAATTCAATCTGAGGGATTCATGGGTGGCTTGCAAACTCAGGATCCGCGGGAGACGGAAGTGCATCGCGCTAGGGAGACATGGCTTGAGCAATTATACCCGGCTTGAGAAGGAACCACAGGACTCCTGGAGCTTCCTACGTACCAAATGTAATGCGTTATCACTCTGTTATCTCAGCCAATGACTTTAAAGCGTCAGCCAAAGTTCGCTCTTAGGCCTATAAGAGAATTGGTGGTCGGTTCACGCGATACGAGTACAGCGGTGAACCTTCAATTCTAGGCGGCTCCCCATAGAAAATTTAACTTAGTATCGCCTACTGCCACCTGGCAGTATCCTACATGATAGCCGTGGGTCGATGGGTGACTTTAGCTATCCATAGCTCTTGAACATCGAACCTAACCGACTAGCTTCCTTGTGCTAGTTCCAAGGCAGCTATTTCGCACTGCTGTGGGCATCTCCCAGAAGGCTGCAAGTTTCTTGCAGCTGCAGCCTTTTATCATTCTAACAGGTCTTCCAAGCCCTTAAATATCGTCAGTTTTGAAACTTGGAGCCGTAAAATACTGTAGCTACCTTACCTTGCTACTGGCGACCTTGGCTTCATTAGCTTCTGTGGCGTCAGAGATTGGGAGCTCGGCAAGAAGGATTTTGTCCCTCTGGCGTTTTAGAATGTGCTGTTCTCAGGTGTGAGCTGCTATGATCCTTTCTGGTCAGGGATTTGGATCTTGATTCACTGACATCTTCGATAGATTTCTGCACAACGTAGTGATATATAGTGATATCATTCTCCTGATCTAGCCGATCAACTCTTGCTGCTGCTTGTGCCTCAACCATTGGGTTCCAGTGAGGCTCCATAAGGTGGACTCTAGATGCTGTCGCAAGATTCAGGCTGTTTTTGAATCAGTCTCGAGAACATTGATGCAATGAGATTTTATGGCCTGATTTCACATACCCAACTGAACCGCTTGCGTATGTCAGAAGCATTACTTTGATCTCCCGTTCCTCCTGGAATTGCTGTATGATCATTCCTCGCTGCTCACGTGTCGAGCCACCATCAATTTTGACGAATTTAATGCTGTGCTCGTTCAAAACATTTTCCATGCAATTCAGGGTTTTGCTCCAGTGGGAGAACACCAAGCTGGACAAAAAGTCAGCGAATGCTTGACATATATAGTGTCATACTGTGCCTTTTGATTGGTTCACCTGTTCCTGCATTACTTTCTGACTCAAGTTGGATGAGTTGATTAAGAACACTCTGCACTTTTGAGGATATTCGTGGCCATGATTTAGCAGAGTAGTCTACTGGATCCTCGATCCTCAAAAGACTCTGAAGCGAAAACTCTGAGGCTTCATCTTCTCCATCTTGAAACATTGAAAGAATAGGTTCTTGACATATACAGCACTCTGGAAGAAGTGAGTAGTGTGACACACCATTATTTTCTTCCCGTCGGCACCCAGCACAGACTTGATGTCCACAACTTCTTGGTTCTTGCCCATGAGTAGAACGAGGGCTGACAATGATACTATCTCCGCAGTTACTGCAAGTGTAGAACTTCACACCAGAATCCTCGGCGACAAGGATCTCCGAAAGAGAACCCAGGTTAGGCTCTCCATGACTGCACAGCTGTCGAAGGTAGAGAACGCACAGCAGAAGTGCGTGAGACTGCAATTTCTGGTAGTTACTGGCTATTCGACGTATCTTATCGCGAATGGAGACGTAATGGTGTTGCTCCCGAGAAGTGAGAGTGACATCGATGCGCACTTTTTGCCTGTTCTGTTTTGAATCGCTGATGCTCTTCGTTCTTCTGAGGGAAATTTCCTGCATTACCAATCGAAGATTTGTGAGTGCTGTTTTGTCGCCTCGGCCCAAGGGCTCTAAAATGTATCTTCGGGCGTTCGTATGATTTTCCAGAGGGTGAAATCGCAAAAACTGGGTAAGTGAGAAGAGGTCATCCAGTTGGTTCTGGACAGGGGTTCCTGTTAGACACCATCTCCTTTCCGCCACCAAATCTTCCACTGCCTGGAAAGCTCTAGTTGTCCTGTTTCTGATATGATGGGCTTTTTGTAAAGGCACGGCTAGTCAGCCACTTGATTTCCGACCATGACATCTAACTTAGGCACCTACCTTCATCAAGGACGACTCTAAACCATGATATGTTCCGCAAAGTTTCAGAGTTGACGAAGTCGGACGAAACAGTTTCGAAGGTTGTGAGTATAATATCACTCTTCTCCAGTTGTTTGTCGGTGGCTGATGTTCCACGTCCATGGTGTATGTGAACTACGACGCTGTCGGGAATTGTGTGCCTGATAGCTTAGTCTACAGGAAGAAATTGTGAGCTGAAATCATACTGTTTGATCTGTGTTTCCCAGCCATGTAACGCTAGAAGAGTACCGTGAGCGGAAGGGCCATTTGGAGCAGACGAGATCAACTTACTTGATTTTGGAGCAATGAGGAGAGTAGCACCAGATCTCCTTTTCGTTTCACGTTCAATCGTGGGGTCTCTCGGGTTATTCTTGAAGCTTCGAGCTTCATCTAAAGTATGCGTAATCAGTGCAAGTAGTGTAAGGGACTTTCCCATGCCCATCACGTCTGCCAAAATGCCGCCGCGGCACTCCATCGTTACTCTAGCCTGTCTGATTTGCGATATCTTATGCTTGAATCTTTAGCTCAGTCAATAAGTTCCCTTCAAAGACTTTTTTGAGCATGCTTACAAAACTCGCATGCCATGATACTCGGGCTCCCACATAGAATATTGTTCATTGTCGGAGCTTCTGAGCTCTCGAGTCACCATAAAGTGTAATGCTGCAACTTGGTGGCTGAACAACGTTAGTCCAATCATTTTCTTGTTTATTTGAGTATAGAAGAGGGGGCGTACGGCAATAATTTAGTGCCGATCTGGGGACTCTGTATAAGATTCGAGGGGACAGTCACTGGAGTGGATTCATTGAGTATAAAGTTGATCTCCTGAGAGAATTCAAGTACGTTATCAGTCAAACCGGCTAAAAAACTCGGTGTACGCTCCGTGGACCAAGATAAAACATGAGGATTGCTGTACACGAACTTCCGGTTGAACGAAGGCGGCTCTTGCAAGTAAAGACGGGCGTTGGATAATGCAGTGCCAACTTCGCTAATCTTCTCGGTATTGCCATAAACAATGATGTTTACCGGGAAGCACTCGGCTTGAGGCTTCACACCTTGACTTTCCTTCCAGTGCAAGTAAGGCTCAAAAGTGAGCGATTGATCGAAAGACACAACTGTTAGAAGAGTATTCGCTGTATTGGTATCCAGTATCCCTACTTCTTCTTTCGCTGTTGGGAGCACAACCGAAATACCATCAGCTCTGAACCTAAATTGTAGCATTATTCTACTCCCAATTCGAAATAGATGTTTTAATGGGGCTTTAGATTGTCGAAATAGTGCAAAATTTCCAATAATCTGGGACGACGTCAGTCTACGAGGGTTGATTGGAGGATATGAGATGATACCATTCCAAAACAGCTCGTAATTACCGCACCAGGAGTACCAGTTTCAGGGCAAACAGAAGCTATAGCACTATCTGTACAATTCCATGATAGTCTCACAGAAGGTGGGTAGCTAATTTTGTCATTTCGCACATCACCTCTTTCATCCAATCTATATGTCTCCAGGGAAGGTTGCCCAGGCTGGCTAATGTTTATAGTTGCATTGTTGACTTGAGGACTGCTCAATGTTGGAGAAACTTGTGGTGTAGACTCCGCTGTAGAGTTCTCGCATGGTTTGTATGATTGAAAGAGCCTCGTCGTGTGGGCGTATTGGTATGTAGACCTTCTTTTGGGGGAAGGAAGTGTCCCGAGGCCACCTGCCATAGAAGTTCTTTTACCTGATAGCATCTTGGTTTCTCATGAGGATGGTTTGAATTTCTTGGGAGTGCAGCCTCGTATTTTACGCTTGTTGAAAAGCAATGTGCTGTAAAGCGGCAAGGCTCCCAGTGAGGCTGTCCTACCCGACTCAGCCATCTCGCGACACCACCTCGAATGCAGAGCACGCCTATCAGTTGATCCCGGATGTTCATACAATGACGCCGCATATTATCCTACCTTTGTGAAAGCTTTGCCTAAATTTATGCCGCACTTCGTGGTCTGCCCATTATTGTCGACTATTTCGTTCAAAAATGCTTTTGTTTCTTTTTAACCAATCTCCGTCCTCGAGCAAAGAATTTAGGTTGTATGGTATTCTCGATCTAGCTCTTTGGAACTTAGCACGGTATTTAAATCACTGAAATGGCGCCTGAGGGACCTCTGCCAGATGCATTCAATCGAGCGCTGACAAATTTCCAAAGAAGGCTTTCAGCCCAACAAAATGAAGACTTTCAGTTCGCAACTCTGCAAATTTTGCAAGAAGCAATTTATAATATCCAACAAGAGCAGGCACAGCGTCAAGGGTTGCGAAATCTAGCGAAGATTCAGCCCTTTATAGAGGGACTCACTCAGTATTCAAGAATTATTGAAATATTCGTTAACATGCAACCACTGGTAGGAGCAATATGGGTTAGTTTCACTCGAGATATAAAATAGCACCAAAAATAATAAACTTACAGGGTCCAATCAAATTTTGCCTTCAAGTATGGTCGTTCTTTAGCTCTCCTTTTGTCGACCTCTGCTAATATATCCTCACCTTTGTAGATTGCTTCAAAGATGAATAAAGCATTTGATTCTCTCTTAGAAGCTTACGAAATGATAGGTGCCGTGTTGCCTATCGTACAGACAGTTGATAAGCTGTTTTACTCTCACGCACATGTGCAACAGGTATTAGCAAATGTTCTTGAAGATATCCTAACTTTTCACAAGCGGGCAATAGTTTTCTTCAGCCACAAGAGCAAGTAACATGCCATATCATTGACTTGTTTTGAAAGCTAACGGGGACGAAATGAAAGCATGGAGAATGACATTTCGATTAGCCTTCGATACTTTTCGAGAAATGTTCGGAGATGTCTTGAAAAATCTCGAGCGATCAAGAGGACTTCTCTTCCAATCTGCTGGTGTTGCCCACTTTCAAGAGGCCCAAGATGCTCGTATTCTGTTCACCCAAGAGTTTCAAAGCAGGCAAAAAATATACACACAGGAACAGATGCTTGCAGTAGTTGATTGGCTAGCTGCAGAACAAAGCTCTGCTCTCCAACATATCGAACTGCAACGAAGACGAGCGGATTTCCCTCTTACCGCACAGTGGCCCTTCAGCATAGGCGCCATGAGATCTTGGATGCGTAGAAACGATATTTCCAGCTCGATTTTCTGGCTCTGTGGAATTCCTGGTGCAGGTAATGTGCTCTTCTATTTACTTAAAGAGTGTTCAAAACTCTAATGGTTTATTTCAGGGAAAACTGTTCTTTTCAGCTCAGTCGTTGACCAGATCAAGGATTGTTTTCACGATGCGCAAGTGGCATACTTCTACTGCAGGTGTAGTGACGATGCACGAAGAACCTTTGATTCGATTTCTCGATCCTTAATCGCACAACTGTTAAAGCAGAATCCAACGTGCCTCGAGTACTTGTACGAAAAGATGGTGGCAAGTGGCGAACGCCGGCCAAGCACGCCCAAACTGTTTCAAGAAATACTCGAAGAAATTTGTTTAAACCACGACCTCCTCTTCATATTCCTCGATGGATTGGACGAGTGCGAAGTACATGAGCGGACTCTTATCCTGTCTTTGATAGGAAATATCACCAAGGCGTCCAAGACTAAACAAAGTGTGCGCTTCTTTATCACGAGCCGAAAGGAAAAGGATATTGAAAGGTCGCTAAGTTCAGCAATTCGTCTAAATATCAAAGCCCAGCATGTCGAAAGTGATATACTCTCCTACATTCAAACCCAAGCTTCAAAACTTCGACAACTGTTTGCTTTTACCCCGGAGAGAGAGAGAGAGGTGGTGTCAAAAATTGCTAGTAGACCACAAGGTAACCCAAGAGGTGTAGTAAAGAGAAGCAGTAGATGACTTAAGTTCTAGGGATGTTTCTACTGGCTCGTCTAATAATGGATAACCTTCTTGTGCAGGAAAATATTGAAGATTTGGAAGACGAAATGGATAGTGAAGTCTTACCATCCGGGATTGAACAGGCGTATGGCCTACCCTAAATGTCAGAGAACGTGACTAACTAGGTAAAGCTACGGCCGTATATTGACGCGGTTGTGCAAATGCCGGCCAGAGAAAACCAAGCAGCGAGCCAGATTCATCCTCGAGATTATCACTAGCGCAACCCGGACCCTCCAGAACCACGAGATACAAGGAGCCCTTTCAATCGGTGTGGATGATCAGACTATTGAATTTGACAGGCGAAAATCGAGAATACCGTTAGATGAACTCTGTGGACCGATCATTGAGGTACATTTGAACGGAGTTATTGACTTAATCCACCCAACTGCTAAGAAGTAAGTGCCACAATATTCAAGGTACTTACTCAACAAAAACTTAAAATATGTAGTTATTTAATGCAACATCATAGCAACTACTTTCTCAATCTTGATAGAGCAAACTTCACAATGGCCAAACTTTGCGTCAACTACTTAACGTTTTCATGTTTCGATCCTTCTTTGTCAGATCTCAACATTCAACAATACGCAAAAAGAGGCGAATACTCGTTCCAAGAGTATGCCACATGCAATTGGATCCATCATCTCGAATTATCCATTGGCTTTTTGACGAAGAAAGAATGTGGGCAAGAGGTGGCAGCCTTCAAAAGCGCATACGACCAATTACAAAAGCGCCACGTCCAACACAGCCACTGGCGCTGTATCCAACCAGAAACAGAAACCTTCGACGACGAACAAGACGAGTTGAAACAAAACCTAGGAGCATTACGACAACTTTATAGCGTTGAGTCTGTCTTTCTCGAAAGTCAAGATAATAGTATGTGTCGGAATTTGTCTCCCAGCGCGTGCGGACGATTGCTCTAACAAAATGCAACAGAGCACCCTTGCCATTTATTAGGCCATATTGGTCGAGCTAGAGCTGCAATCGAAAGTTTCTCGGCAGAGCTTTGCTCTGAGAACCAAGAGCTATTTCTCAGCGCTTACGGTGCCGATGTATACAAATGTCCGATCTTGTCATGCTCGCGTTTTGAGACAGGATTCAAGACAGGAGCTTCAAGGGATGCCCATTACACGCGACATGAGCGCACGTTCAAATGCGAAACCGAAGAATGTGATTATTCTGCCATAGGATTTTCTACTAAGGCAGCTTTGGCGCGACACATTCGTCTTTGTCACGACTATTCGACCTACAAGCCTGCTTTTCCAAAAATTTCTCGACTCCCAATTGACCAAGCTCTAAATGATGCTATTCGAAAAGAAGATTTACTTACTATCCGAACACTTGCCAACGAGATCTCGGATCTTCCGGATTTTAAGGCTGGGTTTTTGATAAACTCGATTGTAGCTGGAAGTCGCAAAGCTGCATTGATTATCATGGATATTCTTGGTGATACGAAAGACATGGATCACCATGAAGCCTTGGGAGATACCGCTCTACACCTCCTTGTAGAAGCCGAAGATGAAGAACTCCTCTCTGCATTACTTTCTACGGTTGTGAATGTCAATGCGATAAACCAGCACTGCGACACAGCACTCCACATTGCCGCACGTCGGGGCTCAATGCCAATCGTCAGGCTTCTGTCGGCGCATCCGAAGATTCACTTGGCTTCGTACAAAGCTACAACATCTCGGGTATCAATTCTGCATTTAGCTGTGAAGTCTGGGAGTGAAGAAGTCCTGAAGTATTTATTAGAAACAGGCAAAGAGATATTCACAGACTGCAATGATATAGGGGATGCCCTAATAACAGCAACGAAGGAGGATCGACGAGATCTAGCGGGTACACTCCTCGTTTGGGGGCGTAGGTTAAATATCGAAAACAAGTATCCCGAGCCATACAATAGCTGGATCCTGCCGGAGATTGATGAAATGCTGCCAATATTTATGGGCCATATCACTTTTGAACAAGCCTTGGAAAAGAAGTGGAACGCTACTAGAGAAGCAGTCGTTAAAGGAGACGTGGATAAGGTGGGACAATTGTTGAAGACGATTCCCGATATCAACTACTTCTCAAATGACTCTAAGACTACGTTGTTGGCAACGGCAGCTTTTGGTGGCAATATAGAAATGGTTCAACTCCTCCTATCTCGGGGAGCACAAATTGCTACAGCTCGGCCCCTAGGCAACAATGCGTTGGAGAATGCAGCTGATGGTGGACATGAACAAGTTATCAGACTACTTCTTAGAAATGGGGCAAATGTCAATGAAGAATCGAGACTATACAATACTGGTACTGCATTGCAGTGCGCTGCAGCAAACGGACACTTACCAATAGTACAGCTACTGTTGGGGCTGTCTGCAGATATTGAGGCACATGGAGGGAGCTCCCACAATTGGGAACCAACTTTGATCAGGGCCGCAAAATCAACTTCTGAACCAACAGCAATTCTACTATTAAAGCACGGAGCCAATCACCAAGTGAGGAGCCTTTCAGGAGAAACAGTTCTGCACATTGCCGCAAAGCTCGGAAAAAATGACCTGCTGAAACACTTACTCGAGTCCGGTGCCAACCCGAACGAACGTACATCAGCCGGGGAGACAGCATTGCATATAGCCGCTACATACGGCCATCATGACTTGATTTCTCACCTTAGCCAATATGGCGCCAGTATCAGCGCAGTTTCTCACAAAACGGAGGACGAGCTTGAAACAGTTCTAGGTCTTGCTGCTAAGAACGGGCATGAAAAATTTGTGTCTCAACTAATTAAAGCTGGTGTCAATGTCGACTCAAGGACACCAGCCGGTAATACAGCCCTCATAAATGCCGCCTCAAATGGCCATTTTCAAGTCGTGGAGTTGCTTCTCCGAGGAGGAGCTAATGTCGATGCAGCGGATGGACGCGGACGAACTGCACTGGCGCGAGCGAAGGCAAATAACCTCTCTAACACTACTGAGGTTTTGTCTTCGTTCGGAGCTTCTCTTTTATACGACCCATTGCGAGACGCTACGGTCACGGAATGGCCCTTGAGTGAAGATGACCCCCTATTCACAGCATGGCTACGTGGGTGGACGTGCTAACAAATGTTCTCGATAGCAATCAAGGCGATTCGGGAGATCCTTATCTAACTTTAGCGGGTGGGGGCTGAATTTCTCGCAGCGCCTCTGAATTGCGTCCCATTATCAAGGAAATTCTCTTTGAAAGGACTGAATTTGCAAAACTATTTCTGAAAATTTACTTTCTCATATGTGCAACTACGACACCATCAAATGAAATACTTTTGCTTGTTAGCAGTAAGGTCGCGATGATTTTTGTAAACATCTTCACGAGAACAGATTTCAAACAATACAGGAATCAGAAGTCATGAACAAACAATACTCAACTGTCAATTAGTCGCCTCTGCCACATTTCGATATATCGTGGCTGAGTACCATGATTAGAGCAATTCTGGTATTTTGCGGTGACAAGGGTGCGCAGATACGAATTTTCAGTGGAGCAAGAGCCTTAATAAGCGTTTGAGGCTCTCGGATTGCCTTCACTTCGTGTTTGTGGAGACTTTTAATCGTGTCATTTTATTTATATTGCCAGTGATTATGGATTTCGACCACACAGCCTCTTTAGTTGTTGAGATGATATATTCTTCGTGGCCCGCCCTTTTATTGTAAGGTGCATTTTGCTTCATCTCAAAGATACAAGTCAAAATCGTCCCGCAGAACTAATCTACCATTACGCAGCAAATTCGAATATGGCTATTAAATCAATAATCTCCATCCTCGCCACCATTGTTGCTTTGGTCCTCGCCGCACTTCTTCTCCTCGCCAATCCGACGCACTCCATACTCCCCGATTCATTCATTCTCCAAGTCGATAACACATCCAATTGGAACTGGACTCATCATAATTACACTCGACTCTACTACCTAACGACATGTACAGGATGGACCTCAAGAGACGCCTCACACTATTACGACCACGATGAAATTTGTGAGAAGCGGAGAGGTGGTTACAGCTATCATGGAACTGGTTATGGCTCTCAGGCTCATAGTAATGAGCAATTTGATGTAAACATCGAGCTTTTAAGTCCATTCGCGACTCTTGTTCTAGGGATAATGTGCGCTTCGGCGTTGGTTATCGCGCAGGGTGTTTTTACTTTCTCGAAGTCGAGTCCAAATTTTCAGCGTTGGAATCAACCTATTCTCACAATTCTGTCAACAGTGGGTCTTAAATCTAGCCGTTACCTACTATTCATCTGACATATTTGTAGCTATCTTTTCAATTCACACTCACCTCGTCGCTATTGATATGGAATCTCATGATGAGCCACGACGGACCTCTGCAAACCGCATGTTTACAGTGTGGATGGCCTCAACCACAATTCATCAATATAACCTGGGCACTACTTGCGTTCTCAGCCGGTGCGATGTTTGTTGAATGGTTTGCTTTGTGGACTTGGTGGAGAAGTCGAATGAGCAATCGAGAGTCAGCATTGCCACTCTATAGCGATGCCCAAAATCTTGTTCTCCATGTCCCAAGAACAGTCGAAAACGCAAAGGTCTAATGCATTGCACTTAGCTTTATTTAATTTATTATCTGCGGCGTTACCCATTAGCGGACATATCCGCTAATTGCTAATGATTTCATATTTCGAGTTCTTTCCGCTAGTCCTTCGGCTATCAAGTTACCCGAAATCTCCTTTCAAAGCCAATACTTCCGAGCACGTCTACAGCACATCGTAAATATGCTGATGTTCGATATGTATCTGCTCAAGTAACGTCTGTCCCTGCGTCCAGAGACGCACTCTCTCACGATACAAGTTTATAAGTCTACAAAGTTGTTATTAACATGTCGCTTTCTTTAACCATTTCTCCTTAAGGAAACTACTTAGCAGTAAGATAAAGAATGTGGTTGATCATGCTTTCGATCGTTTTAATCTCGCCACTAATCGCCACTTTAGCTATTTCCCTCCGCTTAATCGCGACTATTAAAGTCTCTTTCAAATTCGGAGCACTCAGGGAAAGGTTCTATAAAAAACAATATGGCTCTAATTTTTAAGGAAGTCAAAGATGAAAATGAAATAGCCTGGGAGTTACTCCGTCGTAAGGAGAGGGGCATAAACGCTATATGTTTTATCTTTAGGATTTTGTGCTTATTAATGTGCATTAACCTAGCTATAATCACCATCGCGACGATAATATGGACAGAGCCAGTCAAGTATTGGCGCAAGGCGTGCCTCGATTATACCGTGCTCTTACAGATCATGGCAACGTCCCTCAATCTACACTCCATTATCGTGCTCGCGGACGACGCTCGATGGAAGGGAAGGCCCAGAGCTAAAGATACCTCACCCTGTGGGATAGGATGTCCTTATTAAGTATTTGCTATAAATATCCGATCTTCGATGACCGATACGAATGAAATTTATCCCTTCTATAGCCTTTAGAGGCACCCGCCATAGGCCTACCACCGACAGACCCCTCAAGCCTCCTGGTTGGAATTAGACAATGGCTCTAGAAAAACGCTATCCAGAGCCTATGGTACGAAGATTCAAGGCGTAGACTGGAACTGTCACGAGAAAAATACTTGTAGGAAGATCACGCACTAGTTTGAGGTATAAAAGATATATTACAAGATGCGGCTGTTCTGCCCGAGAATATATATAACATTGACGAGACTAGGTTCAACGATCGACGAAGTCGTTAGTGCTAGGAAATGCGAAGATCTGTCGGCCGAGGTAAATCTCTAAATCCTCAGTCTGCTTTTCAAGTAATGTTATGAACGGAGACACAGTATAGGTGATTAGCCCCTAAGATTCTAGCGCGTACCTCTGCACATTGCTTCATTAGCTTAAGAGCACCTATATCTTGGCTATTCCTTTCCGTATAAAGGCAAGATTAGCCATGCTGGTCAGGGTGGAAGGGTGCTCCTGCCCGAGAAACCTTGAGGATAACTCTAGTCCTGTCACTTGCAGCTCTTCAGCCTCCTTCCAGCGTCCCTGATTCCCATATGTCAAAGCCAAGTTGCCTATGCTGGTCAGCGTGTCTGGATACTCCTGCCCTAACACTCTCTTTCTCATCTCCATCACTTGCACCTCTAAGTCTTCGGCCTCCTTCCAGCGTCCCTGATACCCGTATGTCAAAGCCAAGTTGCCCATGCTGGTCAGGGTGGAAGGGTGCTCCTGCCCTAACACTCTCTTTCTCGTCTCCATTACTTGCACCTCTAAGTCTTCGGCCTCCTTCCAGCGTCCCTGATCCCGGTATGTCGAAGCCAAGTTGCCCATGCTGTTCAGCATGCCTGGATGCTCCTGCCCTAACACTCTCTTTCTAGTTTCTATTACTTGCACCTCTAAGTCTTCGGCCTCCTTCCAGCGTCCCTGATACCCGTATGTCAAAGCCAAGTTGCCCATGCTGGTCAGCGTGCCTGGATGCTCCTGCCCTAACACTCTCTTTCTCGTCTCCATTACTTGCACCTCTAAGTCTTCGGCCTCCTTCCAGCGTCCCTGATTCCGGTATGTCGAAGCCAAGTTGCCCAT
>LLCE01000194.1:0-53844 GCA_001414415.1 Hymenoscyphus repandus | reverse complement strand
CCCCCCCCCCCCCCCGCGCTCTTGTGGGACGAACGTTTCGCTGGCTGTCCTACATATGTCGTCCAACTAGAGAACGGTTAGGCTACGGTCTTGGTTCCCGTGTTCTGGCGACTTTCGTTCAACTTTAAATGCTGTTCTGCAGTCATGCAGAGCTGTGGCTGACTGATAACTCAGATTCAACCCAGAATCCGGTACTGCGCACAGCCCTGTATACTCCATAGAGCCTGCAGTACAGAACTCCTCTTCGTCATCGACGTTGGCTTTTTCGCCCTACTCTAATCTCTATCAACCAAGCTTGAGCGGCTCCACGTTTTCCAGCGGCGCTAGCTATAGCTTCTCCCCGGGCTCGTCGCTCTTCTCTATGCCTGATATCAAGCCACGATTAGGCTCATTGTATGTATAGTCCACCCACCTAATATGTGATATGAAACATCATCCCAGACCTTGGTGATCAGTGAATAATGATATCTCTGTACAGAAACCCATCCACTGGCCTGGCTCCACCAAATCGACCGACGGCCTTACCACACCCAGGATCCCCCCTTCACACCAGGGACTTATACACAGGTGCAACACCACAACTTCGGCGAACTCAAGATCTCATTTCTAGATCTCCCTCGCTCTCGGCTGCCGTGAGAGGCGTGCCATTATCACCATCGTCAACCAGTGGCTTTACCAGCCCAACCAACATGGAGAACTCGCTGGGCGGTGCGTCGTGCCCTCCCTTGAGCCCCACGGAAACGATCTATGCTCTTCAAACCCAAGATGGGCAGAACTTAAGAGCGGACATCTTTGGACGCATCGATAAAGGCTTCTTCATGGCCGACAATGACTGGACCTGCTATCGCAGGAATTACTTTTCTTTGAACTGCTCTTACACCATACATCCGACAATTCCCACCGGACATGTGTATCTCGTAGAGAATGGACGATGCGGCGCTCAGGTGTATGGATTTGCCATGTCAATTGCAGCGGTTGTGGACGGCCGAGATGGCAAGTCCATCGAACTGGTTCAACACACCCCAAAACGGGACAAGGGCCCCCAGGAGAAGCCAGCTCGAGTGACCCTTGCCCCAAGACCCCCAGCTGCACATGGATTGTATGGCGACGGCGGCATTGGAGGCTCCTCAAGAAGTGGCCTTTATGAATCTCAAGGCTTCGGTCAAACTCCCAGCCAGCCCGCCATCGAGGCAACCTTTGAACGCATTCAGTTCAAGAATGCGACTGCCAATAATGGCAAGCGAAGGGCGGCTCAGCAGTATTATCATCTTTTGGTGGAGCTCTTTGCCGACGTCGGCACCCAGAGATCGGAGCGTTATGTGAAAGTCGCGTTCAGGATGTCAGCGCCCATGGTTGTGCGCGGACGCTCTCCGGGCCATTATCAGAACGAACGCCGCGGAAGCAATGCCAGCGCCGGGGGATCCGGGGGTGCTGGAGGCGCTGGCTCCTACACGCCAAGTGCTGGTACTTCTCGCACGCCAGGAGACATGGGGATGCCAGGTAGTTCATCGATGATGCAAGGAGGAGGTTATGGTGGCTCTTACGATAGTCGAGCCCATCACTATGGGAGATCGAATATCCCGCCACTGCAGATCCCCATGGAACCCGTCTTGTCTGCTGAGGAGGCCAAAGGAATTGAGGAGTCGCCAGGCTATCTCTATTACCCGGGTGCCATCTATGAAGGCCACGAAGCCCGATATCAACTCCCTAGCATGGCGGATTACTCTGCCTCAAAGATCAAGCAGGAATATGGATCCAGCGGATACGTCCTCCCTAGCTTGGCGAGTACTCATGATGGCATGGGCAGACACTGCGGACGGTGGGAAGGCACAGTAGAGTCAAAGGGATATTTCCCGACCGCTGTGGTGCAACAAGAGCTGAATATCGGCTAGACCTATGTCCATCGTTTCTTCTTCCTCGACCGACCAGACTGGAACATTCTTTGCATATACTGAGGAACCTTCACTTTGGTTGCATCTCCTATTTTGCGATTTGGCACCATTTTCACGTCGATCGTTGCAATGACCACGGCAAACATTTGGAGTGCGAAATACTGGGATATTTGGGAAAGGGCACAACGGCGCACGGACACGATACCAATTTATGAAGATCATCGGGACCTGGGAAGGGCATTCATACGGGACAGGAAGGAATCTCGCATTTTTTTTTCCTTTTCCTTCTTTTCAAGCACAGCGAGGGGAAAAAGTGACTTCGTTTCCATTTAATAATCTTCTTGGATGTTTTAGGGATTGAGAAAGCTGGTACTACTACCTCTACACACCTTCTCCAGCGTTGGAGATGGTGAGTGGGCAAGGATACGCTAGGCTTTCACTTCGGGATTTTTGTGGGAAAAGTCGAATTTGGCTCGTCTTTCTTCCGTCATCATACTTTACTTGCTCTCTACTCTCTGCGCGTTGAGCGATCAATCTTGGGAGGTAGAAAGTCGTTTTGATCCTTGTCAATCTTGTTGTTGAATTAAGAATTTTGGCGCTTCCGCTTGGTGTCTCGCAACCCATAGCATAGAAAGGGTGTTGTTGCATGATGATAAGTGTAGGGGTCGGGGAGGCGGATTGACAGTCCGAGCTTCACGATGTGGAGATTGCGCAAGCGAGGAGAAGGATTGGGACAAGAGCAGAGGCCGCCGGGGAGGGAAGAGAGGGGAGGGGAAGACGCTCTTCGCACTTTAATTGTTTGTTCTATTTATTCTACGCTTAATCCGGTCCATTGCTGGTTTTTGGTTGCTATTTTGTTTCTCTGAGTTGCATTCTACTTTTTCAACATTTCTTTTGGAGAGGCTTTTCTTGATACCCATTGTCTATTTTCCTTTCTCTTCTTGGTTCTGTTCTACTTCCCCCTCCCCCCTTAGATTGCCTAGATATTTCTTGATACTTCTCTCCTATTTACTTACTTTACATTCTTCTTGGCTTGGTATCTATCAGTGCTGAAAATATGTGAATTCAATTTGAGTTTTGGAAGATGAGACGGACAAAAAACAAACCAAAAGCGCCAAAGACGAAACACGAACAAAAAAGAGAGCGAGAAAGAGAAAGAAAGAGATTAGATAGAGAGATAATGATTTTTTCCATAGCCGAAAGCGACAATTGAAAATTCATTCCAGATGCAACTATACTATTACCCACTTACCAAAAGAAAATGAGGAACGAGAGAGGGAAAGTATTTGAGGGAGTATGAATTTTGGAATTGAAGACGTTCAAGCCCACTTGTGAGTTGTGGCGGTGGTTTCCATTTGCTGTGATGTGATATGATTTGGCGGGATTCAAGGTTTGATTTCCAGGCGTAGCTTCTGTCTGTAAAGGAGATGGATGGATGTAGATGTATGTATATGTGTAAATGAAGGTAAAACAGCAGGGAAAAGACCACCTTCTTACCAACAGGACTTAAGTAAAGTATGGGATGTGATGGAATGAGGGTGCTAGAGGTTAGGCCAGGCCAGGCACCGAATACAATAATAGAAGGGACCGAGATATTGCTGCCGTGTGGATTTTGAGACGAGTAGGAGGAGAAGGGAAAGGTTCTACTTACACTTCATGGGCGGGGTGGCAGATGAAAGGCGAGAGATGTGTGCCTTAGCAGGTGATAGAGCATAATCTGACCTAACTTAACTTAGGGAGGAAGAGGGAGTACGCCCCCGAAAGAATGCCAAGAGACCGATCAAGTCGTTGCGAATTCTTCAACTCACAATCACTCTCCACACACATACACACCATCTCCCTTTCCTCTCTCACAAAGAAGAGGAGGAAAAGGAAAGGGTTAACGACGATACAGCCATATGAGTACATCCTACTTGGAGAAAATCACCGTGGACTTACGCCCACCCAAGCGCCCGCTTGTTGAGTACGAAGAGAGAGTTTCATTCGTAAGCTTCGCATGTGTATTCCTGGTGCTAGATAGGAGGCTTTTCAAGAGCTCAGGAAGGATAATTGGGAGGGGTTCTCGTTGATCAAAGGGTGTCGTTCTCTATGGAAGACTGGATTGCTGAATCGAAGACGAGTGGGAAATGTGTAGATGAGAGAAAGTAGGCGAAGGTAATGACACGGCAATTCGTGGTTCGTGTCTGCGAAGTCCAGGAAACATCAAGATCAACTTGTGAACAGGCAGACGATTGTAAACTCGTGTATTTATGCTATGGAGTTGAGAAAACCTTACGCTACTTTCTGGGCCTTAAATGTAAATATCTTCCCTGTCACGCTGAATGACACCAGCGTGGAGAGTACTTGGGGCTTCAATGTGAGCCTTCCAGAGACATGATGACTGCCCTTCAAAACCGCTTGATGTAAAAAGCCGTCGCGCTGGGGCTTCCTGGAGATTTTGAACGTTGTGACTGTTAGCGCAGATGGTAGCGCGAGCTAGTAAGGATGAATACTCATTGCAAGTCTGCAGGAGAGATGACATCCCTTCAAAGGTTTGTTTCCTACTTTGTTGTGCATGATGATAACATCATCTTTGTACGCTCTGAAAACATGGCTCGAGTGTTGGACTAATGTTGCGGGTTTAACAGACTTCCTCAAGACTTGTTGTGCAGCTCTGTTTGTTCCTCAATCCGGAGCCGTGAGAGAGGGGGATGTTATGTCGCTGTCGGAATTATTCGTTGGTATTCAAAACTGTGTGTAGGTATTCGAGGGTCGATAGTGTGTTGCTGTCGGGTCTATTCGTCGGTCATAGGAGGGTTGAATAGGTAGTCGAGAATCGACAGTGATTTCGGGAGAGTTACGACTCTTCGACCTGTCTTTTCCAAAACGGGAGTTGCTTTGGTGTTTGAAGGCTTTGCTATGTTGATATTCTCGGTCAGCAAGCGGTAATACTCAGAGAAGAAAGGCGGATAATGAACGGCTTAAAGACAAAGGGAATCATGGTCTACTAATCCAGGCAGCAAAGCTTTTGTGTACAGTGGAAGTTGTTGTTCGCTGAGACGAAGATAGGCAGTTGGTAGAAGGGAAAGATGCCCCAAGCTGGACGAAGAACCGAGGAGATCCGAGTAGCAATGTGATAGGGAATAGACGAGGCTCTGTGCTTGCTTCAAGTAAACCCAGCGGACAATTCCTTATCAAAATCATCGGATTCAGCATCGAGTGTTCGTGTTTGTGCTCATGTCAGCCCAGAATTCTTGAAGCTCTTCGAGATAGACCATAATCCGTCCCAATTCGGATGTTGATGGATCGAAAGTAGAGGTATTGATATGCGAAGCGAGAATAGCACAATTCACGCCATTTCTGTCAACAGCTAGGACAACTCGAAATGCCTCTACTGAAGGACGGAAGGGTTTCGGCACCTTGCAGTCACACAGGACGAGAGTTTAGGGACAAACCCTGAAGGTGAGACATACCCAAGCCACTCATCATTTGGTCATCTCAATATGCTGAAGTGTCTCCGCCCCCAAAAACAAACCTCAAAAAGGGGCAAATTTCCAGAATCACCAAGCCTTCCACACATCATCGAATTTCCATTCCACTCCCGAAAGCACCTACCCTTCGAAAATCGAGATCTGCATCACCGGCCACCAATCGTCGAGGTAAATCGCCCAGAATAACCTCGTAAGACTAATGCTTGCGACATAACAAACATAACATAATGCCTGATTGGTCATGCTGCAGGTGGCGTCGTGTCACACCCACACGTCAAAAGCATTTCGTTGCAACTTCTCGATCTTTTAACATGGAATATATGTGAATTCGAGCATATACAGAAGAGGAGACTAAAGTGTGATGGGCGAATCGGATGGCTTCCGCCGCATCAATGGAGAGGTATTGGATGCATGGTTACTTGGTTGCTTGGTTGCGACATGCAGAAGTTGTGAGCGGATGTCGCCGCGAGAAGAGGGGTGCAGATTGAGATGGGAAACGTACGTTTGTAGATGAAGGTGCTTTGGAGGGTTGGATTGAGGAGTGCATTTTGAATAGATGATGGGTATTCGGCATGGAGATGAAAATGGTGGTGAGAGTGGAGGTGGATGGAGGTTCCCGCGATTTCTCAAAAAGGTGTGCATTGCATCGTTCCCGCCCTTACTTCTTTCCCAACAAGGTCTGTCTTCTAAACGAACTCTATGTGGGACTCTGATCTTTTCTTTTCAGTCTCTTAACCTTGATCATAGTTCATTGCATATTGTAGGTGGACTGAGAATCAATTTTATGCCGCCATCTGAGCGCAAGAGCCAGCAGAGGAGACCAAAGACAGGATTTGCTTTTCCCCCCAACGATGAACAGAGTGTTTCATATGTACCTAAGTATTAAGTAAATAGTATTGCTCGGAGATGCTCTTGTATGCTTAGACCCGGTCTCTAAGTTCAGCCGAGGTTTGGTTGTCATAACCGCAAGCACTAGAATATCGAAGCAATATGTCGTCCGAGTATCATTCAGATACTCTGATTGACTGCTTCTTTACGTTACAAATGTGAACTCTGAGCCTAGATCTGACAACATTCTGGTATTTCCAATGCATCTCCCGATAATTACCCCCAGCTTCTCCAGATCATCAGTCTTCCAACAGTTCCTTTTGCAAAGCTTGCAACTCAGCGTCTCCTTTCTTAAGAAAGAAAGCGGCCAGAGTTCCTCTAGCCTCTTCTTCAAACTCTCCATCTCCAGCCATTGCAGCAATTCGTAAATATTCCTCCCTATCCTCCTCCGTCTCACCAATGCTAATCACAATTCCAGCATACTTTATCAAGAAAGCATTCGCAATAAGCCTACCCATCCTCCCATTTCCCTCCCTGAAAGGATGAATAGTGAGAAAGTCTTGGCAGATATCCGCTGCGAGGTAGAATGGATCTAGGCTTTTGGTGCTTTGTCGATCTCGAATGTCCTTGTTAAAGTCATCGATGAAGATTTTCATACATCCAGGTACATTCTCGGGGGCAGTGAAGAGTGTATTGCCTGCCATTGCAATATTGTGTCGATATCTTCCGGCATATGAAGTGTCTCCATCGTCTCGTTTGATAGGGATGCCTTGGCACAATATAAGATGTGTATTTATAATCAATTCTTCGGTGAGTAGTTCGTCTCGATTCAGGGCAAAGTTCGTAATATATTTCAAGGCTTGTGCGTGTTGAGAGACTTCTCGGTGTGTATAGATGTCTATTTCCTCATTGAGGTCGGCTTCTTCGGCACGAAGTTTGTGCCAGAGTTCGTTGAAGTCGTCCTCCTCAAATACAAGCTTGCAAAGACGTAACGTGTCCTTGAGATTCAAACCAGCTCTCTCAACTTGATTAGATCCATATACAACATGTGACATTCGATCGGTTGTGAATTCTGCGATGTGATCAAGCTCTAAAGCTGTTGCTCTCAAGCGTTTCAAGGTTTTTGCACTCCGCTCAAACTGACCATTTATTTCGTCTCGCTTTCCCTGGTAATTTTTACTTTTCACCATATTGAAATAAATTTGTCTTGACATTCCCTTCCAACAACTTTCTTGTAATGACCCCCAATTCGGAAATCCATTTTGGAAACTTCGTACCAAGATGGCCTCCAGAGAGGTTCCCATTGCGAGCGATGGGACGGGAGAGATAGAAGTGTGCTGTATATCGCTTTGGAATTGAAGCCAACTTCTTGATCCTAACAATATAACGAGATGAATCGTGAAAGATTATGCTCAAGTGAAAGTAGCCTCCCGAATATTACATTTTCGTACAACGAAAAGAAGTTTGCATAATGCAAAATAAAAAGATGAAATCTTCAAATCTTTGTACAATTTGTGTTCTTTTACGTGGGCTAGACTATTCCAGAAACTAAAGCACTCTTGCTAAGTGTCCTTGAAGCTTGTGGTGACACTAGAGGTCTAGGTAGGGCTTAGTGGCCGTTGGTCCCACCAAGTCCCTCCTCGAGACGTCACTTCTATTTAGACCACACCAAGCAAATTAGTTTTGATATTCTGCTTAACATGTACACATTCCGCCCTCCATCTCGCTCCTCAATTCACAAAGCAAAAACCATGCATTCTCACACCACCTCAAAATCAACCATGACCGGTGAATCAAGCACCAATGGTGAAGACACCCACTTCGAACCGATCTCTCCACCATCCAAAGGAAAGTCCACTGCAATATCATCTCTCCAAACACATCTCACCACGTCCCCAACCCCTCTCAAACCCATCAATCGCCCACAGACCTTCCCTTTTCTCCCCCACCCCAGCACAGAAACCATAATCTCGCGCACGGAATCCATCGTCGCCCGCGCGGAAACCGTCCTTGAGCAAGCCCAAGCTGCAGTCCGGAATGCAGAGGCGACGGTGGTGCAGGCACAGGGTATTGTGAGGAGTGCGGAGGCGATTTTAAAACAGGCAGAGAACACAGTACTTAGTGCCGAGAGGAGGGCAAAGAGGGCTAGCGAGGGTGGGGAGAAGGGAAGGGAGAATGGGGGAAGTAGAAGCAGGAGGGAGGTAGAGGGGAGGGATATCTTTGGGTTGACACCTGGTGGTAAGTCTTACTTTCACATTGCTCTTGTAATATTTTGATTTTATGAAGGTTCGGAGCTAATGAGAGGGTTAATAAGTGGGAATTTTGTATTTGCTTTTCAGCTTGGTGGTAACTTTTGGGTATTGGCTCTGGGCGGTCAATGCACGGGGTGGGAGAGAGGAGGAGATGATTGTTCCGTGTATTTTAGCGGTGTGTAGCTTTTTGTTGTTTTTGTTAGGGTATATTTTGTTTTATTTTGGGTGAGGGGGATTGATTTGGTAGTGGTTGTTTACGTAGGGGAAGTCGAGAGGAAGGAAGAAAGCAAAGTTACTACTAAATAGAAGAGATAGCTTGAGAGGGTAGAGTTAAGGGAATGAGATGTTAGGGCCTGGGCATCTAATTGCATTGGAAATACTTAATATATCTAGAGTCTATTTAACAAATTATCCCTGAGAAAATAGGAATATTTCATAACCTTTACTACTCGGAATCCTCTTGAACCGTGTAATGTAGGGCAAAATAAAGGGACTCTTGTCCAAGTGCGGCCCGAAACGTTGACAATCTTGTCAAGAGGCGCAGGACAACTTGTTACATTCATGCTGAGTCATTTACGGGTTAGAATAGGGTTTAAGGGGATATGAGATAATCTGTATATATATAGAAATGTAGGCAGCTGTCTTAGCACCTAGAGTGGTCCAGTGAAGTGGCCCCCTCTGGTCGTAGATCAGTAGGACAGCGCAGACTGAAGTTTATTAGATTATACATATATATTGTTATACATTTCTTGCTATTCTAGGACCCTATAGGTTTAATGTTTCCATTCGAGAAAATCAAATAGCTTGAAGCTGATTAAATTCTTCGGCAGATCAGTTAAAATTTGATAGAATTATTGCTGCAATACTCTTCAAGCTTAACGATATACAAGTTTAGTTTGCACGATCTTTGCACTTCGCCTTCCACAATTGTTTCCTCGTTGTATTCGTTTTCCACCTCTCGTGAATCTTTGCACTCACAGTCTGTGTCAATCTAAGGTCGAGGACATAAGCTCGAAGTGCAGGAACATCGTTTGGAGACCTTCGCAGTGTTGCTTGAAGTGTGGTGTCATCATTCAACTCCATCGCAACTCTGTCTTGATGTGCTTTTGGATCTTTGTCTTCCAGTGGCCATTTTTCCCAGGGTTTAGTCACAGAGGACTCGAGGGTGCAGGGTACGACATCTATCCATGCCTGGCGAGGAGAGGAGCCAATCAATAGCGTGAAGCAACCCGTGGTGTTGGAGGAGCTTCTTCTTGCGAAGAAGAATGCGGCGAAGGAGAACTCCGGTAGTTGTCCATCGACATCGATTCGAATGGGGTGATAGCCTAGCCAGTTGGGGAGGCATTCTCTTCCTAGGGAGTAGTAAGAGTTCTGCCCTCTTATTATCTTCTCTTTGAGCCCGAATCCCAATTCGTAGACGTTATTGATTCTTATGATGGTTTTCATCCAACGGTGATCGGGACTGGGCTGCCGCGAGGTTTGTTGGTTAATGAACATGACCGTTCTCGTGAGAACTCCATCCATAAGCCCGGTTTTCTGACCGTCGACAGGCTCCACATCGTCATCTTCGCCATAGGATTTAGCTTTTATTACGAGTTTTCTTCTGCGCCGCGTGATAATCTCATTTGATTCGAGTGCTAGTAACACTTGATCTCGTGTCGCCGAACTATACTGACTATTATCCTTCGTACTACAATTGAGTGGCACTATGCCCTCTGTCCACGGGGATTTTTTAGTGCCTTGCTCAGTAGTATCGGATGGTTCCCTCACTGTTCCATATGCAAGAGGCTCAAACCGTAGCCCCTTATTTGTCATGGAAACAGGGGGACGAGACTTGTCAACAATTGCGACTTCCATATCACTGGAGAACCTGAAGAACTTTGGAGTCGTGGCTAACAATCCACGGACTACTTCATCCTTGTCTGGAGGTAACAAGAACTCATCCGGGTCTTCCCATGCAAAAATAGTCTCGTCCTCACTTTTACTCAATATTTCGAGCTGTAGCCTCATAAAAGCGTTCATCCCTTCGCCGTAAAGTAACGGCATCTGAACATCAAAAAGACCCATCAGGCAATACGCCATATCTTCTACTCTCGTAGTCTGGCGATTCGCAGCCCAAGACATCTTTTGCGCAACACTCGCCGAGCGAAATCCAAATAGGTCTCTTATCCCAGTAGCATCACTTATTTCAGCAGCGAGGCTATATTTGGTACCTAGCTCACTCCAGTTACTTGCAAGAAATTCAACACAATCCGGGGCAAGAAGTTCTTGGAGCGTCCAGCCTCGAGTGAACCAGGCGCTTTTCCTAATCTGGCTTACCACGATACCTTGCCAGACATATGCTGTAGGGATGACATCGGATAGGTACGCATAACATACTTGAGAATTGGCATACCATTCGAACATGGAGTTTATGGCTTCAGAGAGCTCCGCACTACTTGTTTTATCTATGCAACAAGAGTCGATCCACTGCAAGGCAATTAGCTATTATCCCGAATTTAACATGTTCCAACTTTCACAATTTTCAGTATCGTTTCTCATCACTTTATGATGTCGGACTCTCGGATAGCAGAGCGAGAGATAGCTACTCGGCCATTTTATGTGTTAATAGATTGACCCATCAATCTTATGAAGAGCAGAGAGCGAGACATAAAACCTTGAGTTGAGTCTCGGCATTACTTCTCCAGCCTGACAACACTGACAGAAGAAAATGGGTTTTTGGGCCTCTCGCATTGGACAAAAGCAAGAACACTCAGTACTTACCACGTAATCCCACCCATCAGCCTTCGCCTTCGCACAACAATTCGTGACTTTCATCCACCCTATCTTGTCTAGACCTGCACCAGAGCACATATCTTGAAAAGTCACTTCTTCTTGCTCCCATCGGTGGGAGAGAATCGCGTATGGTGGCACATCCTTGCCGAAGAACTCGTCGAGCTCAAGGGCCGAGGTATGTACCAAGCGCATTGTGGTTGGATGGGTTGCAACAGGGTGACAACTAGTGGATATACCAAGTTTTTTATATTCCGATGGACTAGAAACCCACGCTCATCTTTTTAGGTCTATTGACGTAGGTTGAGGCTGAGATTTGAGCTGCACGAAGTCGCCGATCTGAATGCGTGCTTAGTCACCACAGTGGCATTCTTCGGCGCTTAGGTGCCACAAGCATTGTGAAGTTACAATATGGTGTAAATACAACTCCTTGCTGGGCTATGATCTCTTCAAAAGGCAAGGAAATTCTCTAGGGTCTTCCCTAATGTTTATCCCGATGATATTATATTTGACCTTCTATATTGTATCTACGAAACCGTGCTAAGCGGATGATGCAGGCATGGCGCCTACGACAAGTGACAACTTTCCTAATGATACCATTACGTACTAAAACTTTCACCAAATTATCATACCCTTTCGTAAGTCGCTTAAAAGGCCGAAAGACAATCCAGGTACTATAGAATACATTTCACGACTGGTGCAGCGCCTGTATAGCTGCCCAAGCAGAAATCCCCCCCGTGATAGATTGAATGAGTCCAAAGACGATAGTCAACACCAAGACCAGTGCGGCTATCCAAAACGTCCATCTTTGCACCTTCTTGCGGTCATCATACCACCATTGCTTGACAGAATCAGGTTCCGACTCATCGAACGCCTCTTGCAAAATGATGAGTCGGTCTTTCCAATACTCGAATTTCCCGGTGTTGCGATCTGCAGATTTCAGGTGGCCGCACCTTGTGATATGAGGGTCTATTTCTTCCTGCTTCTTGGTCCATTTAACGGTTTCTGGATCGTTCGACGGAATCAATAAGGCTATAGTTCGAAGCGTTTCCTTTACGAAGCCTTCCGGGAATAGATCTCTGGTTGAAAATTTAGCGGACAGCTTTCCTCTGAGGAGATCTCACTTACTTTGAGTTCTTATGAAGCGACAAGAAAGAGACGTGGTGGAAAAGTCGAACTTCGTTTACTCCCATGGATAAGTGGTCGGCGAGATTGCTTGTCCACGTGACTTTGATTCCGGCAATCTTCTCTAAATTTGCAGCCTTGAAGATTTTAGGAAGCTTATCGATTTCCTCGACAGTTGATACTGGAAATTCTGCTGTTATGGCCTCAAGGAGCGTTCCTCCTTCCCATGGGACAATTCGCCCTGGAGGTAGGCAATTATCAATTGTCCCGATTGAAATCATACATAAGATCCGAGCCGCCAAAACGATTGTTGCCTCAACCTCTCGAATCTTTTTTGCATATGGAACTCCTTCCTGTATCATTTCATAACCGATGCTAGATTTCGACCGTGATGCTGCGGAATTATTCAATCGTTCGACAACTTCTAGCAGCTCTCCATGGGACTTGATAGGTATTTGCCTGAGGCATCGCTTGCAATGATCCTCATAGCACTGTGCGAAGTATAGGTTGTATCGATCGTTCAGTTCGTTTGCCTCGAAGTGAACACTGTGAAAAATTGCTTGGATGATGGAGCCTTGGAGTCCAGGCTGTAAAGTACCGTTAGATATGAGACTATCAACGGAGTTTGCTTTTGCCATGTTGGAAAGTGCGAAGTGGTTGGTTTGTTCACCTTGCATTCTCAATAGCATAGAAGAATTGTGCTTTTTTAGCTTAACTCCCAGGTAAAGAGGTTGAGTACACTCTGGAAAGTTTGAGCTGAGATGCAGACGTGGTTGCCCGGTGATACTATTGGTCCACTGTGAGAACCTTCCCTGGTGGCGTTGCAGCAAACTATGTTGGCGTTCTCAGCCTCCAGCTGAAACCAGGCAGCGTAACCACCAGAATCCCTCTCATTTCACCTTCTGCTGCTTATGGTTTTTTCTTAACAAAAAGGGTACCTCTAAATGATCTCACTAACGTAAAGCCTGTAGTAACGCCTGTGATACAATCATATAGGCCTCGATCCCGATTTCTGGGCATTATGCGACATGACTTGGGCTCGATACCAGTCCTCCGTTGGGGAGAAGTGCCAACATCAACCAGTCGGTTTGACTTGCTACGAAGCTAAGGGATCTATCTTGGACGAGTTTTTGAAGGTGTCCCATGATATTTTGACAGTCTTGGACGACAATAAAGAGGATCTAGAGCAAGGATTACCTACCACTTTTTCGGTTGCACTAGAAGTTTTTATGGTGGCAGAAGTCAAGGCGCGATTCTTTTTCAGTAGAGCACAAGACGAGGCTGTTACTAGAGAACAAGCAAGACCTGCAATTGCGGTTATCACGGTCAACAAAATCTATCGGCGACGTGCCTTGTCATTGCTCAAACGAAACCAAATTATCGAGAAGCTTCCTGGATTTAAAGTTGTAGGGCTCCAAAAAGATCCAGCAACCCTCATGTCACCCTCTTCCAAAGGAGCGAGTGACGACCGATCAACTTATCGCCCAAACCAGGATTTCAAGACTTCCTCTTCCGGTCCTTCACAGTACCCACCGACTGATGTAGAAGACTCGAACTGGAACGATATCGAATCTTCTCTGCCGTCTTCTAATCTAAACCGAATCTCTCTTTCTTTCGATTCTAAGAAGGAATACCTTTTAGAAAGGCAATGCATCCAGCTCATCCTTCCAAGCGACAAGATCGCTACACTAGGCGGAATGGTCACCTTCAATGACAAAGACTACGGGATGACGGTCGCTCATGCTATTCATGGGCCAAAGCTTGATCATGATGACCAACCAAGCACACTCGAAACCACTGTAAATGAGGGCGACCTTAACTCCAGTGATGATTATGAGTTTGAAGAGCTTGATAGCCAGCTATCAACACGCATCAAGGTACCACTTTACCAATGGTTTTATCCTTTTACATCACGGCTTTCAAGAAGGCCGACGAACAATGCTCAAGGAAACCAGAAAGTTGTTCTTCAGGATGATTATATCAAGCCAGTACGAGCGCACATCTGGGGAAGAACGCGCTACTTTGGTCAAATACTTCCGAAAACTGATTTTAGTGAAAAGTCTGCCCCAAAGCCTAGTATAATACCGAGCTTAGGTAGCAGATCTGTTATTCAATTAGGCTCTGCTGAATGCCCAATTGAATCCAGAGATCTCGATTATGCGCTCTTTTCTCTCGAGTCACCAGGCGAAGATGAACTAACTTCTATGCGTAACCCAATTCTTAGAAAGGAAAAGGTCCAGATAGCTCCAGGTCTTTCAGGAAATCTAGAAGTGATTGCAATTACTAGTACAACAGGGGTCGTGACTGGTCACCTGCTTAGACGACCATATTTCGTCAAGATGCCAGGACAGTCAACAAACTTTCAATTGTTATGGGCCGTAAAACTTGAAGGGAGAATCCGTGAGTATCAAACCCAACTGTTCCAACAGCAAGGCTTACTAGGACAACAGAACCTGGTGACTGCGGCGCTTGGGTGATGTCGAAGGACTCTCAAATTCTCTACGGTCACCTAATTGCCGCCGATCCCCATTCGACCATTGCGTATCTTGTTCCCGCATACAAAATCTTTGAGCACATCAGCGGCATCCCTTTCCTTCATGGTGGACCAGAGAATAGTGTCATCTTTTCGCGTATCTTCTGGTCAAGCTTCCAGCTGTCGTTGAGACCGATTAACTCGTCAGAACTACCGATCGGGCCATTTCTGATCCCAAAGACTAAAGAAGATTTCGACCCAGAATTTGTAGCTCTCTCCAAGAACATACATAGTATTATCTCGTCCAACGTTGCCTTGATCGGTCTAATATACTGGAGAGATAATAGTGTACCTAGCTTGGGCCAGATCAACATTGGCTTGGCAGGTTTGCTATTGGGCTGTGCTATACTCAACACTATTCCACTCTTTCATGGACCAAGAAAGGCGTATCGTATCATTGTTTTAGTTGTTACTTTTATGACGCCACTAGCAATACTTACCGCCAGTTCTCCCGACTACATGAATTATTTTCCACACATGTGGCAAAATATCTGGATCTTTCTGTTAGCTTTTGTAACGGGAGGCCATTACCCTCAGCAAGGACACGAAATCTTTGGCAATTTGCAACCTGCAGATGCTAGATACGGTTGGGCACAGCTCTGGGAACTTTTCTCGGGACCTGTAAGCGATATTATTGCTATCTCAACTGCAGTCTATATGATCATCATTACGACGCGATGGATGGATAAGGGACTTTTTATGGCAGCTGGGGATATCGCACAGTCACTCCATTATGGGCTGATATCAGCTCTAACCATCGCCACAGTGGTTATTCAATCCTATTTCGGCTTGTTCAAAAACAACAAACCCTACCTTCGTATGCATTTACAGAATCTTGCAACTTTAGGATTCCTCGTTGACCTACTTCGAGAATTTATGTATTTTTTCACATGGGGCTTTATTGCATGGGAATTCGGTTCCGCAATATCGAGCATAGCATCGGCAGCTGGAGGTCTCGACACAGCTTCGTATGCCTTATTCGTGGTGACGAATCTTCTAGGCCCCCTTTACAACCTCGCGTGTTTCTTAGGCAGTCTGCCAAAGTACCTATGGCTAATTACCGTGGTCCGCCTTCTTCTCCCAGCGACAGTCTACATAATCATGAATTCAACTGGCTCCACGAAAGCATCTGATCAATGGGCCAGGTTCTTTTCAGACGTTAATTTTCTTCTCCCTGGACTTATTTTCTTCATGGTGAGAAAATATTCAGATTCCTCCAGAGAAAATCCTTCTTCCACATCTCAACCACAAAGTACCCTCCTGCCAAAGAGTACTATCACTTCTCCAAGTGCTTTGGCTATCGTAGGTAGCGTGGCGGGATGTTTCGTTTGCCAGCTCTATCGCCTTCTGTGGGATCTGATTGTGACCTACGGCAGAGATTACACTCGGTAAGTAGAACGTGAAGTCTTGCGGGTTCTATAGCACTAATACATGACCTAGCACTGTTCTGCTTACTCTTGGAGCCTTTACGTTCGTAGCGCTAATGCTTGCCACAATTCTAATGGTAGTATTCATAACATGCGTTTATGTTCCTGTACCTCCCCTGCACGCAGCGCCGATTACCCCTCAAGAGGAACCAGCAATCAGCGAGTTTGCCACGATATAGCTCAAGAACATCTCAACCACGTCAGAGCCAAATTGGGTTAGATTCAGATTATTCTTTACATGGTGGTGAAAATTTGGCGGGAAATATCAGGCCCGGACGGAGTTCACAGGAATAGAGTATGTGCCAAGGTTTACTGAACTGTGGCCAGAGCAGTAACGTGGGCTCGAATTGGGGTGATTTGGTTATTGGACTCCAGTATGAGCACTAATAGGGGAAGAAAAATAAAAGATCAAGAGATCAAGCATACCCTTGAACCTATGTCTAGTACCTGTCGTCTGGGGTGGTTCCCGTCAAAACGTTAAAGTTTGTGGGAACGGCAATTTGGCGGGATGCTATCTCATTCCATGAGATCCCTAACTACTATCATTTATGAGGGGCAATCAATAAATTATATATGACAAAACTATTTCTATTCATCTTTTCAAAGAAAAGGCTGTATGTCCACTAATTGTGTTTGATGTTGGAGAGTTAACATTTTATGATTGTAGATCAGCTCCAGAATTGACTCGCTTCATAGGCACAGAGAGAGCACAAAATAATATCAATGAGCAACATTATTGCCCCATGGAACTTCAGCAGGAGCACCAAGTTCCACCGCCAGGGGATCACGAATTATGTTAGCAGGTGGGTCCGCCTGTCTCCTAATCTCTAATTCATCCATCACCCCTTGCTTTCTTCGTTTGTCTTTGTCGGCTGCAACATCGTAACTACCACAGAATCTGATATGACGGTCATCCTTTTCAACTTTGATCCATTCTCGGCGTCTCTTGGTGGCATCTTTGTGCAACCACCAACCCAAGGTTTCTTCGATCCTCTGAACTATTTTATAGTCCTGTGCAAAGCCAAAGACCTCTTCCAAGGTGCTATCTTCGTTGATATAGCGTCCAGAATAAACACGCAAAGTTTTCATTTTCACCCAGGCGTTTGACCAATCTAGTCCAGGCCCTTTCTCCTCGCCACCATCCCAAGACAGCGCACGTAACCACCCACAACCGCTTAGGTCAAGAAAATCCAGACCATAGACGCGTCGCGCTAAGCGATGGAGGACAGCTACAGCCTCGTGATAATCATCGTCAAGAGAATGTGAATAATAGCCTGTATTTCCATACTGAATGTCTTTCGAGTGTTTCGAGGTCATAACAGTAGCTTTGGCGTTTGGTAACAAGCAAGGAACTGGCCAGTATGCGAGTGACAGATGTGTCAGTGTTGGAATGTGGCTCGCAAGTGCTAGCAGCTTCGGCCAAGATACACTTGGAGCTGGGTGGGAAAGTGAAAGATGTGTCAATTGAGGTATTGGGGCACCCAGCGGTCTTGCAATGGTCTCCTCCCAGGACAAGAGATTGTTGCTGTCTTCTTCCGCAGGCTCGGTGGGTTTCGTGAGTAACCCAATGATTTGTTTGAAGCTGATTGATCTACCAATCGAACCCGAAAGGTCCAAGCGAAATAGTTCTTCGTTCCTTTCAGAAGGCCACAGGTCTGGAGATCCTACAGTGGATTCTTCATCAGGCCCGGGGCCGAGAATAAGACTATTTAGAGCATCACTACCAATGCCTTCTTCTGGGCCATATACGGCGATGTTGCTTAATAGCTTAATTTTGTGGGAAATTGGCAAATCTGCGAGGTTATTTGCTTCGTACTGCCCAATAAATGTCCAATTTCGCGCCATAGTTCGAAGACAAGTGTTTTGTAATTTTCTCGCTTTACTTTCTTGTGGATATTCTTCTGCAAGTCCTGGCAAGTGAGATATGGAGGTAGGGTATAAGCGATCTGGCTGCTTCTTCCTCATCTCAGGTGGTGCATGTTGCGAGCCGTGGAGCCACGATCGAGGAGGAGCAGGACCGGCAACACGCGCATTTCTATATGGCACGCCTTGTATAACGGTACCATGGTTTCGATACCGAGGTCGAGGAGCGGGAGTCTCTGGTTGGGAAAGTAGTGCTCGGGTTTGAGGTGGTAATGTCTGTGTTGTGAAGGTAAGAGGAAGGTTGTTGTAATTCGCAGGCGTTACTTGGGTTTGCCGGAGAGATTGGATGAGTTCATTGACGGATGTAGACTGTCCGCTGCTCTCTATATAATTTAAAGAGCCGTCAGTTTATGCGTCTCGTGTCTCTTTCAAACAGCGCAGTCTAGCTTACGACTTGAAGAACCAGGGATGGTGGCACCAGAGTTCAGAGACGGATGTACTGTGCTTTGCGGCTTCGAATATAGTTTGGAGGTTCTCTTCTTTGGCATGGAGGACGAAGAAGAGGATAATTTTCCCTCGATAAAAAGAATATCGAGAAAATTGAAAAAGCTGAGGAGTATCAGCAGATATTGGTACAGAGTACTTGATCTGAAGCAATGCTGAGCCTTGCTGGATGACGCATCGAAGCGACCCATGTTGGATATGCTTGGCAAACTGCTGACAATCTTGGCCTTCAAGCAAAATTAAATAGACACTATTGATTGGTTGATGCCGCTGACACATCCAAGTGGGGAAGAGCGACTCTCAAGAAGCGACTCCCCCTTCCACCGCTTGAGTTCGAATCACTCTTATTTGTCCTCTTAATACAAGGTAATTAGTACCTTCCCTACTAGAGCTCGACGCCAGCGAGATGAGATTTTGAGTCAACATTTGGAAGTAGCACAAACTTGCTTCTCTCAAACAATGATTGATTACATGATCACTACCATCCTGGACAATTTTGATATGTCATGCGTGCTTTAGCACTGGTTGTCCTTTTGTGGATAGGAGAACCATGAAAGCTACGGAATAATGTCTCCTGGCCTCGTCGGCTGCAAGAGCGGGTGCTTACCTATGTAGATTTTTGCCACATAATGGTTATTGTTCAGGTGTTCTTGTGATGATTGCCGTGCTTCGAACACGCCAACTGTCTTTGGAGAATGGTCTGCACGGAATTAAGCAGTGAAGACATGGTGTGGCAGTAAGGCCTTCCCCCATGCAATGGTAAAAGGGGTCTCCGGCACTAACAAACCCGCAGAAGAAGAATCCCAATCAATATAGGTTCAGTGATCCAGTCGATTTAGTTTGCAAGATGCGCCTTTGTCTCAAGATAGAGAGACCCTCCATATTTCGAAGCTGTGATCACATAAGGTGTTTGATCCGCCCTGCTTCTACGATGCCTCTGCCTAAACTTGTTTTACCGGTGATATAATTAGTAGAAGAGTCATCCTAGGTGGGATCGAGATATCGAATTGAGCAAAGGTTTCTACGGCTAAGATGGTGACATGTTTCGACCGAACGCTGGTTGGAGAACATTGGCGGAACACTCCAAAGGATGCATAGCACTGTTGCACTCGTTTTTGGATACAGCAAAACTGAATATAGTCTGACGAAGGGCTGATGACAGTATACACTGAATGTCCCACCCACCTCATTCACGAATTGCTGAGAAGGCCGTAACGAGGTCGGAGGCAGTCACAGTCGTGTAATCATAGAAACAATAAGACCACGTTCAATGCAGCGGTTGGTAGTCCTTTAGATATTGGCGATGCAGTTTCTGTTGACGCTCTTCAAGACACCAGTCTTAGCATGGAAAGCATCTTTTTGATTCGTGAGTATTTGCTTGGTATGGTACTCAATCAGAGTCTCAAATGAGCGCAGGTCATCCAAGAAAGTACAAGTTTCGAAAAGGAGGGCGAGAGAGGAGTTATTTAGCCTCTGGTAATTGTCAGTACAGTCTTCAAAACATGTAATGTCGGAGCAACGGAAGTAAACTTGATCGTCTGTAAAGTAGAGTGAGTGCGGTGAAAGGAGTTGCTTTCGGAATCTGAAGATAGTTTAGTATATGGGAATGCGTAGAGGCGACGGTTTTTAGAACTCGGAATCAGTTTTGACTTATGTCCAAGCTCTTTGGTCATGCTCTGTGCTTTTTTCAACAATATCCAGATAATTTATATCCCAAACTTGAGCCCAGATTGTATTCTCGCAACCTGTTGGTGAGAAAACCGACTAGCGTGACCAACACCGGGAAGTCCAGCGATAGCATTGTCATCTGAGGCCGCAATAATGGTTATTGTTGCCTGTCTGTAGATATGATATATCACTGCAAATCCTCTAGGTCATCTTGTACCAAACACAGTGCAGCAAATGTATGTTTGAGAGTGTCGAGATCTTACTATTGCGATTGATAAGGGGCATACTAGCTAGTCACAATTCGCGATTGCTAGGCTCCCAGGTTATTCAATAGTACAAAGTTGACTAAACTTCACATGCTGTTGTTCCGAAAGAGGAAATTCTGATGACTGAGTAAGATAATTAAGGTGAGGTGAGGCTTTAATGGTATCGCAACGGAACAGAACGCAATTGCTAACGGTGATGATGATGAGGAGATGTCATTGGAATGAAAGCGGCGTCGCATTCTCGAGTCGTGGCACCCCTGCGACATTTGCTGGGCATTGAATGCGGTCGGCCGCGCTCGAATTGAAGGCCTCATTTCTAACAACCCCAATATAAATCATCAATTTTACACTCGCGAATGGTTCCCATTCCGCGCATCAGGCTTTGATATACTCTTAGACGTTAAGGCCGCTTGAAAGTTTGTAATCTTGTAGAGTTCATATGGCGAAGGAAAATTGAGGAGTACTTCTGAGATTGGGAATTTTCCGTTGTTGACACCTTCTCTAGATATGTTCCCCAACTTATCAAATCAATATCTCGAGACTTGAATGCCACAATGCTGCGAAACAATGTTCGACGAACAGACTGGCTCCAGTGAACGCAAGGACAATTCAGCAGGCATCCACAAATTGCATTCGACGGAGGGATTGCCAGAGGAAGAACATCACGAAAGACACCAAGAAATCTCTATCTGATGGCCGTTGAATATCTGCCGTGCTTCCAATTAAATTCGCAGGTTTTCTCTGTATTTAATTATGGGCATGTTGGGTGCAGTGTCGTCTAGGACTGGTTGGAATACCCACCGATCAAGTGATCCGGATGTCCTACAGTTACACCATACTATATGCGGCAGACTACATTTTTTCGTAATATTGTACATCAATTTCTGAAGAAACCGTGGGCCTAATGGTCGAAAAGCGTTCTGTGCGACGTTGACTTCTCCTGGGGCCCTTGAGATTTTGGTCTGCAATTTTGAATTCTTTTCTTCGCATGCAAGAAACAGCTATTCTCATATCAGCAAAGGGCTCGATTGTTTCAGGAATACAATGTCTATGAGCAGTGTATGGCTCTTCTTCATATAATAGCCTACATTTTCTGCTTTCTTTCCAGCAACGGTTAAATTGGCCATCAAAAATTGCATCTTACTGAACCAAAGGTTTTTTGGAAATACTGGGAGCCAGCATTCTATCCCCTCCTTCACCATAAGCTCCAGCTCGGTACTAGTTATATCGATGTGCCCCCTTGACAAAGGTATGCGCCTTGTAGCTCTGACAGAGACTCTTTCGTCCGTCAAAGGCCTATCATGTTGTACTGTATGAGAGCGGCAGACAGCAGATAAGATACAACTATTATTGCGGTTGCAGTTTCCTCCATGTACATAATTTGTTTTAACTAACTCGAAAGTTCCTCACCTTGCAGATTCCCCACCCCTATGTCAGCACGTAGGAACAAATCAAAGCATTTACATATGTGATGCTCTCCGCTTTGAAGTCCCCACTGTTCCTATCGAATTTTGCTGGAGGCCGAAACCGGCAATTAAAGGATCTGCAAGTATGGTCAATACTCTCTATAAAGCCAAGCCAAGCCCACCAACACTTGTGGATTGCTGAAAGATCCATCCAGAAGACACGAAGGTTTCCGGAGAAGCTCAATAATCTGAACTTGCCGAAGCTCTCCTCCAATCTCATCTCTTCCTGGCCAAAAATTCATTGGCGCTGTGTGGCTGCAGTTTTCCAAACACCATAGAGGAGCATCTCCCTCGGATTGACAAATTATTAGTCACATCCTGAAAGAAGTTCCGGATTGTGGCCTTGTCTGAGTAAGTCGCAGCCATCGTTCACGCCATTAGCAAAGTTTTCCTAACCTCACAGACTTAAATCACGGTACCTTTCTAGACCTTGTCTCATAAGCTTCTCCACCTCCGCGCTTTCACACTCCACCTCCGTGGTTGCCCGAGACTATACCCCCATCTTCGGTGCCTAGGACGGCTCATTAGATCAAGCTCTCTCTAAAAGTCGAAGCTTACGCCCCATGTCTTGTGTTTGCTTGCATAGTGTGCCAAGGGAGCTTCGCATCTTGGATCATGCCAAGCCGCCGAACACCAGCAGTGATTGGGTTGTCGACATTTGCAAGAGCAGCTTCTCCACACCTCCACCGACTTTCCCCGCCACCTGATTGAATGTTGGATATTTCGACGATCTTAATGGTTGGCCAAACATCGGTGTTTGGCGGCCTGTATTTGTTTTCGTGTTCGCTGCCAAGGGAATGTCAAATTTCGACAAGTTTGACAAGGGGGGAAAACTGGGGAATTTACGCGTGCCCTGAGATTTGGGGTTTTTGCGGGGTCGGGCAACGACATCCCATGGTCTAGCCAGTCTTACACTTTCCCACGGAAGCGTACTCGAATTTCCAGCGTTCACTGACAACAAATATCTAATCTCGAATCCTGCTTGGAGTAATGACTCGGACGGGCCGAGAACATCTGCACTTCCCTAGCCATGAACGTCGTCAATGGCTTTCAGCAACATGCAGTGAGACCTTTCGTCTACCGGGATTCAGAGTCATGGGCCACTTAAGGCATCTCTCGTCCGATCGAAGCCTTTGCCACGACGGGCGGCGTGCAGAGTGAGGGAGGACGAGGAAAGCCTTGATCTGGGCGCCCAGCAGAGCTATCAAGTGCAAGATTCCACTTCTAAAGTCACAGAGACGAGTAACTGTGGATACGAGAAATCCGAGCTTTCGATTGCTGTAGCGGACGCCTGTCAACCGCTCTTCCACGCTCTCACCCCCTTGGCGCCCAGGGTCTAGAAAACTGAATTTCTTGATTCCAACGGGATCTTCCTAGCTTCGGACGTGTCTTTTCCTCTTCTAGCAGTCCGGGGTAGTTCAAGGTGGGATGTAACATTTGCTTCTATCAATCTGGGGCTCCGCAATTCGGTATGCTCTGCGATAGCAAGTAACGGGGAGAATCCCGGCGCTGCAATGTATGAGCGGATCGTTCAGCAGACTTCTATAAAGTTACACGACCTCCCCTCAAGGTTGACAGTTAGATTGTGGTCCTTCATTGTTACCAGCTTACTACGCCCTTAGTAGCCTTCTCTTAACTTGTACCTTTTCCTCAAACAGGTCTTCCAAAATGGCTGGCGGCGGCGGAAAACCGCAGAATATCTTCAAACTCAACCGAGGAGATGATCCAAAAGAAGTCCTCAACTGGCGACTATGGTTCGCCGTTGTCTCTTTCGGCATCATGGGTGCCGCTCGAGGTAGGTTTAATCTAGTTCAACAGTCGCAGATATACATACTTATCATTGTACAGGTATCGATGAGGGACTAATCTCTGGGACACTTAGCAAAAGTCACTTCACCCACAAACTCGGTCTTGACAAGATGGGAGATGTTGAACTTGCAAACGTCAAGGGTAACATCTCTGCTATGGTTCAAATTGGCTCTGTTGGAGGTGCAGGCTTGTAAGTCATTTTGGTTACACCGGTGGGTTAATAAGAAGACACTAATAATATGATAGGGCTTTCCTTCTGTGTGATCGCATCGGTCGTCTCTGGGCCACTCGACAACTGTGTCTTATCTGGATTCTTGGTGTTGTAATTTTCCTCACGAATGATGGCAGACTTGGCCAAGTCTATGCTGGGCGCTTCATTGCTGGTCTCGGTATCGGCCAGACCACTGTCGTCGCTCCTGTCTATTTGTCTGAGATTGCTCCTAAGTCTGTTCGAGGCCTTTGCACGTGCGCTTTCTCCGGCTCAGTCTATATTGGCATTATGCTTGCCTATTTTGCATCGTGGGGAAGCTCGCTTCACATTCCAAAAGGCACATCGAACCAATGGGTATGTATCACTATAGTTGCTGATTGTTTCTCCCAGCTAACAAGTTTGAAGGTCGTCCCAACTACCATCCACGTCATGTTTGCTGGTATCATTTTTATCCTATCATTCTTCAACTACGAATCGCCACGTTATCTTGTCAAATGCGGCAAAGATGACCTAGCCACTACCAACCTTGCTCGTGTTCGTGGTCTTTCTGTCGATGATGCCCACGTTATCAAGGAAATCTCAGACATCCAAAACCAGCTTCAAGAAGAGAAGGAAGCCACTCTCGGCCAAGGATGGCTCGGCATCCTCAAAGAGATGTTCCTCATGCCCAACAACTTCTACAGAATCTACCTCGGAATGTTCTCCCAACTCCTCTCCCAATGGTCCGGCGCCCAATCCATCACCATTTACGCCCCAGAATTCTTTGCCCTCCTCGGCACCGAAGGACAGAATGAGAAACTCTTCGCAACCGCCATCTTCGGTGTCGTAAAGTTCGTCGCCGCTATCATGTGCGCCCTCTTCCTCGTCGACGTTATCGGCCGCAAACGCTCCCTCGGCATTGGTATTGGCCTTCAAGCTCTATCCATGGCCTACATCGCTGCGTTCTTAACTGCCGTTCCTCAACTCGAGGACGGACAGGAGTTCACCAGGAGCCAGAAACATGCATCCACCGGCGCTATCGTAATGATCTACATCTCGGGTTTCGGCTGGGCAATGGGCTGGAACTCTATGCAATACCTTCTCAACGCTGAAATCTACCCACTGCGTATCCGTGCCATTTCCTCCTCCATGGTCATGTGTTTCCATTTCGTCAACCAGTACGGAAATTCCCGCGCAGTCCCTAATATGCTGCTCGAGAAATCCCACGGCGGTCTTGGTCCAGCGGGCACGTTCTGGCTGTTCACAGTCATCACGCTTATTGGCGGTGTGTGGGCGTGGTTCTTCATCCCTGAGACGGCGGGTCGCAGTCTTGAGGGTATGGATAGACTTTTCACGCTTAGGTGGTGGCAGATTGGTAGATTTGGCGAGACGGATGCTAATGAGCAAGTTATTGCGCAGGAGAAGTTGGAGAATGAGAAGGAGAATGTTAGAGTTGCTGAAGTGCAGGTTGAGAACAAGGTTTAGACATAATGCATTTATGAGCGTAGAGAAGACAGTAAATACCCAAGTCATTTGAAGATCAAATTCGGCTGTCTAATATGTGATAAATTGTATGACTTTGTGTAAATGCTATATGAGCAAAGCTGACAAGCGCTTCTTAACGCAGCTACTTGAAAAATTGTTAAATTCAATGGAAACAGAAAGTCTTTTATATCCTCTCTCCTGGCCTCATTTACTGAATACCATTGTCCTCTATGTATTATAAAGAAAACTGGGGCTCGAACATAAATAAGAGCATCGCAATCATAAGAGCGGATATAGTTTCACCTAGGTCTTCATGACGAATAAGAAACACAAAAAAATTCGAGCTTAAATTACAATACTTGAGCTTCGCAATTTCTACAACCACAACCATCAGCCTCAGAATAATCTCAAACACATCTATTTCACAGACTCTTTATCAGGCTGATACCACTTCTACTCAAGCTGTAGGAAATTCTTCTCTTGGTATTTATGTAGTGGGAAGTTTCTGTTAACGTATCAGGTTGGTAGGTATTTTAGGGTAAACAATCGACAAGCAAAAGGATATCTATCGATAACAAAACGGACATGCATAAAACAAGATCTCATCGACAACAAACTTCCTTCTATTATTAAGGGACACTTAGTTTTAACCTTAGCGAAGTCTAAAATTGATTTTTGTATATAATCTTTGCCCTTGCCACTAGATGACTTTTGGCTAGCAGACCATGAAACAAAGGTACTGTAGTGGTAAGATGAGTGTGAACGTCCTTACCGTTATTCTTTATATGTTATCAGGACTGTCAGCAAACTACTAAAATACTTGCTTTCACACTAGAATTTTCCGTTGCCTAACTACCATCATATGTCATGCTACAAACCTTTGAGTACCGCCTCCTTACTTCACCTTTCTGTTCTACGGCAAGTAAAGGCATAATCAGGAGACTTAAAAGATATAGCTGGCTTCCTAAATAGTATTATCCTATTCTTGTAGCGAATTAAAGTCGACAACAAAATCATCCTATTAATACACATGTGTGGGTCCACTTAAGTAATCATGCGGATTGTGAAATGGAAATTCGAAAAGCGTACTTCTGCATCGCGGGTTTGGTTTTAGATGTCAAGATGGACAATTGTAAAGGCCACATGGCTTCCACACAATATGTTACTCTCTGTGATACTTGTCTTACTTCTCAGAAAGGTGGGAGGACGATCGTGAGTACCACTATCTATCTCATTCACTACTACCTATCTTCATCTGCTTTCTCCTGCCTAACCCTCATCCGCGATCCCCTAACCTTTCACATTTCATATAAACCCACTCTTTCAAATTTTATCGATCCGCAACAAACATTCTTGGGTTCTCGTTATGTGGTTCTACAATTCTAAAATTTAGATGATCATGACTGATAGGGTTCCCTTTATAATTTTATAAGCAAGGAAACATATTTGCCTCCCTTTTAATCTCCAAATTTGCAATCAAAATGACCTCAGAATTCTCGACAGCAAACTCATTCTCAAAATCAAGCTCCTCTCACCCAATTTCTTTCCAGATCAAAGAAACCTCCCTATACTACCCCCTGGCACGATATCAATTCACTCAACATCCCCAGAGATCCACGGCCTTCGCTTCGTGTACTTCCGTGGTTCTTCGAGTACTGGAGAGGTGTCTTTTGTGGGTGCTCACTCTCTTTCTCCTGAGAAAGAAACAATCATTCCTCAGTTTGAAATTGGCTGAGCAACATGAATTCACCCTACAACCCTCCAAATAGAGAAGGAAAATGTAAAGGATAATCACGGGTTTCAGTAGTATGCTTTTTCGTCCCACCGATGATTATCCTTCAACCCTAATAAGTAACCCCTCTCATTCAGCCTTTCCTTGCAACAAACATAAAACCGCAATAAAATATGAAGTAATACTCACTCCACATTTCCGACCCTACATCTCAAGAGATCTCAGTAACAAGAGGGGAGAATGTTAAAGGAAGAAATGTGCACAGGGGCGCATCTCAGGAGATTCAATCGGATATTGGCCTTGCGTGGAGGAGTACGATTTACCTGTGACCAAGCGAAGATATGGATATATTCAAAGTGGAGATAACAAACAAGCTCCTTCTCTAGACACATTCACACTCTAAATCAGACGTGCTCCTAGCACGGAGTCTTATACGTAAGAGAGCTATTAGAGTGTACGTCAACTCACTACAATTCCCTAACAGTTATTCTCAGTAAGGCGAACTCATAGGCGTCGACTTCTGACTACCACTTACATGTCTCAAGAAACCTCCTTCATGCTTTTCCACCGTGCACAACCACAACCGCATAAGTAAGTCTTAATGTAATCACGAGCGTCAATTCAACAAAACTAATTCTGCGACATATTTCAAACTATACCACTCCCCCCTCTCCATCCACCCTCCTAAATAACACCACTCACCAGCGCTATGTAGCCCCCTTACCCCATAGTCACCTCCCGACCACCTGTTCCTTATTGCTGAATTTCAAATATATGTATCCTGTCCCTCCATCCACGACCGGGTTTTTATCTCCTTCCGATGACACGTATGATCAACAAATTCATATTCACCTAGGTCTCAACTCCATCACTCAAAACTTCTCGACAACAAGTTCCCCACCCAAAAAGGATTTACCCTCCAAGCACTAGGTACCCAGGAATCCCCAAATCATAGAGATATGATATCTTCGCCTTCCCAGCTGGCCCCTACTCCCGTTCACCACAGCCGAGTCACCGGCATCTGACAGCCAGCACACTTCTAGATTCATTAAGGATAGGATTTCAAAATGCACGGATACATTCATGCGAGTTTGTCGACTTTTACCCCCTATGAAATAGGATAGTAGGGAGCTATTTTATCCCTCTAAAATTTCTTTCACCTCTCCTCTCCACTATTCACCGCAACATTCCTTTAAAGTCCTCATCAATCTTGACATCAAACTTACTCCCCTGCCAAACGAATTCCCACACTCCATATCCAAAGCTTCCCTCCAACAAGATCCACCACCTTTGGGATGTCTCATATGATACTTGGGCTCAATTAATTTCTACTTCCCACAAAACCACAAGCCGCTGTGTTCATTCCCGCGTATTGAGCAGCTTCGAAAATGCTCTGGACTTGTGAGCTGAATCCTGAAAGAGGACTCTTATATAAGTGGTCGCTGTCTTGGAGAGACAAGAGATGTTGATGTTCATAACGTCACCAGCTAAATTTATTCAACTCACAGGAAAAAGCCAAAACCAAAAAGTAATCCATGTTCAAGAGGGTTCAAAATATAGTATTTTATCCACCAGCCCCCTTTCCCCTCAATTCCCCAGCTCAGGAAATCGAGGACGGGGAGGCCTGGTTACTATTCATCGGAATTAACTTGCTCAGAATTTATGTTTCTAACTCCTTCTGCATCACATCCTTCCTCCTCCCAGCCTCGATGTTTGGATCCCTTCCAGGTCGAGGTTCTCGGTCCTACAGTCTATCCTCACCCACTCCTCGCATCTGCTATCACCAATCCAGATTAAACCCCCAAATAGCCAATATCCACACAAGAATAGGATAAAACATTAAAGTCAAATCTCCCCGTCTTCTCTCACGTTATCCACCACATCCAGGCTATCGCGTCCTCGAACGCGTTGCTCGTGGCCTAATAAGGCCTTTTCCCATTATACCCTAATCCAAAACCATGCAAAGTCCACTTTCCCATTAAAACGCCGCGTCGTCGATCGACAAATTGTAAGGAGTGTCGGGTATATATATCATCCCAAAAATTTTCATGTCGCAGGCCGTAATGAGTGTGGGGTATCAAAAATTCCAGTTTTTTTTTCGGCCGTATATCGTAGTTGTAAAGGACAGTGGGTATCATGCTTTTCTTTCAGTAATTCTCTTGCCGCAAAAAGTCTTTAATAGCGTCATGATACGAAGACTCATCAAATGGTCTTTAGATAGAAGAAATGGGTCCACAATACATGAGACATGTACGTGGGTCGTGAATCGTAATATGCAATGTCGTTCCAAAATATCCAAAAAGGGGCCGTCAGTTCCGTTTATAGGAACAAGGCAAGAAGTGAAAATAGGAGGATGGATGCTAATAGCATCACGGAAGGTGAGGTATAAGGTGATGTGCTGGCTTGAATGGGGCCACTGCTCGTTGGGGCGGCGGCAGCGGCTGAGGTCGAGTTTACAATAGCGCTACTGCTCGTAGGGGGTGTGATAACAGCGGCACTTGTGGTGGGCGTAGCAGCTATGCTTGATGAGCTTGAGGTCGAAACGACAGCCGAAGATGCCGTCGATGAAGCAGAAGCTGAAGTAGAAGCTGAAGTAGACGAAGTAGATGACGACAAAGAAGTCGACAATGAACTAGACGGCAATGAAGCAGAGGAGGATGAAGTGGAGGACGAACCTGCAGATGAAGAACTTGCGGAACTACTTGAGGAACTGCTTGAAGCTACACTGCTGGGAGATGAAGATATTGGGGCCGCTACGGTGTTAGTGTTCGCCTGAGCTTGGCTGGCAACAGAAACAGTTGGGGTTGGTGCCGTGACAACTGCTACGACTTGAGTAGCTGCAACTGGGACCACCGTGGCCGTGCTTGTGCTTGACTGAACCGCTGATTGGGCTTGGGCAGGCTGAGCATTGCAGAAATCAATGAATGGCGCGAATTGAGGATCGACATATGCTTGTAATGTGATCTTGATAGTGTCTCCATTGTCTGTGACACACTGTTGGCAGGATGCATAGTCGGATTGGAAAGCGGAGCCGGCACCGCAGAGAAGTGGCGATTTACCGACTTTCTGGGCTTCGATATAACAGTTGTTACATTGTGCGTAGCATACCGCTGGAACAATGGTCGAATCACGCTTCATTAGTCTACTTGGGACCATCACTGGCTTACGTGCCCTGATTGTTGCCGCAGTTGACGTAGCCGGAGGGTAATGACTGAGTGGTGTCTGTGAGCCATAATTGCCAGTGGTGTATGTCGTCAAGTATCTGTTTCCTTGTGGACCGTACACATAAACCGTGATGGTAGTCTCAATGAAGATTGTGTAATCAAGACCAAACGCATTGGGGTTCAAGTTGTAATATGGCTTTTGAGGTGGGAAGTAAGCAGTGCAGTTTTGTGGCCATACAACATCAGTCGACTCTGGGCTAGGAATACAATCCTCTGCCTTGCAAAGATAGCTGTAGTCTGGCGGATCCGCGTACAAGGTACATCCTTTGGGCTTTGGTGGGGCACAGATATATCCTGGTTTGCAACCCCACAGAGCATCACTTCCAGTATACTGAGGAGTAACAGGCAAGGAATTGGTTGGCTTTGGACAGACAACTTGCTCAGTCTCTGTTTTCGTAGTCGTTACTGTGCCAGATGTGCCAGGGCCGTTAATTGTGGTAGTGATGGCAGGAATTATAACAGTAGTTGTGATCAGGCTAGTAACTCCAGGTTGGATGGAAATCGAGGTCGTGCCTGGGAGAATGATTGTCGTTGGAATCCCAGGAAGGGTTGTGGCAAATGTGGTTGTAACCGTAGAAGCTGGAATGGTGATCGTCGCACCTGGCGCCGTGACTGTTTGGGCTGGAAGTGTGATCGTAGGGCCCAAAACGGTAGTACCTGGTCCAAAAATTGTCTGTCCCGGTAGCGTGATCGTCGTAACGACTCCTGGAAGGGTGGTTGTGACGACAGTACCTGGAAGAGTAAGTGTGCTCACGCCTCCTGGAAGTGTAGTTGTGACTGTAGACCCCGGCAATGTGGTTGTTGTGATCACTCCCGGTTGGGTGGTGGTGATTGTGCTAGCTGGTAATGTCCTAGTCGAAAGTGAGATGCTTGTCGAAATGGCAGTTGCTGTTGTGATTGAAAGCGAAGTAGTTGTCGCAGTTGCCGTGGTGGTCTCCGATTTCGTAATGCTTGACGTAACTGTAGCTAAGTACGATGATACAGTGGTTTCGGTCTTTGTCGAAGTGGTAGTGGTCGTGATATATTTAGTACCACTTTTGGTTGTCGTATACGTCACCGGATATGGGATGTACTTTTTAATTGTGGTGGTTTTCCAGGTTGTAAATGTCGTCGAAATCCGGCTTGTGGTTGTAGTTGGAACAGAGGTCGTTTGTGTCACAGTTGTGGGCACCGTAGTTGGAACAGTCGTTGGAACAGACGTAGTAGAAGTCGCTGTGAAACTGGTAGTGTATGTTGTTGTGTAGTTTGAAGTGTAAGTGATCAAACTCGTATAAACACTAGTAGTCCAGATAGTTGTCTTTGAAGTCACGGTATAAGGAATGCTGGGAAAAATAAGTACAACATCCATGATCTAAAAGGAAATTTAAATACCTGGTCGTGATTTTGGTAGTCTCTGTAATTGTGGTGGGTTTGACAGTTGTAGTTGTCTTCGTGATGTACTCCTTAGTTGTTGTGGTTGTTGTTTTAGTCTTATCACGAGTAGCTGTCGTTGTGGCAGTCTTCGTCTTATCTTTAGTTGTGGTAGTGGTATAAGTTGTTGTGCTCCATTTGATGATGTAGACAGGATAGCTAGGAAATGTTAGGAAAGCCCAAAGACTTCTCGAGGTCAGATTATCAAACTCACCCAGATTTCGTTTCAGTGACCGTGTATGGGTAAGACTGAATCGCAAATTAGTAGGATTCCATGACAGCAATTCGAATGTACCAACCGTCGTAAACACGCTGGTGAACGTCGTCGAAACCGTATTGGTCGTCCTACAGCTGGTCAGTCAATTGATTCTCTGCTCGAAAGTTAAGTAGTGTCTCTCAACATACGTCTTCGAATCAGTATATGTAACACTTTTATCCGTTGCAGTTGTCACAGTCGAAGTCTTAGTCAAACTATAATTCATCAGGAGGGCACATTGCAATTGAAGAATGTACAAACCTTGTTCCCGGCTGGGTCGAAGTTACTGTGATCGTTGAAGCTGGCTTGGTGATCGTTGAAGCCGGTTTGGTGATCGTTGAAGCCGGTTTGGTGATAGTTACTGTAGACGGCCAGCAATGTCCTCCACCACCTCCGCCATACCCGCAGTCCTTTGTGAAAGTCACGGTCTCATAACACGTTTCCGTCTTGGTTGTCGTTGATACAGAGGCTACGCAACCCGTACTCGTTGGAGGAGTTTTGCGAAACGCTGCCTCTGTGGTGTTGTCAAAAGTAGCTTTTGCAACACTTAAAAGACTTCCTGCCACCAAGGCAGCCTTCCAACTTAAGATCATGGCTGTGAGGGATTGCAGCGACAAAACGATGGTATTCAGAACAGCAGGACTGCTGAAATCTGTGAGCGAGTGTGATTGAAGGCGGGTATGTGCTTCTTGGTACAGGAACAACGATCAACTGCAGGTTTAGCAGATGGTGTGCCTTTTCTACAGACTGTGGGTCTTTTGGTCCCAAGGCTGAAGACCGGGAAACTCCACTCGAGCTCCGGGGTATCCAATAAGCAGCGAAATTAGCCAGATCGGAGCATTCGTTCTTGGGTATCTTCCACGGTTTGGACGATGCTGAGTGGTCAGTCAGAGTGTCAACGAAGCCGAAAAGGCACAGACGCTGCCACGAGATGGTGATAACAGCAGGGACATATGGGTGAGGTTGCAGCCTGGTCGCTTTCGAAAGCCCTCGATTTGCGTGACAGTACGAAAGAAGTAAACAGCTATGGGACCCTTGTATCGAGAGACGGGCCTGGGTGTAGAAAAAGAGGTGCATTTCCATGAAAAGCCGGAGGCAACTCGGAGGCGCAACCAGTGATAAGAGGGGAGGCCTGCAGAACCGAGCGCCCATTTGAGCCACAGATGCATTGTAGAGCACAACAACCTCGATGCCTCGCCACTTCCCCGACCAAGAACCGCCACGAACACGAGTCCAGCCAGTTGAGCAGGCGGAATGAACTGGAATCTTGGGAACTTGGGTGGTTGGGGGATCCACGTATAAAGAGCACTGACTCGATCTGAGTGAGCCTCATCAGCACGACAACAACGCACCGCACCGACGGCGGGCAGCAGGGCTGTTACAAGCGGGAGCCAAGCAAGCTCGGTGAGATAGAAAGCCGCTCTAGAAGTCTTTCTGAGTTCAATAACTGACGGATAGCGTCGCTCTTCTTTGTTATCTGCTTCTTGAAAAGTCGGAATTGTAGGTAAACCAGACGAGATACGTGAGAGAAACTAGCAAAATGGGGGGGTTTTTTTAAATCAAAAATAAAAGAAATTCGCCTACGTAACATGTTATGACTTTAAGAAAGGCACGAGAATGCTTGCAATGCTCACTGAAGTTGCGGGGCCTTGCTGAGAAAGCAGACTCAGCAGAGCGGGTTGGTGGCTGCGGGGATGAGGTAGTCCCGGAGTTTTCAAGCCTTTGTTCCTCACATGAATTCGTACATGTCAACCGACAACTCAGTGACTGGATGCCAAGACCTCGAGATGCGGCTTCTGCGGGATTTCCCCGCCAGTCAAATCAGAGCTTGCGATTAAGTCCTAAGTACAGTTATTTTTGGGGCATGATAGTGTGGATGGACAGTCGTCTGGCAGATGTCCACGCAAGGGACAGCCGGACAAGAACGACTGTCAATTTACGCTACCTTCGCGCATGCAACTCAATTAATTAATTGATTGAAGCTTCACACATGACGCTCTCTTTTGGATGATGTGCTCTTCGATTGCTCCATTGTCTTCCCTCTGCGGACGTGCGAGTCGCCTCCAACTCCCGAATATGACCTGGGCGCTTGAAGGTGTGATGGAGAGGGTTCAGGAAGCAGATGTTCCTGGTGCGGGTGAGGTAGGTGTGGATGGCAACTGCAGATGGCTTGCATGGCCGCGAAGACGCTTTCTGTGGCACGACAATAGCGCGTATAACTTCGACTTGTATTTTTGTGCATGCTAGAAGAAAGCTTCATGTCGATTGATTGAGGCAACTATGTTATGACTTTGCGGGTACGCCAACTATGATCATTGTACGGGGTCAGTATAGTGAGAGTGAACGAGTCGGCCTTGTCAATGGACTTTGCGGTTGTCGTATGGAGGAGAGCTTTGGTAGAGAGAAAAGAGAGATGCAAGAGGTAGGTGCTGTCATGGTGTGATTCGCTAAAGGTGGATGACCTAATCTAGAAGTGGCTAGTGCTCTCCGTTAGCTTCACCGCTAAGAAGCGAGGAGCGTCGGTCAAGGCGAACTTGGCTTCCGTGTTAACAAAGAAGAAAAACTACGAAGTGTCAACGACATCGCACCCTTCGTATATGCTGACCCTCGGCCTTGGGAGTCTCTGACTGGTAGTGACAGGTCTTCGATTCAGAAAAAATGCGGCTGACAAGATTTATAACACCCGTACGGAGCTAGAACACTCCATGTTGTCTTAGACACTGGACTTTCCCCAGTTAAAGCTATTGTTCTGGTTACTCGTCGTTAGTGGCATTCTTCGTTCCATAGAATCTGTCTGCTATCTGCTGGAATAGGTCTTCGACAAATCTTCTGCACGCCAACAGCCTGCCACCAATTCTCTGCTCGCCGGGATTCGCTTCAGCAATTATTTGCGCCGACTGATACCGGGAATCTCGCAAGTGCTGACTTGATGCCCTAAAGAGGCATCTGCACCGAGTCCGCGAACGCCTGACGACTGAGAATGTTACAGAGCCTCAAGGGAAGATGGTCTCGACGCCGCAATGGTGGGCCGATCTCCTGGTGCCCTCTTTCTCCCACCGGGTCATCGAGGCACAGCTGCAACAGACCCTTAAGAGACGTTACTCTGGGGACCACCGGCGAAGCAGCACACACATGCAATTAATATCAGCAGACGAGGACATTGATTTATCCCCGGTACCATTAAAGGCAAAGGGCGCTTGCGCTTGCACTTTGATGGGTCGCCAGACTCAAAGAAAAGCAGGACGGGAAGACTACTGCCAAGTAATGGAACACACCCATCTGTGCTGCTTTTTTGCCATCCCGCCAGGAACGGACTTGATCGTCGATATTGAAGTCGATTGAGGGTGCCATCCACCCGGTTGTGGAGGTGATAGTGGTGGTTTGCACGCTTTCGACACGCCTCACTTGTTATCACCATCTTCGCAGCTAAATAACTGAGAGCTCAAGTCTTACCTTCCCGAAAGTGCTGACTGGCGAGAATATGCCCTTGAAGACGAGACGACATACGGTCCGTATCTTCTCCCTCTTAAGAGGGCGCGGACTGATGGTCTTATGTTTCTCAAGTATAATCGCATGGGAGTTCGCTAGCGTTGTCAGCATCTGACAACCCCACCTTAGCTCGCTCTCTCTTAGTCTCTCACGCAAGGCTGAAGATTGTGTCCCCTGACTCAGCTGGGGTCCGACATCCACGATAGCCACCCGACGTGAGCAAAGTTGTGAAGTTTGCTCGCATCCCAATCAGATCACCAACACTTACAATCCTGGCCACAACTACATGCGGGTGCAGGCATTAATCAATGATTGACACCCCACCACGCAACCGTCTTCCCCTCTTCTGGTCGGATCTCCACACCACATTCGCGAGTGATCCAACCACAGTTCAGCCACATCCCTCTCTCTCGCAAGTCCTCTCTTCGCCTCCCGTATATCAGCCGATTCTAGAAGGTCAAGCCCTCACTCTCACCATGCCGTATTCACGGCTATTCCAAGCGTACAGTCAGAATCGTGACCACAGCGTATCTCCAGCAGAGTCTTCCCTCCTCTGTCTGTCTGCAGGCTGTGGTATTCTTTTTTCCACCGCTTCCTGATTCGGCCCTTCCGATACCAACCGAGGGCCATACAAAGTCGCAGATGGTGGCGAGTTGGTGGCTTCCAAATCACTTCTTACTGGGTGACTAGTAATCAGAGTCCTGGTTGATGGATCAAGAGTTGTGTGCACTGTGCATTTCACAATTCTCTTTCTGTACGGAGTAGTGCGCCGGGCCTCGAAAGTTTCATCGTCCTTTGACGACCATTTGCGACAGATTCGTTCGTTCCTGTTTATCGCATATCATGACGCGTTCAATATCTCTATTGCTGGCGGCGACGGCCTTTGTGCGACTCGTCGTGGCCCAAGCAGCTGGATGGCAAAGTGGTCAGGTTAATAGTTCCATGTGCTACTGGGAATCGCCTCGAGGTACGTTCGTCTATCATAACCTCCATCGTTGTTTCATGTTTGCGTTCACTTGTAACTCGGATATACTAATTTCCATGTAGCTGCTGTCATTCGGGACACTGTCTATATCGATGGAGGTTATCTCTGGTGGACGCCAGGAATGGCTGATGGCACATTTTCTGCGCCTGCAAATGATGGTAAGCTTGTTTATCGCGATGTGAAAACAACTTCTCACCCTTCAAGGAAACCCTCTCGGCCTGGTCTACCTTCTGAATTTTAGCACTCCTTTTAATACATCCGGTGGCTTCAATATCAGTACTGCTTTCACATCCATATCTAAGGCAGCTGGAGGGGCAAATGCGAACAACATCGGCCCGCTGTACCTCGACGGGGCAATGCTGGCAAATGATAATGAATGGATCACCTATGGAGGGCTTTACAAGAACACAGATGCGTACAAGCCACAGGATGCGGATGCCGTTGCAGCATACCAAAGATATCAATATGGTCCACCAAGAGATCAGTTTCAGCCTGGATACGTCCTACAAGAATTGCCAACTGGAATGACCCGATATGTTTCTAACGGTGCATCTGTCAGTGTTCCCTCAGAGAACCTTGGGTTTTATTTCTCAGGATTGCGATCGGCAAGCTCTGGTGCGATATTTGATGCTCCAGCTGCCTCGAACTCATCTTTCAGAGCCAATGTTACATCGACAACCTTAATTAGCTTAGATTTTAGTGTTCAAGGCAGGGAAGTCTGGAATAACGATACTCTGCCGACTACTGTTCCGGGTCGTGCAAATTCTGAGCTCGTTTGGGTACCTGTTGGGGCCAGAGGAGTTCTTGTTGCGATTGGAGGAGTGATTAATCCTTCTTTCGCAACTGCCTCCCAAAGCCTAAGGAGTATACCTCTTGCTCAATCACAAAGCGTTAGTAAGCTTGATCATAGGTTGGAGCTGTACTAATATTGTCGCAGTTAGAGAAAAGTCCCACATTCATGTCAACTGTTTCTGTGTATGATATAGCATCGAAGACTTGGTACGAGCAAAACACCACAAACTCCACATCTGGACGTCCCGGTCAATTGACTCAAGGTTGTACTGTCCTTGCATCTGCTCAAGATGGTTCAAGTCATAATATTTACTGGTATGGAGGGTATGACGGCATTGATCTCGCCAAAGAGGAGGCCTATTCTGACGATGTTTGGGTTCTCTCAATTCCAAGTTTTACTTGGGTCAAAGTTAAATCTGGTACATCAACGCACAGCCGTGCCGGACATCGATGTGTCAAACCTTACCCAGATCAGATGCTGGTAATTGGGGGCCATGCTCCGTTTGTTGGGACAACTCCAAAGTGCGTCGACGGGGGTATTGTTCAAATTTTCAATTTGAACAGCGCAACATGGACAGATCAATACACTCCTACAACGTGGAACAATTACACCGTTCCTGCGAGTGTAATCGCTGTAATTGGTGGCACAGCTCTTGGAGGCTCTGCTCAGACGGCGCCTTCCCCAAGCGGCTTCTCAAATACGTCTCTGGCAGCAGTCTTCAGTACGAAGTACAACACCACCAAGATCACAAATTGGTACCCTTATCAACTTGCATCAGAGAATGGGACCACTAACCGAACAAATCTTCTACCTTCACCTGTTGCCAAGTCAGGTGGTGGCACCCCAAAGTATCTAGCTCCAGTACTGGGAGTTGTCCTCGGGTTGATCTTCATCAGTCTTCTGATTCTTGCCTTTGTACTTTGGCGAAGGAGAAAGTACTTCAAGGCGAGTGGTGCTACAGGTACACAGAGTGAAGCTGGGACTATGGACAATAGAAGATGGGTCACAAATTGGCTTCGCGCCACGCCGGCTGCGACTTCTGAGTCCAATGCAAAAGCACCGACCGTTACAACAGATGACACACCAATAACACCGGCTTATGAGGAGGAGCCTGCCTATACCGTGCCTGAAATGGCCGGTGTACCGGTCCTTGAGATGGAGGGTAAGTTCGCTTACTATCATTAAATCATGAAGCATGACTAACAACATATAGACACATCCCGACCCACCGAACTCCATGACACAGGCTTTGTCCCATTGACCGCGAGCAATTTAAACCAAAGAAGCTCAGGCGTCGGCCATTCTAATTCGCGAGGCTCCCACCTCTCTCACGCTAGCTCCGTCTCCGCAGACTCCAGTCCACACCCCGCTGTTTCACCGGACGGCACACCACGTGCTGAGTCCCCACCCCCAGGCGCAGTCATCGGTGAGCTTCCTGAACGTCCGCACCTTCACAGCGGCGTCTCTGGTGTCTCTGATGGCGAAAGAGGTCACCTGAGGGGCATTAGTGAGACTAGTGTCAGTACTGATGGTGCTTACGCGACGCCGATGGGCATTCCTGAATCTTCAGTACAGGGCCAGGTAACTAGCCAGCAGGCCACGGTGCCACAGAACAGTGGGCCAAATAGGTTGGGTGGAATCGTCAGTCCGATGACACCACCTGCTGGAACAGGAGAGAGCGGTGATTACCTTGGTGCTGGTCTTGCTGGTAATTCGAGGGGGAGCCCGAGTGTGAAGAGGAAGAGTCAGTTCTCGGAGAAGTTGGACGATGATAAATAAGCGAGCGACCGAGTGGGCTGGAGAAAATGGAGGGAAATTTGATAGATGGGGTTTTTACCTTTTGTAATGTGTAAATGATCTTATGATTCATAGTATTGGAGGGATATGATTCGCACATTATATCAGGCATGGCGCTTTTGGCTCCGGGGGCGGACTTATTTTGGTTTGGTTGGGTTTGGATTGCGGTATATATATGAGATAATTTGATATTTTTAATGTTTTGTTGATATAAACTGTCGCGTACGGACTATGAGTAGCGGCATGAAGTGAAGTGTGATGGGTGGTGTTTCGTTTTGAGTTGGTTAGGGGTCGTGGTAGGTGGATTTGGAGGATGGAGCTAGGGGGTATAAGCGAGGAGCGTGGGATGAACCGGTGTTTCAGGTGGCTTTGAGCCTCTTTCAACGTCACTTCATTGCATCTCTATGTACCATTTCCACGGCTATACTGATTTGCAGTAAAATCAGATGTCTAGCAGCCTTTTCCTCGCTCCAGGGCGCTCTCCATGGGTCCTCCTGGAATATAATTTCCCTGGGATGTTTTGGACCACCCTGAGAAATCTGCCCCTCATGAGCAGCAACGCTTCAGTCGAGCAAGCCCGGAATAAAAACTGATTCGCCTCATGGTGTTTCAAACTGATGAGCAATGTTGAGGCTTACTTGCTTTCTTGTGGCGAGGAAGGGGGAGGATTTGTTCGTCTGGGTCGAGGTATGCTGTTGCTTCTGGGCTTGACCTTCGATCGGTTGGCCACATGGTTAAGTGATTTTGAGAATTAGCGCAAGATGAAGATTGTGAGGTTGAGATTGTGTCAAGTGATGCGATTTCGGCTGTGCAATGGTGTTCGATATGGAAAAAGAGTCGAGTGGTTGGGGTTGAGAGATTGAGTTACAATGACCATTCCTTACGCTTGTGTGTTTCTTGACGATTGCGAAAGGTGGGAATTGCAAGGTTGATTTTGGGCTTGGGGGACGCATGTGCCGCTATTCCCCAGAGTTTACGGGTGGGAATCTGTATATGTTCGCCGTGGAAAATGCTGCTCGAACATGTAGAAATTTTACGCTGCTTGAATGTTTATACTCGGGCAGAGCTTGTGCGAAATTGCCCGATGATAAAACTTCTTATCCTAATCTTTCCTCATTGGCTTCATACTTGCTTGTGACTTTCTGTTTGCTTTCTCCCCTCCAAGTTTCTGCTTGGCACGTTCTCGCTTCATGGTATCAGCTCAAACAGGAAGTGTGATTGTTAGTGAGAGATTAAAGGGTATATTACAATGATTTTTCCTAATCTTAGGGTTTTTGTTCATAGCTTTCGTAACTCAGTTGCTTTCATCTCTTTTTTACTTGGGTACAATTGGTTTGGAGAAGATTATGTTGAACCTTATACTTCAGCAGAAAAGGTGGTTGGGCAGAATTCTGGGGGCTGTCAGAATTCTGAGAGTGGTTAAGGCAGAGAAACTCTCAGTATACCAGACATTCCCTTTCCCGTTGCCAAAAATGAAGGCAATTTGTCAAAAGATGGCCAAGACAAGATTATTGTCAACAGTTTTGAGATCGTAGTCGACTCTAAAGCAAAGCTGTACAGATATGAGATTGAAATCTGCAAGATACTCGACAAACAGAGCCCCCAAAGATTATCACGCGAGACCAAATGAGTTGTCATCGAAGGTATTCTCTTCGAAATCCTCCAGCCAAAACCGTCGAGTGGGCATGTGATTATGATTCTACCATCATTTCCATTAGACCGCTTTACCATATCTAGTGAAAACAACCAACTAACACACGGAGCTCAATCACAATCGTTTGGGAGCTCGTGTGGAAAATAATCCGACAATACCAACGGTTGCTTACTCGCTTTCTTGTCTGTCTCCCTACCTTTGAGAGATTATATCGTTAGCAGAAATCCTGATTGGGCTTCCGCAAGACCTTGTTGATCAACAGAGTAGTTCTCACATCGGTACGCACTAGCCGAAGCCCGGTCACTCTCAACGTCAATGTTGCACATACTGCATTCTTCGCGCCTATCGCGTTCGCCAACTTGATGGGCCTTCAATGGTCAACTCCACCTACCCACGAAGAATTTCAGAAAGAGCTGAATAATATACGAGTCAGATTCACTTGCAATCCACACAGCATGATATCTCGCATCCTGAATCTCAGTGACGATTCGATAAGCAGAACTTGGTTTGACCTGGATAGCTTTAACACAAGAGTTTCTACTCATATAACAAATTGTAGGTGGCCGAGGCAGCATTCTGGAAAGATGAAATGATAACTCATACCTAAGCGGCTTTTAGAGGGTGCTTTGATCCGAATTGGAAGTGTGTCAACGTTGGAACTTCAGCCAAGGAGGTCTGGCACCCGGCAGACAGATTGTAAATTCTGGACTAGCGACAGGTGACTAGAAAGCTCGATGATAATGACTCAAAGTTGACAAGGACTTGGTGAAGATACCTCCAAGTAAGCTGATCCCTCCCACTCTGGTGTTCAAGGGCCCTGGGTGAGGGTCTCACCTGGCAAGGGTGAATGGTCTCCTACGAATCAGCAGTTCTCCGCAAGAGGAAAGAAGCTTTATATTTTAAACATCATTTCTCTCGACAGACAAGATTATGGTGAAGCTAACACTTTTCTAATACGTAAGCAACGGAAGAAACGTGGTACTACAGCTATTGTGGCCGATAACAGTATCAGTGTCTCGCCTCCTACTTTTGAAACCCAGAAGATTTCAAATACTGGAAAAAGTGCACCAGAACCTTCGGTAGTGCTATTGCAGACATGAAGAGGAGCAATGAGTCTGACATCAAACACCTTTTGGTAATCTTGCCTAGCAAAGAGATAGACTTGTAAACTGAAGTCAAATATTGGGAGATTGTATAGAGGTAATTTCAACTCAGTGCATTACCTCTGCAGCATTCCAGCGGGCCAATACCGAGGAAGACTTTGTGCTTTGGCTGAATATTTGGTAAGCTGAATTTCTTACTCATTATTGTAAGCTTAGACTAATTAATTTCGCATAGTGTCAAGATAAGCTTCAAGCTTGGAAGGATATGACATCAACTGAAGCATACTACTGATGTTGAAAAGACAAGATGCCTTGTGTCAAATTCGCATCATAATACTATGATTGTTGAGGTAGCTATACCATAGCTATACCCTTATACAGAGAGACACAATAGAAAATTGCCCTTCAACTGCGGCTGTGGTTGCCATGGATGATGATACTTCCATCAAATACCTTGCTTCAGCAAGATCGCAATCTGGAAAGCAAGAGGTCAGTCACTTTGAACTCATTGTGAAGTTTTTAAGATAACTTGAAACATTACATCTCCTACTTCATTTCAATGATACAACAAGGCTTGCAAGGTTTCTCTCCACAAATAGGGTCCCCTTCGTCCCCTTCTTGTATTCTTCTATTGAGGCAGTGTCAGTGAGTCATAGCTCGGTATGATTGAGCGCGAAGACCTTCTACAAATTCGAATCGACTAAGACAGTGCTTCGAAAAGACTCAGCTTGAAAAATAAGGTGAGGAATGAGGTGAAAATCAAGAATCTCAAGATCATCATTCTCGTTGCCACCAAACGCCATTATGCTCCATTCTATCTATATGCCGACACGAGGGATAATCTAAGTTATGGGAATGTGATCGACGAGAAAATTGTGTCTCCACGTTTCCACGAATTTTACCTCCAAAGTTACCATAGCAAGCTTGTTACCGTGTGAAGTTGTTTGTTATACCGTGATTGTCTATGAATCTGGCCTGTCATTTGAAAAGCTCGAAACTGTGATATCTTTACACTCTCCTACACTACCCTGCATCTTACATCATCTCTAACTTGCCTCACTAAACAAACGACCTCTGCTACACTGGCTCTCGCGCTCTGAAAGCTTTGTCCGTTTATACTCCAGTGGCCTATGCAAACCTTCTCTACCGCCGACTCAGTTATTGCATGCTACCATACTTAGTTAAGGATGTTCCTCCCAAGAACTTTGACACAGATTCTAAAGAGTAAAAGAAGCTGGTGATCTTAGACTATTAGGAGCATGAACACCTCTGGGGCGTTGAGAAAGGTTGTGGGAGCAAATACAAGAACCCTTGGCTCACAAACATGGATAATATCATATTCTACGCTTGATGTCTCACTGCATCTTTTAGCATCTGTTTGTGCTGTGCGACAGAGAAGCTTTTTCTACTCTGGATCTTTTTGTGGGAGGATGTAGTTTGTTTGTGATTCTTGGTTAACACTCCATGTAAGAATTATAGATTGTCAGCCCTAGAGGTTTGGACCTTTTCTTCTTCAACTAATTACTACTTCAAGCCTTGACTATCTGTTTTTTGCATCGGGCTTTTGGGGCGCTATGAGATTTTTAATTTTGCGCTAGTTTTCGAGATATGGCGAAGTAATTACATGGAGTGGGGGCGGCAGTATTGGCTGTGGGGATAAATTAATCGATAGAGTACACTTTAAAACACCTGGCATAATAGCACACCTATTTTACGAGTAATATTTTGCTGTCAAAAATACCGTGCAACAGCATCTAAGTATATTGGGGTCAAAACCCAAGTTGTTGCGTTACTCTATTGATGCTTCATATTCGGCTGCATCTCAAAAGGGTCTATATCGCTCATATTCTCTTTGGGACCTTTCAATTTCTGGAAAGGACCTCTTCTTTAACTTGATCAAGATCGATATTGTCCTCACTTCCTGAGCGCGTCCCATAGGTGTGACCTTCAGGTTCCGGTGCTGTCAAGATACAGCCGGACGACCTCTCCCAACTCTCCTTTTCCATTCTTTCTCCAAAGGTAAGATTTTTGTGAGAGACTTCATAGACCCATCTATGCAATTGTATTGCACCTCGCTTATCGCTCAAATCATGCTACTCTAAATTAGTATTGGGCAAGATGAAAACCCCGAGGTACACTACTCACTTGTTCGACTTCGGTGGGCATGTTCGGTGGCTTTGGTGGAGGACAGCCTGATTCGATGTTTGACTCCACGATGAGGCTATGGTTATTACCGGTAATACATGGTGTCAGTGAAAATTTGTGAGGATCATTTTCTAGCAAAGGTCTGCTCATGTAAGTATTAATTGATGGAAGGCATGCATGTGAAAGAAGAGCGTACTTGGTGGCATCGCAGGGCAATATTATTGGATGTGGTATGAATTTCAACATTTTGTCTAGTGATAAGACTTGGTAGGAGAAATTGTTTAGGGTGCGACCTGAAATTGACAGGAATCTGAAACTATTAAGTATAAAGTGACTTTTGGCTTGGTAAGATGAGCTATGCGTCAAGATAATATGAAAAAAAGATGGGAAGTGCATTCATAGGGGATGGGCAGGACAGATACATGATTTAGAGGCAGGTGCGGCACTACTAATTTACACCATTTGCCAGGTCTGAATGTAAATGCATTGTCCAAAGCCAAAAGAGGGTATGAGGCACTTGATCATCTCCTGCCAACGAATGAGAACACAATAAGAGTATGCTAGTTTTATACGACCCATTCCTTTTTGTTAGCAATGAGTAAAATTTGGAGATCTTGGCAACGTGGTACCAAAACAGACTCTGGAGTTTTGTACCTTCAAGTCTTGATCTTCAAAATGATTGGCGCTTTGTACGCTAGGGTGTAGGTTCGGTACGAAAATATACAGCCTCGTTGTAGGAGCGAGGTTTCGATCCGAGCGTGGGGTGATCAGACCTGAGGCGCCACGGTGGGGGTTTGACTGCTAGGAACGGTGAGAATGGGGGTCATAGTGCGGACGCATACTCGGTAAGCTGGATGGGCGTATGCAGGATCGAGCAATAATAACCAAAAATAGTGGTGATGTGTAAGGCTGGCCACCGACCTGGACCCCCAGCTCCAGGGAAACATATGGCTTGTGCTCTCAAACAAAAGCTAGCCAAATACGTGTCATGAATGTAGAGTTGTCATGAATGTAGAGTATTGAGCTGCGCTGCGCTGGCTATGGCCATAAACATCTCGGTTATGTTCTACCATATTTCAAATGTGGGGGTCCCTCAGTGTTCACTCAACTGTGATTGGCAGCCGACGTAAGCGACTGGCTGAATGAACTCTCTCTATACCTGGCAAATCGATTTCTCGTAGTGAGTGTGTGCTCAAATAGATCGTCTGCTAGGAATAGAGGGTGAAAACTGAGTTCTGAAAATCGCTCATACAAATTTTGTACACAAAATGAGAGAATGTGAAACAAAATGCCTAGAAAGACTGGAGACTTGATTTTCAATGAGTTTTAGAAAGTAACCTCAGACAACCTCTACGGTTGTGTGCTCAGGCAGGATTTTGGGCATGTCATCCAACACGTCTTGGAACTCGATCCAGCCCTTCATCTTCTCGAGAACATGCTTCCCGTATACTATCTCGTCCCCATGCATACTCTTGACAACACAATCAAATCCAGGTTCAAAAAAGAACGGAACCGAATATCTGCCCCTCAGTGGCTCATCCGTCTCACGTTTTGCATATCGCACCCGATGGTAAGTGGCCACCCACCTCCCACCACTGACCTTTGCCATAAGATCTCCGATATTTACAACCACGCTGCCAGGCACATATGGAGCAGGAATCCAATCTCCTGAGCTGTTGAGCACTTCTAAGCCGCCTGTTTTATCTTGATGTAGTAAAGTTATAATGCCTGAGTCCGTATGAGGCGTGCATATGAGATTTTGTCGACAAGACTCTGGAACAGGAGGATAGTGTAAAAGTCGGAGTGTGCTCAAGGAATTTATGAGGTAATGATCGAAGTATGAAGAGGATTTGCCAAGGCTGTCTGCGAGCAAGGAAAGTAGTTGGGCTGACAGACTTTGCAGCTCATTGTGAAGTGTCTCGCAGCGGGTGCGGAATGAGGAGTCGGACTTCGGAAACACGTTCGCTTCTGTGAGGTCAAATTTCACATCGCGCTGAGGGAATGTGACGGAAGCGGGCGAGGATGTGGGGGAGCCAACTTCGAAGCCTTCTTTCAGGTTTTCTGACCCTGGTTGTGCCGGAAAATACCTGCATACTCGTTATCCTAAGTAATAAGTAATACAGAGAATTTCTTACCCCCTATAGGTGTTCTTGTTGTTCCTGACAAAAGTTCTTTTTGCGAGTTCCATTTTCTCACTGTCAGAAATTCCATTTTTTCCAAAGAAATCCTCACAAATTCCAAAGACATTCTCATGAGTGTAAGTGAGCGGTAAATCCGTTAAATATGCGAACCCCGTGGTGGAAAAGACTTCATTGAGGCGGGAGGACAGCTCAAGTAAATCTTCTTGATTCCCTGGGTTTAATAGAGCGGAGAGCGAGATAATTGGGAGAGAAGAAAATGAAGTAGACATTCTAAAGAAACTTGAAAACACGTCTCGAACGACCTACCAGTCGAGCAAGCGGAGCTTTTAAGACGCATCAATATATATGTATGTTTAGTCGCCCATTATTTGTAATGAGTTGAAATAAAGTGGATTGTCAAGGCCAATAGCTCCGCAAGGGAATATTCGTTGAACTCGTCTCCATGAACTGCTCAGACTTGAGGCCATTCAGATCCATTAGAATGTCGTGTTTGAGCTGAAGCGGTCTTCTTAGTGGACAATAAAGATGTTTGACATTGTCGCCTTGTCGCATGCCAAGTTGCTAAGTTGACTGGTAGGTAAGTATGGTGAGGCGCCCTAGACTAAAAGAGGATAAAATATCCCGACGTTACGGAAGAATATTAATCCCTTCGATTTTGTCGGTCACATCCACTCGGTATTCTCCCTGGATAGAATTACCTCTTCCAACGTGATCAATGGCAGAATGAACACCACTCCGCCCACCTAAGCATTGTTCTGGAGATGGCGTTTGCCGGCCTAGCCCCTCGGTCATCACAAAGATTGGCAGTGCATGGTCGGCGAAGTCATTCAAGGCCAAAATGTTACCCTCAATAGATATATATAATATATATCAATGTTTTGAAGTAGGAGTTTGTACTTCCAAATTTGTACGCGAGATTCCATTATTCTAAGTGGTAACCATATAGTTGCGACTCCTGTGGCTCTTCTCGCGTAGGACTCTTTAATAAGCAAAAAAGATTAAGTTGGAAACTAAATGAATCGAAGGTACATTATTTGACCTCCTATGTTTAATGACATTTATTTTTATTTCATCTTTAGACCCTCACGCTCAACTTATACATGTATTCGCTCGATGAAACATATATTAGATCTTCGTCCACGTCAGTCGTTGCTCCGTATCCTCGAGCACCTCAATCACATCTTTATGAACCGCCACCTGTAGCGACGCATCCATCAAATTAAGTCCTGCTCCAAAATCGGAATTAGGCATTTCTTCACCATATCTTTATAGCCTTTCCCCAAAGAATGGTCCAGCTCTGAGTTGACACTGTTTGCAAGGTCAAAGTCCGAGGCTGGAACATTCGTTCAATAATGTTGAGATATTAATAGTAGCAGAGTCAAAGTTATGGTGGTACCGGATTGATTGAAAATAGTGTACAGGATCAGAAGTGGGAACAGTGCGGGGAGTGAGCTTAAGGCTCGAGGGCTGTCACGTGTATGATCCCGTGCGTAACCCCTGCGATTATTCAACAAATAAATATCAGACCTCCACAGCAAAGTATAAAGCGGTGCTTGATGCCCCAGCTCGATAAGAATGAATCCCAGAGCAAACATTTGTTGATTCCTTACAGATTGGTTTGCTACTGTCGAAGCTTTCGAGTCTATAGCGCCTCGGAGCCTTGTTTGGATCGATATATTGAGGTACGGTGTGCTCAGCTTACTTGAATGTGCAGGATCGGTATGAAGGTCTAGATCGAAAAACGTAATATGGCTGCTTTAAGGCCCAGGCTCAACAATGGGATCGAATGATAATCGAGCACAGCTTGAGCAAGCAGTTTTGTAAGGGAAATACTATCGTAATCCAAGAGTCTTCCCCAAGATCTGGCTTGCCATTTTGAGATTACAGGTCGAGGGAAATTGGGTCTGAAGAAGAGCATTCTGGTAGATATAAAACACGATGATCCCCACCCTCACCTCTTTCCAGGTAGCCTATCAGACTTCCGAGCCGGTGCTTCTGCATACAATATCTCCAAAGTTGTCTACAGAACTCTCCGTCTAGGAACCGTCACAAGAGGATGGTGCAGACAGCTTGTCGAGAGTTAGTACTACTAAGGCTTGAATTCTCGTACGCTCTTTATTTTTCATTTTCTTTAAGTCTCGTTCTTTTAGTGGTGGCGAGGGACAGATCTTCTTCCCGGCAGTAGGAGGAAATCGAGCCTGCTTTTGCAAAGCACGGGCCTAGCAGAAATACTGGTTTTCACAAAATATTGGGTAGTAAACCACACCAGCTCCTACTTCCTAGTGTCGCCAGTAGTTATGTGCCGCATTGCCATATCAAAATTGATCGAATTCTGATATCTAGAACACATCTGTCGCAACCGGTAGTATGCAGAATATCCAGCATCGGGTGTATTCACTAGCGCTTGGCACATTCGAGTGATAGATTTCTTTAATAAAAGGCTGTCGTTCCCATTGAAAGACAGTGCCTTCTTTTCCGGGGTGGAAACCTTTTTTGTCAACCCCATCTGGCGTATCAGGCCATATAAAGGCTTAAATTTCTTGTTGGCCTTTTTGAGTGCAACAGAGTCTTCATCCAAGGATAGCCCTGAGAGGCAAAAATTGAGCTTTCGACCGACTATCAACCGTGACTTCTTCGTAACGATCCGGTCACGCTTGGGAACCCCTAGTTAGTGTTGTTCATAAGTAGTCCGGAATTGGAATTCTTACTTTCCGTACTTTCTGGGGGAATTTTGTGTCGGTAGCAAAGTTCTTGCATTCAGTTTCTATTTCTTCTACACTCTTATAGACCTGCTCCAAGAGGCTGCACTAGCGCTTTCCTGACGAACTTAACTTTTCGGAAAACTCCTCCTGCAACCCATCACCTTACCAAAGATAATGCTCTTGATCTTTGACATTTCGCCAGCTGTCTCAATATAAATCTTGGACATAGATGCTAAGGTTATCTGGTATTTGCTTTTGAAGAAGCACTCTTCGTCTGGCAGCTCCTCCACCAGATCGGAGAGCTCCTGTGTTAACCTGCGCCATCTGTTGACTGGAAGATCACAGATTTCCAGTACTCAGCGGTGGATAGGAGCCAATTGCTAGACTAACAGCTACAAACCCAGACATTCTGATTAGAGCCACTCCTCCAGCTCAACATAGAAAGATTTACTGGGCCGTTCGATATTCTAGGTTGCCCATGTTTCCAACAAATCTCATAGATGATGTATTCACCCAAACTAAAATTTGCCCTGAAATATGCCCTCGATAGCCAAGCCAAGTAGGAAGACGTGCTGATATGGCAAGGTAGACCTGCAGTCTGAGGCTTGGGGTGCCTATTCATAGGTTGAGAACGACTTGGTCATGCACAGCAACCCTAGGAAAAGCTATGCAGATAGGGACAGTCTTGCCTGCAATTATTCTCCCCACAACAAAACTCAAATACAGCACGGTTCAAGCCTAGAAAGACATTCGCAGAAAGAGGTGACTTTGAAATTCAAATATCGTTCTGAGGTTGTTGGTATTGTTCTCGATCAACGAAATCAAGACTTACAAAAATCCAATAAGTCCGGGCATGTCCAACTTTCAATGGACAGCTCCGACATTCGCCTGTTTTACAATAAATGTCTCAGTCTACTCTTTGAAAAGTACACGGTTCCTTCCTGGCGATTTCGAGAATCAGTTCTCATGACAACGGCATTGAGCAGTCTATCTCTGTGGGATCATGGGTCTCCAAAGAAGCTCTCGACCATATTTTGGATTAAAAATATTCTCTTAGTCTCGGCGTTTTGCGGGTTCTGAGGTTTCTTTGCCTTCACTTGATCTCTGGTGAGGCTATCAAGTCAACACGCACTTTACATATTGACAATCTGCAATTTAGCACGCAAATGTCTCCGAGTAGTAGTAGAAATTGATAAGGATATAAATACGGTTATAGAATCAATCCAAATTATGCTCGTTGATGCTCGGAGGGTTATAGAAATAGCAGAACAAGGGTGTAGAGATTTCCCTGAGATTTCCCTGACCAACATCGGATTCTAGCCCACAATCAGATGAAGAAAGCGCTTCTAAAGATGAGGCAGATTCGGAGCCAGAACCAGATTCAGAACCAGAGCAGGAATCAGTACTGGTTGGAGGAAAAACTGACGACTCTGAATCTGACAACGATCGTGACCGCTTTGAGGATCTGAGTTCTCTTCTGGCTCTTCAAATCTACCGATTGATGAGGTTAATACCGGCAATGGAATATCTAGCGAGATTCCAAGAACTGCGAAATGGTATCTCGTGCATAAAAGAAGAAAGCACAGCAATCAAACCTTTGGATTCTGAGCATTCTCAGAAGTCCAAAGTTAGTAGGATTGCTACTAGTTTAAAACAGACGAGTCTATTTGGAGCGCTAGGTGGAGGCTCTGAGAATTCTGGTCTTGGACCACGAAAAGATTTTGTAGGAGCATCGTAGTCGACCAAACAGTTACAAAAAGCAGAAGCAAGCCATATACTCTTAGTACCTCGAATGATCCTAAGTATCAACATAGGGCTGATGCTTTGGGAGGTTATTCTTCCCTGCTTCTAGAGTCTTACTAACCCGAGAAAACAATTGAACATGATCCCGTAGAAGTACCTAGCAGCATAGGTAAAAACTTCAGGAGATCGCACCAAACTTTCTTTGATGAATTGGTAAATCCATAGATAACTTCTTGTCTGAGAACGAAGATCAGTTAGAAACATCGGTCCACACATCCTCTGCAATGAAACTGCCCACGAATTGACGCTGGATATTCATATTTTCCCCCTCAGATGCAAGGTCCAGTGCAAGAATCAATCGTGTCATCAGAGATCAGAGATGGAGAAGAAGAGCAACTCGCTATAATACGTAGTTCACTTCTCCTTCCTTCGCTACCGAATGAGCCAAGCACATCTACTGGTCGATCGAGGATCACCACATATTTAAACAATAAATTATCAACCCTTCACCTTGATCAGCGGCTCAAAAGATGCTGCATCTGCGTACCTGTATCACCGGTATTGCGGATCTTGTCAATCGGTGATTGGTATGACTGAGCATACCTACGCTTGAGTCGATCCATCCTGTGGCAAGCCTAGGCCTCCAAATCCCATATAGTATGCTATAAAAATGAACCCCAGAAGGTGAACTACTTGCGCTCACTAGTGTCACTTCCTCGAATCATTTAAATGAGCATCAGGCTCTAGAGAAGACCGTCGAAGGTAGTCAAACCAAGGGTCAACTTTTAACAATTCAGCTCTTGGGACAAGTACTCAGATATGCATGGCAGAAATTCGATGAGATACACTCCTAGGCGGAGCCTTGATCAGTAACGATGGTCAGGATAAAAACTTATTATTAGACGAGTCTTATTTTTGAAGTGAATTTCGTGTTATTATATCTTGCTACGAGCTCATAATCATACATACCTCTATACTTCATGCATAATCTTTAGTCTTGAGAAGTATATAGATCACTAATTGCTCTGTTACGAATACTATCTAAATGAACTAAGTGTTTAACCCAGGTCATAAAGCAATTCTGAACGCCCAAGTGAAAGAATTGAAATCACATGACTATCAGCTGGTTATATACTACTGTTACCATTACAGTATGTAGCTAACAGTAAGTAAGTGATTTTAGTATCAAAGAAACACCAGAAATAAGATATATCCAATATCGCAGTATCTATATATAGATCCAAACTTTTTGATTTATCCATTTGAATAACAGTAGGCTATAATCAATAGATTTCCACTCGCTCAAGAACTTTAAATCATGTACTTAACTATATTTCTCGAGGTCTTCTATGAGAGATTCTCTAATTATTCTTCCTAATTTGTCAGTTTTAAGCATCCATGGATGTATAGAAGAAGTCTAAAACGGGATGGACCCAGCATAGCATTATCTTAGAAATTAAATGAAGCTGATGTTAAGTTTCGCTGGACCAGAGCATATGAAAGAGATAATTCGTCGACTAAAATTATATTATTACAAGACTAGTTAATTTACGAGTATTATGGACTAGAAAACATCATTCCAATATATTGTTTGTTAATATTTGGTTTAGTAGTTTTTAGCCTCACTTTGTATGTTTATGCTATCAAGTTTTTAACACATTTCTAATCAGGCCGAGATATAATTCGCCGATTTAGCATTTGCATTGTAACATAAAAGTGGCTCTGAACGAGTGATGCAGTCTATAAAAGAAAGCTTTAATGTAATTACCAAACTATAACTCTGAAATGAATTCCGTGTTTCATCAAGTTGAATATATTCTACTAGAAAAGTTTCTCAGTCCAAATGGAAAGGAGATGAGGGGATAAAAGTTGTGCATCCCTACCTTACATAAGCAAGTTGAGTTGCGGGGTGGCTCGTGCATAAAGTATAGTGCGACCGAAAATGGCAGGGAAATCATCGGAGCAAACTTCAACACCATAACACTTTTCATCAATTCTCACACAACGCCATCGATTTCATAAAAAGGTATGCAGTATTTCATTCTAGACAGTGACAGCTTTAACCTAACGTGGGTCGCATTCATGGAATATGAGCGGGTGAGCAGTTATACGATAAGAACGCTGAGGAGATAACCTAGGGGTCTCACGAGAGGTATATCCCAATCGCGACTTTGTATTTGGTAGGTTTCGAAAGGCTTGGAACGTATTGCTACTTGATCTGGGATTCGAAGAGCTTATTTGAGGGCTCGTTAATTATAACATTTTCGTTACTTCTTACTATATACTGTTTCCACGCACTAGTGCGGTCATCTTAGCGGTTACAGAAGCCTTGCTAACTTCTCAAAATCAGCAAAAAATAATTAGCGCGAAATTGGGGAATGCTGAATTGAACGGTGGATGTCGAGTAAACGATATTAGTCTCGCACCTCCTTGACGAGCATCCCCACAACATAATCTGCCGACCACAAGCAATTCAAAATGAATGTTACCAACGAAGCCCAGGATACAGATGGCATGAACGGTACATCAGGCCAAGGAGTGGACCTCACTGCCGAAGCAGCCCAGGGTTCCGTCACTATATCATGGCAGTAAGTTACAAGAACGTTGATATGAAGCATACGTATGATGGCTAACACCTACCAGCGAGCCCCATCCAATTTTTGTCATTGTTCTTGTAGGCAAGGATGAGATGCCATATGGTATTCAAAAAGATCTCCTCTGCGCGCAGTCTCCACACTATCGCCAATTATTTACCCAGCAAGGCGAGGTCAACAAGGTTGAGCACATCGTGAGATTGCCTGATACGGATATTGAGGTGTTTGGCTGTTTTCAGAATTTTATATACACTGGAGACGTTTACGACAAGCGGGGTGGTAGAGAAGTGCCCGATTATCCTATGCTGATGGGCATATGGAAGCTTGCGACAGAATTAAAGATGGCCCCGCTGCGTGCTTCTATCCTTGATGTGATGGCAGAGCGAAGACAGCAAACAGGTTCGATTCCTGGAACTGCGCTGATGAAGCAAGCTTGGAAGGAAACTACGGAAGGAAGCGGCCTAAGAAAAATGCTTGTTGGGTGGGCAGCTGAACATAGTAAGTATATCATCTCATTGATAACCCC
>LLCE01000193.1:0-54101 GCA_001414415.1 Hymenoscyphus repandus | reverse complement strand
TCTCAGAATTTATGAATATAGCTACCATAAACCTACGTTCTATCACTGACCATGCTCGTTAACAATCTCATAAGACAACCTATCCAGAGACAATTAACCAAGAGCTTGCCACTTCCTAGACATGAATATGATTACAAAAGAATGCTACACATTCTCGGCAATAAAACACTTCCTTTTCACCTCTGTCATAGAAAAACAAACTCCATCTTTCATGACTTTGGCTTTGACTGTAGTGTAGGTATACCGCCAGAACTTGCAGAATCAGCAAGTGAAGAAATATATCAGGTGTTTTCCACCATAAAGCGTAGAACCTTATCTGGAATTCTCTGTTGACAAGTCGAAATTGGGACTGGACACTAAACAAAGCCATGAACGCACTGGACACTCGCTTCGCTAAAGTGTGACCTTCATACTATTGCTATATTACTTTGACAAATCGAAATTTCTCAGACTTCCTCATTCCATGTTATGAATTTCTATCCGGCCCCAAGTTTCACCCGTTTAGTTAGCTTCCAATTCCAAGTGGGCTTCCTCTCCGGGCTAGAAGACCACGAGCGTTTACACATAAAACTGTTACAGTCATCTTCACTCTGTATGGGCTTAATGAATCTTTAGGGTGTAAGAATGATTTTAAGCTATTACTCGTCCGTGATACCTTCGACTCCAAGAGTAGCTGCTGTACGTGGAGCAGATGCGTATGCTTTTACGTAAAGCAGTCGTAAATCACACTAATAAACTAAATTAAAGTAGATAGTAGTTGATTCCTCAATCTAGACAATTCGCATATATGATACAAACATCAGCCGTATCATCCATCTGCCACGACTCGCTACCAACAAAAAACTCCATATATAATCAAGCATCCATATTCTAAAAATCCCCCGTCCCTTGAACCCGTTTAATCGCCCCCATAAACCCCTTCGCCCAACTAAACCTCCCCGGATCAACCCCAATAACCCCATCCGCCTCATTTCCCTCCTTGTCTCTCCAGATCCCATCCTCCTTCCCAACCGCCCCATAAAGATGTGTATTCTGGTTCCTTCTCAGGCCATCAATCCAACCCCTACAAACCCCTTCACTATCAAGCATGACATTGATCTCCTGACTATGGTACCAAGATTGCGTGTCTTGGTTACCGTTGCCTTGGATACCGATGTGTTCGTCTACGATCATAACTTTGACGTGACAGGAGCGTTTTTTCTTCTTGGCAACGATGGGATGCGTCATGTCTTTTGCCGTGTAAAAGAAGTAATGAAGGCGAGTTTTGCCGACGGGGGAGAGGGAGGTGTACATTTTGTTGGCGATCATTTCGTTGGTACCGCCTTGTTTTGGAAGAAGTTCGCCCTATACGGTATCAGTACTGTTGGCACGTGTGCTGCAACAAGACTCACAGTATCATTATAACCAAGACAGATGTAGCAATAAACATCAACCCCTCGCTCGCAAGCCTCGATTATAGCTGGAATGAGAGGCTCAGCATTCAAAGTTGGCGACTGAATAAACACATTCTTCTTGGCATTTCTCAAAGCAGAAAGCCATACTTCGTTCTGAGGGTTGTAGATCGATTGATGATTCGGCGTACCATAAGGCTCTCGACAGATCATCGCAATTGGAAAGGGCTCTTGCACAAGGTGTGGGATGTAAGGAGTCATTTCTTCGTGCGGTTCGCATTCCGGAGCGTTCCCTGTGAAGCCAACGTTCTTAGTATGATTGAGGTGTCTGGTCACTGATTGAACTCGAGTTTCTGTAGGTTTTGGTGATACAGCAGTTTGAACTCGTGAAATTTCTCCAGCAATATCCTCGTCGTAGTGAGGATCATCAGTACTATGCTCAAGTGAGAAAATCTCATTAGACAAAGGCTGTTCAATCTGGAATTGAGAGATAATTTGGTTCCCAGAGCCAAGGTATCGCCTGCTTTGGATATCAGGGCCTTCTGAACCCCTTCGATTGGGATCGATAATATTATTTGCATCCGAGTTGTTGGCCTTATTGATGCCCTTGAATTTCGTGTTGTGTGGTCCGTCGCTGGTGTCTTGGTGTATAGTATGTTCCACATCACCAGTTGTGACGGCCGCTCTCGCGTTCTCCGCAAGCAATTCTGTTTTGCACAAATCGTCCTTGCCAAAACTGTGATGCGAATTATGTTTGCTGGGCAACCCATTTGTACCATCACTCATTTCTGCCTCCATCTTTCTTACCCCATTTGTAGATCGATTGATGCTGTCGTCAGTGCTTGGGCCAATAAGAACGTCCGGTGAATCAGAGATAGTTGTCCCATTTGACTCTGCTCTGTTTGATGGAGCAATAGTATCCGAACTATGCGCATCAATTTGGTGGTTTTGTATCTTGCTATGATTGATAGCGCCTAAAGACTCTTTCTTCGCTCCGTCCGTTACAAAAGTTCTGTCATGTCTTTCTTTATTGCTAATTGGACTCAACCCTCCGTGAATGGCCGGTGTATTGTGACTTGGTAGAGGCGGTTCCAGTTTTTTGCTCCACGATATCAATGCCATGTCATATAATGAGTCGACTATTGGTCCTTCCAGATGTATCATCATCTCCATGTTATCATTATCCTGAATGTTGTTGCTTTGTAGAACGGCGTACTTCCGGTCCACCACCATGTATTTACAGTGAAATGTCCCCACCAAAGGCCTGTGGTAGTTGATGACTTGGAGGTCGAGATTAGGGATTTCGCTTTTGGTGGGCAGTGAAATAGCTTTGCTTAGATACTCCTTCTCCGGGACTTCCATATGGTTGCCCAATACTTGTTTTGCGCTTCCGCGGTCATATTCTAGCTTGAAAACTATTCTCTCACCACTAGCACCGGCCCTGTTGGACAACTCTTTCATGGCGTTCGTTATGTATTTCGAGGCAACAGAGTTCTGCCCTAAAAGTAAGAAAGTTAGCATTTTCTCTAGCTAATTCTTAATCAAGCTTGCTTAGAGAAAAAAAGCATCCTTCAGAACGAAACCTACAATAGTTCGTAGCTAATACAACCTCCTTTTCTGCGCGGACAATCAAATTCGACATGTGCCTCATAATATCCGGGAGACTTTACGCTCCCATGTCAGCTTTTGAGCTCTCAATCAAGAAGTACAGACTCGTACACTGAAATTACCGTCAGAGGCACTGTGCCATAGCTCCCCATCAACGATGGACTAACCATACAACCAGAAACACTCTTTTCGAGAGTGCATAGTGCATCATGATATAACTGCCGAGTCAGTACGTATCTCAAGAAACAAATTGCCTCACGAACTCGTAAAAAAAGCTCACTTGGCTCCGTTGGGCCCCATTTCCCGCATTCGTAGGCTCTCTTCAGATCCTCTGGCGTCGCCGTATCACGATACGACTTTGCAGCAGACTCCCCAGCGCATTCTTTCTCGTGTTGTGCAAATAATGCTTTCCAAGCATCGCTCGGTGCAATTGTTGGATCCCTGGCTAATACGGCAGAAACACTTTCCGAAGTTCTGCACAGCTGATAGACCTTCTCAGATATCATTTTGGGATCGCCTCTCAACTATCCACATGAAATTTCCCAGGGCAACGGTTTCGAAGGACAAGATACAAAATCTGTAAACACGGAATTGGAGGCAGCAATTGGGATATATATGATAGAATCAACCATTTTGGCAAAGCAGGGTTGATGATCTCGGTATAGACATTGACTAGAGGATCCAGATTGTGGCTCTCGGCTTATGATGCCGTGTTGCGCGTCTTGGAGGAGCAGACGGACGCACTACAGGGGACGCGATGACGGTGTGTTGCAGGGAGTGAAAACAAGCTTTTGCCAAGCTTCATGACATACTTGGCAGTATTCCTCCACAAATAGAGTTAGCCGACGACTAGGAAGTGAAAAGGTATCATCAAGGCTGGGGCAAGGCCAAGTGTAAATATGCAAAAGGGTGGAATAGTGTTGGAGTGCCCAGGCGGCGAGAAGAGTCAGGCGTTGGAGAATACATGCTGACCAATGACAACTCGCGCCGAGAACGAACAAGAAGCTTGGGGATGACATCACAGCCCCATTCAAATATGCTCGAAGTGCGAGTGAAACAGTGAACACAGGAAACTTTCAATTGCTTCAAGCTCTATCTCTGTTGAAATTTGTGAGCATGTTCAAGCTGTGAAGAAGAGGACTTATGTTGCTAGCCATCCAACTTGAAGCTGATTGAGGTCGCTTTTATGACCTTGCCCCTCCTTATCCTGTGACAGTAGAATACATAAATTAACCCTCCGAGTTTAAACAATATTCAAAGGGTATCATAAATCAGTATGGATCTCTCCCCTGAAGGAACAGGCCAGCACCTTATTCGCTGCGAATCGCAGACTGGACCTCCGCCCACTCGCACATGAAATACTAAAAACAATAAGTGATAATACAAAAATGAAATGCTAAAAAGCTGAAAGCTCCGAGACTGTCAAAATCGTGATACTTTGCCTCATCTGCCTGGTGTATCAGGGACCTCCCAAATGTCTCGTGGGGGACTTGGATCTTGTCTTCGTTGCTCGAGTCCTGTCTCCTGGCCCGAAACTGCTTGCTTCGGGGCATCAACTGTTTTAAATGCGAACGGAATGACAGATGAACTAGTAAAAACTGGCAATTGATTTCGTTTCATCTGCGCTGGTGTGTTTATTACGTTGGGTGGCAAGAACTGTATCGCGTGCTCTGGTGTCATAGCCTTAGAGGTTGGGCCTTCTGGTTGATATGGTATGAACACATCCTGTTCTGGGGTTGAAGTAGACGGAAATGAAGGTTGATCAGGTGGTGATACCGGAGACGGAAAATTGACCAACGGACCAGAAGGAGAACTAGGGGGAAGCGGGACATCATTCGGCTGCCGTAGGTCTTGTCCCAGTTGCGGAGGCAATGGGAATGGGGTTGAGGAATTTGATTCATTTGGTAGGGTGGTTATCGGGTGGCTTGTCGGTAAAACAATAGGAGCACTGTTTGTAACAGTCTCTAGCGAATCAACAGGGGCAGTCAGTTTTGCCATAGATTGTGCGTCCTGCTTTTTTGGTTGCTCTATCGACTTTGATTTGGTATTCTTGGTTAGCGCACGCTTCGCCGTTACCTTGGGAGCTCGCTTAGTCGGTTCCTTTCCTGCTCGCTCTTTTGCCTCTCTCTGCGCCGTGGTCATCAAGCTGATTTTGACCTTCTGCATGCCAGAAGTTATATTCTCAATACCAGATGGCTCTGGGTTCTGAGTGGAAGCTACTGATACCTCTCCAATTTCAGATGGCGAAGGTTTGATATCTTGACCTGCAGGAGGCACATCATGATTTAGTGGTGACTTTTTCCGAACTCGAGACGTCTTCGCTGGTTCAACACGGGGCTGCATCGGTGCTCGAGTTTTCTTAACCACAACGGAAGGAATTGACGGTCCTCGAGAGCTCATGGAGGATTCTGGCCTGATGCTCTGTGATGTGCTAGGACGCGGGTAAATGGCAGATGTGCCATTCGAAGGTGCCCTGCTCATACCAGCTGGTCGTGACGAGGCCTCTGAAACACCAGAACCATCCGATATCAAGCTCAGTCGTCTACTTGATTGGGTAGTAGGCCTGGCATAGCTAGGTGGCAGAGGAAGAACAGGCGTGATGCTTCGAGCGATAGCCTAAGAAAGGATTAGCAATGGCGAAAACAAACGTCCTAGAATGGAACCTACTTTGTCAGCAGCTAGACTTGTCGAACCAGCGACCGTCTTTCGTCGATTTGCTCTTGGTTTCTTAACTTCGTCTTCGTCAGGGCTCTCTATGATAGGCTTTGCAGGCTTTCGAGTTCGGAGAGCCATCCTAGTATTGACAGGCTCCAGCTGCTCGGAACCAGATACAGGCGGGGTCAGGATAGACTGTCGGTCTCTCCTTATACGAGTAGCTTCAGCTGCTAGATCGCCTGGCGAGCAGCTTGAAATCTGCCTATCTGAGGGAATGAGTAATTTGCTAAGCTCATGTGCAGCCACAGTCCAATGAACCTCTGGAGGAGGCGGGGTAGGAGGCCTAGAATATGCTCGAGGAGATCCGCTCATAGATATGCTTGATACACTTCTTCGCGCACTGGGTGAAACCACCTTTGCAATGAAAGATTGAGTTGGCGAGGAATATGTTGGCGCTAGCCCTTCCCGAGGTTGTCGGGGTTCCACAGGTGGAGCAGTCGGATTGACAGTCATATCAAGCTGTTCAAGCCGTGGCAAAGACCACCATAAAGGGTCATATTCCTGAACTTTAGACATAGTTGGCGCATTTTGAAAAGGATCAATACCGTTAAAAGCACCGATTTTCTGGCCCATTTCATATCCCAATCCGCCATGATTTGGTTCTGGCTTGATAGTCATTGGAGCTCCACCAGCTAAACCACTCATATGGCTGAGCACACCACTGTACAAAGCTCTGTCACTGTATCCTCCTTCAAGAACGCTTATGACGCGACCATCCACTGAAGTGCCCTCTTCAGCAGCAATCTTAACAACATCTCGAGTGATACGAGCGTAAAACTCTGTAGGAACGTTGACTTTGTGACGCTGCATTCCAGAACTTTCCCACTCACTAGCATCAAAGCCAGCAGAGAGAAATATTGCACCTTTGGGTTTCGGTCCGTTGGGGTTTGCACGGAATCTTTCGGTCTGTGCCCGAAGATAGATCCGGGTCTTCTCTAAGATAACAGAATACTTGGTCTCGTAAAGCTCCCAAAACTCAGTGTCGCTTTTCCAGGGTTGTAGATGTACGTTCCAAATGCTTTGACTGTGGGCGTTCTCAATACACAAACTGGCATTCTTGACTTTCTCCTCATCTCCCATCTCACATGGATACGAATTGATGTCATGAAGACTGAAATAACCGATTGATGATTTCTTCCAAGGCAAAGCATTCTTCCCAAGAGAGTTGGCACGAGCGTTATGTGCCCAGGTAATAGCTTGAGATCCATCGCCGTGGTGGAGATCGAAGTCGATAATGGCAGCGTGGGTCAATCCATGAGTGAGAGCTGCATGAGAGATTCCTACATGAACATTATTCAGCCAACAGAATCCAGAAGGATAGCTGGCAGAACAGTGATGTCCTGGAGGTCTGATGGTCACAAAAGCTCTATGCGGTCCTTTTCCAGAGGTAGAACCTTCGAAAACGGCATCTACCCCTTCGCAGACAGCACCAAGTGCGCCTTCCATTGCATCTAGGGATTCTGCGCAAAGATACAGATCGCCTTCATGGAACTTTGCTGGTGCTTCTTCTCCGGCCGTTCTCGTCATTTCAGGTCGAATGAGTTCTTTTCCATTCATGGCCAATTTAGCTTCAGCCGAATCACACATAATCTTCAGTTCCTCCATCCATTTCGCTCCATGAACGTTTGCTACTGCCTGAGACGCCAGGGGAAGTTTCCGACTTGTTTTGCGAATTCGAAACGGACCGCCTGGGATAGAAGAGGGGTCTTGTGATGGATGGAGAGGATAGTTGCCTTCAGAGTGCCGTTCACCCAATCGCACATATGCCACTGACAGCCCCAAGATGCAAGCTTGTATGCGCTCTGGTCGTTCAACTATCGTCATGAGGCTCGCCTTGGAGGTCCGTGGTCTAGAATAGCGATGCCCAAAGCAGGAGTCGTGCAGAATTGCAATCGTGTCGGCGTGTCTCGTATCATCCTCCCTCTTATGTAGCTCCAACTCCTTCTCGAAATGAGTGCGGGCAATCGATACAGCTGTGTGTCGTGGCGCGCGTTCTGTCTCTTGGTCCATCTCTGCGAGAGGCGATCTACCGGTCCTATACTGCGCCGAAGATGATCTGCCAGAAAGTGAAGCGCGAGATGGAGATGAACGTGGAGGAGTGACGCCACCAACTCCGTGCAAAGAATTATTTGAAGCTTTGCGCAATAAACTTGGTGTTGACGATCGCACGTCCACGCTCATGGCACTTGGGCTTCGTTGAAGCGGACTTCGCGGTGGCAGTCTCCCATTTGGCGATGCGATGTTATTATTTCTCGGTCCTAAGTTCCTAGGAGAAGCAGGCTGAGGCGAAGGAGGTAATGCAGTTGAAGCAGCAGCAGCTACTGAGAAGCGTCTGAGAGAGTTCTGAAAGTTGTCTGTTGATGTTGTTGATTCCTGGGGGCGGTTGCTGCTGAAAGCCATATTGACAAGACGCGTGTGGCTAGCTTTCGCCGGCCAACCAACTCCCAGATAGACAAGTGACTGCTGTCGATGCGTTCATACGTACAGTACACAACAAAGAAGATAGATTGTCACTAAGAAGATTAAGATGTCCCGACCCGCATTATGGACTGTGCTCCTACGCGATTGTTTTAGTGAACGCGCCTCCGCATCCCTGCAGTTTCTGCACTGCCCTTGCTTATAGGTGCTAGTCACGTATGATATGCATGTTTACAAGCGTCTAAGTTTCCATGCGTCTTTGAGAGTCATATCCTTTGGAAGCGTATTGGCTAGAACAGTATCCAAAAACACCGGGCTAATGCTGTGGGCACCATGTTATAATGCAGCATATGAGATCAAGCAATGCAGTAAATAAATGGGTGGGCCACTGCTGCAACAAGAGGTAGACAACACATCAGACTGTGTTCTATATAGGTTCATTATTGCGTCTCTTTCTTTGTACATTACTGTGCGCCATGCTAAGTCATCTGTTACAGGACACCAAACGCCTCCACCATGAATAAATCTCCTGGTATCAACCGACCCCTTATTCATACCGAGCATATCGCATTCAATTCGTCAAAACATTTGCAACCAGGTACTCTTAATACTCTTCGACGGCACAATTAGGGTGCAGAACATAGACAGTGGATTCGCCTGCTGCAGAACTTCCTTGACCATCCTCACCAACCAGACCTTGGCCTCTGATCTCCATAAGAATGTTTTCCTAGCAAGGTATTAGCTTTTATATGTTTAATTCGAAGCACTCGGGAGAAACATACCTTGACCATCCTCTTGATGATCTTTTTCGCCAATGCCTTCTCAGCATGATAATCATCCTCGCCTTCAAGGTCTCCCTCCTTCTGCTCCAGATACCACTCCACAAGCTTTTCGCTATCAACGCCCTCGCCACTAGTCATCTCATCCTCGTTGACTCGCTGGACTAAGATATTGACAACACTAATATATTTGTCGTATGTTATCTTGGTTTTGCGGCTAGCTCCACTCCCAGTTGGAGCAGGCGTATTGTTGGAAGCTCCGGCGCCACCACTTGGCCCATTGTCTCCATCCTCGTCATCGTCAGGACCATCGCCCATGGCAGCATCACCTTCTGAATCTCTTCGTTGAACACCACTAGGACCGAGGACTTCATCTTCCTCCTCGTCAACATCAACATCATCCTTCTCTACAGATATGATACTCTGCCTGAGCAGATTAAATGCTTCGAGAACAAAGTTCGTGGTAATTTCCTCGACACAATTAGCTTTAGCGATAGCTTCTGACAATCGAATTAACGACTCTAGTTGTCGGACAGTGATCCTGTAGCTGTTTCGTCCAATACCTCCTTGGGCATCGTCACTTCGAAGTTCTTTGTACTTTGCAATCAACAGTTCCTTTGCATCGGGCAGGAATTCAGGCTTGAATGTCTTTGCAAATCTGATATATCTCTGTAGCTGTTCCGTCGAAAATTCTGGTTGGACAGCTTCGTCACGGAGCTGGTGAATAGCGACAATGTGCTCGGCTAGATGACGATCGACTGATTCATTGCACTCATCCAAGATTACGAAGAATAAATCGAAACGAGACATGATGGGAGCCGACATATTGATGTTGTTACGCAGCGTTGCCTTCCTGTTATATCGGCCTCCAACTGGATTTGCGGCGGCCAAAATTGAGGTTCTTGCGTTCAAAGTTGCTTGAATGCCAGCTTTCGCAATAGAAATTGTTTGCTGTTCCATGGCTTCGTGGATGGCAACTTGATCGCTAATGTCCATCTTGTCAAACTCGTCGATGGCGCAAATTCCATTATCAGCCAGCATCAAAGCACCGGCCTCAATAGTGAACTCGCCAGTCTCCTCGTCCTTCACAACAGCCGCGGTAAGACCAGCTGCCGAAGAAGCTTTTCCTGAAGTGTATACGGCACGAGGTAAGAAGGAGCAGATGTACTTCAAAAATTGTGACTTGGAGGTAGATGGGTCACCAACAATGCAAATATTGATGTCTCCTCTAAGTTTCATCCCTTCGGGTGTTGTCTTGCTTAGACCACCCATCAATTGCAAAAGGAGACCTTTCTTAACAATCTCGTGGCCATACACCATGGGTGCAAGCGAGGCAACAAGACGAGAGTAGATATGAGGACTGTGGACCATCTCTCTCAGTTCCTCGATCTCGGCAGGATTCATTGAGGCAAGAACAGCTTCCTGTGCAAGATCTCCGGGCTCATTCGGGTCGACAGGAGCTAGTTGTTGGAGGGATGCCAAAATATTCTCTGACTTGCCCTCCAATTGCTGACTGACCGCTGAGCCGGTGGTTGAGGTGTCAGGTGTTACCATGCATGCTAGGAATGCAAGTCTATAGGTAAGATCGCGGACGCCTAAGGCCTTGAGACCAGTCACACCGTTCACATCACCATTCCTGTTTTGTGTGTCTCGAACAGCCATTGGGCGTACTCCTGGTAAACCCAACTGGCTAACGTCTGGAACCACAATGAGAGCTCCTGTAAAGATACATTTCTCTCCAGCTTTGGCTCGTTCCACGATCTCTCCTCTTAGGATAACATCTAACGTCCGAGGCATGCTACCAGTAGGAATTTCTGAGCTGTTTTCTTGAACTCGAACTTTTTGCCAATCCACGAACGTGCTTTGGCGAATGTCTAGTCTCCACATTTGGCGATTTCCACATCCTTCGTTGGGGCATTGTGTAGGCTCGCTATATCTGAAGGTTTGTTCGATATTTGGGACGACACTGTTGCAGGCCTCGCAGATGAAGGTCGCAAGTGACAGCTCCGGTCGTACTTCCGATGTTCTTGTAACGGTTCCCGATATTGAAAGCAATTGTCCAATGTTGGCTGTCCGCAAGTGTCGAACTCGGGTGACAAGTGGGAGATTATAGAATGCTAAGGTAAATAGCTTGTCTGTCTGTTGATTCGTAGTTTTATCCCCCTGGAAATCTGATTGACTCGCAGATGCAGCATTACTCGCGCCAGAGGAAGTTTGGTTACTCGAGGCGGTAGGCTGCCTATGATCTCTGAAGTATCGGGGTTCGTATTTTGCGATCATATTATGAAGACCTTTTGTGAGAAATGGCAGAAATCGATAGAACTCCTCTACGATACCCTCCGCTAAAGCACCTGCTCGAAATTGCGAAAGGTGCCTATAATCAACATATAATGTTGAAAGCTGGTATGTTCTCAGGCCGTGAATTTGTGCGACATAATATTTATCGGTGGTAATAGCACTCGATGGAGGAGCTCCAGAAGAAGATGGCCCCTCGACGAATCTGCACAGGTCAGACCAGCTAATAATCAGTTTGGAGGCAAACTAACGTCTCTAGGAACTCTTCAAAATTTTCTTGGATCATAAAGCCAATTCTATCCTCAACTCGAGGGACAACACGGTCCCTTTTCTTCGGGCGGCCAGTACCAACTGGGGCTTGATCGTCCGCAAAGCCTTCATCGTCACTTAATGGCGCATTACTTTCAGAAGGAGGTCCCCTTGGTCGAGCTGATGATCCTCTACCCTGATAGTCTCTGGGCGTGCCGACAGAAGATGGTCTGGGAGAATCTGCAGCATCTGACATCATGACTGAAGCCATTTTTCCAGAATGTCGAAAGTCGTTGCGGTTCGAAGTTTTCGTGTTGATGTACTCGTACTTTGGTTGTTCAGGAGTGCCGAAATTTGGCGGGTGGTAAAACACGGGGTCGAAAAGACGCGAAAAGCGCGACTTGCATTTAGGCGTGTAAGCGGTCACCGTAATAAATTATTTTCTGAGTTCACGTGATCGATCTCTTCACCCCCAGCAAGCTTACTGGATTGGATAGTGAATAACACGTCCCATAAGATTCATCAAATTATTGTTCCCTAAATAGAACTTACTTTCGGCAAAATACTCGATTTCGGTGCCATTTCAAATTATATCAACCACTTATTAGTTCCCTTATTACCGAGGCTTGAATCTACAAGTGAACATTTAGGAACTGTGCTGGAAACCTCAATAATCCCCCTATTCATGTGGAGCAAATAAGTCATTATTGTCGTATTCCTAATATGTTTCTACTTCAGGCACAACTAAATCCGGCAAAAAAGCCCCTTCTTTGCTACCGTTGACTATTCAATTACTAGTACGTCATCACTATTTATAGTCCTTTTCCAGGCCTTTAAGCTCGACCAAGAAGATACACCACGAAAGCATCAACTCAACCGTTCTCAAACAGACTAAACAAAGTGGAGTCTGAGGTTGTACATGAATAATTGTCTATCAGCGCCATGTCGACATTCAGTCGTCCTGCCACGTCCCACTACTACAGCTACCGCATCGCCCGAGGGGAGCAAGGCGTATTAACTTTCGAACCTTACAAATCCTACCTACTCCGTCACTGGCGATTTCGTAACATCCCTGTCGCACAGCACTCCTCATCGGTCCTCTATCAAAAATTTCTTGACTTCTACGCACAAGATGACTTCGTGGGTATGGATATGGCTCGGAAATTCGTCCAAATGGGTATGACAAGAGCAAAGAGATACTCAAACTATAAAGGGGGAAGGAAGTATGATGGCCAAGGGAAGGTTCAGAGGGAGAAGAGTAAAGGACACGAAGGGAAGGAGGAGAAGGAAGGAGCTAGCTTAGTGTTCAGGGAAGTGTGGGAGAGATGTATGGAGCATGAGGGTTATCAACGTCTAAAAGGGGAGTTCCTTAGGCAGCAGAAAGAGTGGGACAAGATGAAATCTGAAGAGGTGAAGGTTGAGGGAGAGGGAGAGGGAAACCAGGCGCTTGCATCAATACCAAAGAGCAGGATGAAAAGTCTGAACATGAAATCCGAAAATGATGATTAAAAACTCTCTGTTGTCCGGATATCTCCAAACGCCACGCAATGCATTAACCAAGCCCTTGAAGGACTTCATCCAGAATTAACTATGCCATCAATCTGATTTCGTGGTCTTGTTGTTGGTATCGTCATCGTTAAAGTTAATCTATTGGAGAAATTAGCATGTTCCACATGGCTTTACCCAATAACAAACTGTGTCCGCGAATGCAATCCATTCCTCCATTCCCCTCACATAAGGATCAGCCATCTCGTCCGGCAGTGTTTCATGACCCCAGATAACCATCTCATCAAACTCGGACTGCTCCTCGACGATTTTCACTTGAGGAGTCTCTTCCGCATCTTCTTCGTCCTCCGCAGTATCGTTTGATTGTGGCTTGGGCAATATTCGGTCGGTTGATGAGAGTACAACACCACGATAGCCCTTTGGGACCTTCAACTTCTTGCCGTGAAGCTTCCGCCCTCGAAAGTATGAAAGAGTCTTGCCATCTGCAGAATTGTGTATTAGAAGTAGTCCTCTTCACGAAAACATCAATTATGTCACACCTGAGAACGTTCTTGGATCCCAATATCTTTTTGAGGCATTGACGGGGCCATTATGGTGCACACGACATGGCAACACATTCGGAGTGCATTTACCCCTCTGGATTTTGCTCTTTCGAATCGCAAACATTTTTAGATAGTATCTGCTTGTATAGTGGTTTGCACGAAGTCAAGGCCCTTGGCGACGCGACGTTCTCCATGGGCGACGCGTCAAGAAGACCTCGGCAGCTCTGTCCAATCAAAAGTGAGCATGCCCCTGTAAAACCACCCGGGTATTTCCTGTACAAAGCGAAGAGCACTTATCTCGACGACGGCAATTTACAGTCAAAAGACCCTCAAATGCTCGGCTTTGAATTTGACAAAGAGTTTGTGGCACGATCTCACTTCCACATGAACACTATGTAACAGTTTAGGTGTCACTGCTCATCGAAAAAGAAAGAACGCAAGTTATGCAGCTCATTCTCATCCGTGGTAACCTAATTTTCTAATGGATTAGATGAGAATTTCTTTCATTTTCCATCTTCGTGGAATTGCAAATCCTTCGAGACTAGGGACCTGTTTCTCTACTCTATCTTAGATCTCTTTAGATTAAATAGGACATAAGTGTAGAGCCAAGGAAAATATGTGAGAAACTAAAAAGCTAGGGTCTTCACAGACTGTGCCTTTCTTATATTATGCACGACTTATCTGTGGCTAACCAAAGTGTTTCAGAAGTTTTCCCCTGGTGGTAGTCGAGAATAATGTTCAGCCTAGAATATCCCACAATAAGAATGCAGTGTTTTTGCACAGCGAGAAATAATATCAGGAAGTAAAGACCACGATGAGAGAACCTTAATAATCCGGTTGAGACTTGAAATAATGTAGGTAGCGAGAGCCAAAGTTCATAGCATTTTATATCTGAATACCTCGTCAAGAAGTTTCTTTGACTTATCCTATAAAATTTGAACATGTTCTCCCGAAACGATAAGAGTCCACTTGATTGTCTCTCAAATCAAAACTAAATCTCAGAGAACATGTTCAAATCCTCACAGTTTGAGACGAGATAATGGCAAGACTGCTAGCAAGAAGTTCAATTTGCCCCCTGACAATATGCTAAATCTATCCATGGCACCCTTCTACATCGCTGAAGTTTCCTTGGCGAATTAGAAATATGGTACATCACTTCTCTGAATTTAGAAGCCCACTACTTTCTATGCTGAAACGGTACCTGGTCTGCAATTATCTGTCGGGAAATACCTACCCCGCTTTTTGTAAGCCACTGTTGAAAATTTAATCTCCTTGATAGTACCACTGTTCGATCGCACAAAGGCCAAGGATACAGGTACAATCACTTGGCACCTCACTTGGTGCTATGTAAGTATGAGGCCGGGGATACAATCTTATGGGTTTGTCAACGCATGTGCGATTGTCTGTAAGCATCCTATTGGCGCTGAGAGCAGATAGGGCCGCTTAAACAAGGATTTGGCAAGTTGTTTGACTGACCATCGAGAAGGGTACTGTTCTCGCTTAGAGCTGGTGTGTGATCGTATCTTACTGTACTAGGGAGATACTTCGCAAGTTTTAATGGGAATACGATATATAGCCACTGAATGATTTCAAAATTGTATTCATGTATTGTTGCTTCTGTTGCTCTAACACCGCCACATTAATTACCTTTTGCTTTGTTTAAGATGCCTGCACCTTAATCACAGAGCCCTCTATCCGTTGAAGAAGCCCACTTCTCGCACATGCTTCTAGTTACGGTCTCCAGACACAATTTCACACTATTCATAATCTATTTTACAAAAATTTACAGACAAGAACTTAGTGCTTCAACAACACACCTTTCAGTAGCACATCTGCACGACTCTTCTCTTTCCCTACAAAACGTAACCAAGTGCCTCACCCCAACCCTCCTCCTCCTCGCCTCCTACTCGTTCACCTCAAAGTCAAATTTCACACCACCAAACAATGCAGTGGAACTTCCACCACCTCTGATGTTTTTCTCACATCAGGCTGCAAAATTTTCTTCGGTGGCAACATCCGGGGACACATAAAAAATGGACAACTGAAGACAACAATAATTTGCGACTTATAGCGACGGTAAATGCTGCCATGCGAATATGATTGAGACGTGGCTGTATGGCTATGAGGAGGGAGTTGGTGTGTAGAGTTACGGGGTGGTGAATCTAGAGGATATCGAGAAAGGAAAAAGAGAGAAGTTTATTTGTTGAGAACTGGAGTTTCAGAAGGGAGTTGCCTTTTAGTATGTGTTTAATTGTTCCATATCCCCGAACCTTTGGCAAGATTGTGTAACAGCCTCCAAGACCTTGGACGTTGTTGGTGGTGGCGTTGCCACGTTGCCCACCGAAGCTTCATGGACAATTAGGATTTTAAGAGGGTAGAACATCTTCTGATGCTCATTCTGCGTGAGTGAAACTGGAATGTAAGATTTCGGATATTCCTTTGGGCATATTTGGTGTGTATGATATGTTAAAACTTGGCGATAAACGCTGAATGGTCTAATTTTTCTAGTTGAAAATTGCTGAAAGACGTTATCATTTTCTTAATCTCGCCAAATTTTTATACCAACAGAGCAGAGCTCACTCCAGTATTGTACCAAGCCCCTGTACAGTGAATTGCCCCTTTTAACAATAAGCGTTTGTGTAACATTTCTCGCTTAACTATGCGTACTGTCACCCTCCCCTTTCGAACTTTGGCGAGCGCCGAAAACCTTAAGGCATATCTAAAACCTGGCCAATTCTTCTTCTGTAGACTGGGTCTCTCTTTCGAGTTTAATCTAGCTACCTACAGAGGTAGCAAAAGCCAAAAACATTACTAAATAACCACGTGCATGATAATGCCCTGCTAAGGGCAAAAACCATTGAAACTCACGTTATCGCATAGGAGAAGCGAAAGCGGAGAACGGTCTCCAAGGAACAACTAGCGCGAATCTTCCCACAGTATCAAGTCTAACCCACCAAAAATATACATCACCTATTGCCTACCCTCCCCGTCCTCCCTGTCCTCCCCGTCTCACCGCTTGTTGTTCAAAATGCAGCAGTAGGGCACCGGACGTTACAAACCACCCACACATAGCCAATAATCGTCATCGTAGATAATTGTGTAGAATAAATTCCGCGTTGTGGCCGTGGGGCAGTATGCAGATTGTACAGGGGCACTTTCCGGGAGGTGACAAGGGTTGAACCTTGTAGATTACATATGCGAACGCTTGTTTCTTCAACACATCAACTTCTGGCAATACACAACGATCTTGTCTAGCAACACGAAATTATTCTCGTGAGTGAAGATGGATTGATGGCCTGAGGAGTTCGGATTGTAGAAAAGTCCGATGATTATAATTGGGAGAGTCAGATGAGACGAAATCAAAAGTCATGATGTCAGTGGATCGCGAGTCGTGGAGCACGTAGAAGAATATCAAACGAGCCACAAAACAAAGGGACCGGACGCCACGTCCAGAACAACTTAGGAAGACAATCCTCAATTAAATACTCTTAGAATTATAGAATAGCTTCCAGGCCAATACTGCCAACGGCGATAAGAACAATTGCCTTTTGTACCTGGCATTGAAGTTCTGTAGATGGTTACGGTTTATCCAGAGCTTCTCTATGCACGGTTGCACACCGGGAAGTCAATTGTATCAAGCTTCTAGGATTCTTAGGCACGGGCGTATTAAAACGCGCTAATGGTGGGGGGTTCGATCTGCTTCCTCCCTTGCTTGACCTAATTCAGTCAAGCCTAGAACTTTCGTCATGGTCCGGTTCCTGAACAGGCCGAGCTCTACTTCACATAATATTGCGCCGGGGTCCGTGGTATTTCTACTTCATTGATGCCTTTTCTTCAGAATTTCACATTGTTTGTTCAATCTACCTCTAACTCATCTCTGCAAGTTTCCTTAGTTTCACAACCAGAATCATCACCTCCTCGAGGCTTCCTGGCCAGCGAATTGTTCTTGCGGAAATTGTTTGCTCGAAGACCTCTCTTCGAAACACAATTGCAATAGATCAAGAAATTGTTTGCGAGTAGAGAAGCAACCACGCTCCAGCTGTGGTGTAGATATATTTCCCAATATCGATTAAGACTGGTCCTATAATTCTGGGACCAACTCAACAAGTTTTAGTCATAGACAAAGGTGTAGACGGCGATTTTGCGCCACTTTTTTCATGCCCATCAAATTGACAATGGCTACCTATATCACCCAACCTCTAGCTTATGGAAGCGATCTCCTTCGAAATGCCCTCGGAAATGTGACATGGGGTCCAGCACTTTCGATTTCAAAAGCCACAGTAGCATCTCTCTTTTCTCGCATTGAGACAGGCACTTTGATTATAGATGACCAAACCTCTGGTGGTCGAAAAGCTACCTATGGCCAGCGAATCGAAAAGGGAAGCTCGAAACACACCAATGGAGTCAACGGCCATTCGAAAAAGGGTGGGAAGGTAGGATCAGTGGAGGTGGTCGTCCACAAGGAGGCTTTCTGGGTGCGATTGTTCTTATTTGCAGATATGGGTTTCGCAGAATCATATATGTTGGGCGAGTTTGAATGCTCAGATCTGACAAAATTCTTCGAGGTATGTTTTGAAATATTCCAGTCAGATCTCAGGAGTCTAACCAAGTAGCTCTTCATCCTCAATCGAAACCAATTGGCGAACGCGACAACGTTGACATCCTCTATCGCTGGAACTATCACCGGACTCGCTAGAAGCACAAACACTCTTTCGAATTCGTTGTTGAATGTTTCGGCGCATTACGACATTAGCAATGAGATGTTTGCAGCTTTCCTGTCTGACGATATGACATATTCTTGTCCCATTTGGAAGCCTCACCCTAGTGCAGATGAAGAAGAGGAGTCACTCGAAGCAGCCCAGATGACTAAATTGTATCGTTTCATAGACGGAGCGCACATCAAGCCCACGGACCATGTTTTGGAAATTGGGACTGGATGGGGTTCTTTCGCCATAGAAGCGGTGAAGAAGACGGGTTGTAGAGTTACATCGTTAACTTTATCTATAGAGCAAAAGGCTTTAGCTGAAAAGAGGATTTCCGCAGCTGGCTTTGAGGACAAAATCGAGGTTAAGCTTATGGACTATCGGGCCTTGCCAACACCCAGAGTTCCGTATGATAAAGTAGTTTCTATCGAGATGTTGGAAGCGGTTGGCCGGGAATACCTGGAGACGTACTTTGCTTGTATACACCGACTTCTCAAGAAGGACGGCATAGCTGTCTTTCAATGCATAACCATGCCAGAAGGCAGATACGAGGGGTATGCGAAGGGCGAAGATTTCATTCGCAAATACATATTCCCAGGAGGCCATCTCCCATCCATCACTCAACTCTTAGACAACATTATCAAGGGTTCGGAAGGAACACTCGTAGTTGAGCGAATCGAGAATATAGGGGGTCATTACGCAAAGACTTTGCGTTTATGGAAAGATAAATTCATGGCAAACTTTGAGTCCAGAATTCGACCGGCTTTGATGCTCGAACACGAGGATATGGGTGACAGGGAGGTGGAAGTGTTCCGGAAGAAATGGGAGGTGAGTGCTAAAAGTCCCTTTCCAGTGGATTCTTATTAACTGAAGTCCCAATAGTATTATTTTTGCTATTGCGAAGCTGGCTTTGCCACTAAGACACTCGGAGACGCGATTATTACAGTCGGCCGGGAGGGAGCTATGGAATTAATGGAAGGTATTCCTTTATAATATCTGCCACCATCCATTCAGGCGTTGGCGTCCGGGTGATGTTGAACATGTGTAGCGTCGTCGCATATTCTGGAGCCCTGATTTTTCCTGGTGACAATCCAGATCATATAGAATATCTATAGAGACTTATTACCATGTAGATAGGGTTGCAAGGAGTTTTGGCTAGTAGTTTGCAGGTGAGGTGAAATTGTGATGGGGACTCTGGATAATGCCTCCTCAATGCATCAATGCTTGGTTTTCTTCTTCTTCTTTTTGGGCTTTGGTTTCGCACCTGCTCCTGAAGTCTGTACTGGAAATCGTGCAGCATGGTCGATATCAAAGGCAGACTTATGCCGCCTGAATAGCAGCATTGCTGTTCGCGCATCCTCGATACTAGAATGTTCTCCTTCCTGTATCTCAACACCCAGAATCTCCCTAGCAAGCTTTTTCAAAGCTGGTTGTCGTCCCGCACTGTACTTTCGGAATGCCGGAAACTTGGCAGTATCCCGTAAATCCTTCTTAGGGTGTCCTAGTATGAGAACGTCGAGGTCGTTTTTGAGTGCATGGCCAACAACAACTCTTCCTTTGAGAATAGCAGCGACCTCCTCTTGTACCGCCTCAAACTCTCGAGCAGTAGCCATGTTCTTTGGCGATACCCCACTAACATTCGTTCTCCAATCCGTGACTAGCTCCTTTGGGCGTACAAAAGAATCGTAGATTTGTGCTCCATGGAAGTTAACGATACTGACTCTCGCAAGAACGGATCGGTCCTCCTCACCACCTACTGCTACCATTTCGCAATCGATTCCAATGTATTGTCCAATGTCCACATCTTTACAGAGGCCCCCATTGACTTTGTCTTTACCTGCTCCTTTGATGGTGGTGTCGTTCAGATCTCCTCCATATGCATCCGCTAGATCTCTTGCCGAAATACCGTTGTCCTCAGCCCAAAGTGCCAGTGATGTTGATGGTGTTTGTTCTGGTGCTTTGGTTTGCTCTGAACTTGCGCCGTTCCCCATCTTTCTTCTCTTTGTGCCTTCTGACACCTGCCTTTCTTCCTCTAACCGTCTCCGTTTTGCGATCGAATTTCGCGACTGCTCTGTGGGTACAGATTTCCGTTTGCGATCTGAAATGGCTTTAGACTCTTCCTTGAGAACACCCTGAAGCTTTTTCCAGTTGCTAGAAAATCCAGGCGCCATGTCGTTAATGCCGTGTGTTATCGATTCATGATTTTTGTCGAAAAAGTTTGGCAATGGAAGATTTGCGGCAAACCTGACTTTTTATAACCCCTGTAAGCAAGCTCGGACGCTAAAGTACCCCGCTGGAGCCTTCCCTACAGCCTTGCTCACCCCTCCATCGGCGCCCATATCAAAAGCCCATGATCAACAGAACAACATTTTGATTTTCATCAACAAAATCCCGATTTTCATCATGACGAGCGGCGCACAAAAAGAGGAACCAACAGTTGGCTCACCGGCCCCGAGACAAAAGGGCCGAGCGACTATCGATACATTGAGGTAAGTTATACGATTTTCTGCCCTTCGTCGCATTGCGACTTACAACGTGCTGCAGCATAGGGTGCCTGGCTATGGTCGAGAAGGTGAGTTCCCAAGATTATTCGCCAACATCGCATAATTCCAATATTTTCATGCACTTTTGTTTGGAAACTATATTTCCATGTTTTCCATTGCTTGATGCTTTTTCTTTTATCTGTTATGGTGCTAAGACTTCTCACAGGATGGTCGACCTCGAAGAGCAGAAATTTTGAGCATTAAGGAGACTAAGAGTGGCCGACAATTCTATTGCAATTTTGACAACTTCAACAAACGTTTGGATGAATGGGTTCCGACTGCTCGAATCCATTTTGACCAAGATGTTGAGTGGCCAAGTCCAGAAAAGCCAAAAGAACCGAACAAGAAAGCCGCCCCTCCAGTGGCCAAAAAGACAACAGTCACCAAAAAAACACAGAAGCGGCCCACAGGAACGAGAGAAGCTTCTATCATATCGGAAGGAGAGACGCCCCACCCCTGGACAGAATTTACAGAGTCACAAAAAGCTACACCCGATGCCGAAGGAGACATCACCCTTGCTTTAGATCTCGATGCTACTCCAGGTGCAGACGATGATGCTATGGATGTGGATGAAGCGACGGCTGAAGCAGTAGCAGCAAAGTCTCAGGCGCCAGAACAGTTCAACAGTGAAGAAGAAAAGAAACGACTCAGACATGGAGGCTCTATGACCCAGAACCAGGCCGAAATCTCGCGGATCAGGAATATTTCCAAAGTGCAGTTCGGGAAATATGATCTCTTTCCATGGTACTTCTCGCCATACCCGGAAGTCTTCACACAAGAAGATCTGATGTACATTTGCGAATTCTGTCTAAACTACTATGGTGACGTAAAGTCATTCACTAGGCATCGTCAAAAGTGTACCCTTTTACACCCTCCAGGAAACGAGATATACCGCGACGACTACGTTTCATTCTTCGAGATCGATGGGCGTCGACAACGAACATGGTGTAGGAATCTATGTCTTCTGTCGAAAATGTTCTTGGATCACAAAACACTATACTACGATGTTGACCCCTTCCTCTTCTATGTGATGACATCTCGAGATCAGAAGGGACATCACTTGGTCGGATATTTCTCCAAAGAGAAGGAAAGTGCAGATGGCTACAATGTCGCCTGTATCCTAACACTCCCACAATACCAACGCAAAGGCTACGGACGCCTCCTTATTCAATTTTCGTACGAGCTTTCCAAGATCGAAGGAAAGCTAGGATCTCCGGAAAAGCCCCTGTCCGACTTGGGTCTTCTATCCTATCGCCAATATTGGACGGAGAATATGATCGAGATCCTTCTCGAGTACAATGAGAAGGAGGAAAAATGCAGTATTGACGCTCTTGCTGGTCACCTAGCTATGACCTCTGGCGACGTCGAAAGTACGCTCCAAGCGCTGAAGATGCAGGTTTATCTCAAGGCTGAGCATAAGATTGTGATACCAACACATCTCATCAAACGGCACGAGGCTATGAAGGAAAAGCAGAAGTCGAAGCCGAAGAGGATCATCAATCCAGATATGATCATGTGGAAGCCACCGGTGTTTCCTGCTAGTTCTCGGACATGGGCGTGGTAGACAAACAGGGAAGAGGTAGGTGTCGTCAAGCATGGAGTATTAAGAGCGGTGATATATAATTGGAGTTCTGAGGCTGCAGGCACTTTATCTTCACACGGAGTTCCAGGTCAGATGGTGCTCCGGTTGCATCGAAGAGTAGGCGTCCTTCAATTTGTGCTTAAGTACCTATCCCCTGCGGACAAACATGGCCATACCCTTGAAACTGTCTATACCCCATTTTCTAATCCTCGTGTTGTTGCTTCTAATAAATTACGTGTCTGCTACGCAAGCAGAGAAAGAGGTGTCGTCTTGCAATCACCGTATGAGGAGACAATGATTCACAAAATTTGTGATAAGCTTCCCCCTCACTGAATATTTTCGCGCCTGTTTGCTTTTGTCATCTAGCAGTAGATTTCTTTTCCTAGTTAGCGTTACCCTGGGTGGAAGATTGAATGGCCCAGAAGGTAAGGACATTTCATGTGGGAGCAGAGAGTTTGATGTCGAATATCGTACGAGATATAGAAATAGCAACGAGTATTGATTCACAGAAATATAACACGTGAAGTCTGTAATCGTGTCCACTTTTGTTGTCGAGCTATTCGTTGTGTCGTGTCTATTTTTGACGTCGAGTACTATTTACGGGTTCACTTGTTTGAGATATTCGTTGTGTCGTGTCTATTTTTGACGTCGAGTACTATTTACGGGTTCACTTGTTTGAGATATGGAAGTTTTACAATTTATCTTCGTAACACAAATCCTGGAGTCTACACTCGATATTTTTTTCGTCCATTTTGTCACTCTCTCTATGTTCTTGATTAAAGCTTTCATTTGAAACAACACATGCTCACTCAAGCAAGTTAGCTAGCTATAAGTTGGATGTCGAAAAGCCTCCTGTACACTACTTCTCACTAAATTCTCCAAAACACATGTTCCCCACTTTGCGCCACTATATCGATATCAGGCAATCCCTCCATGCTTGTTGCACTCCCCACTCCCTATAACACCACACTGGCAAGCCCTAGCGAAAACCCCAAATTATCCGCCTTCTCCTCAATCTCACTTTAGTTCAAATTCGATAGATATATTGCACCCTTCAACACGTTTTCACCTAGCATATCATATTTTCTTTAAACTGCTATTACTAGCCTCAGCTATTAGCACCCATCACTAGCGACATACATAAAAAGTGCGAAATGTAACAAAACCTGTCTGTGGCATAACACAGCACCGATGTCTCGCTAGCCATACTACATAGTATACCAAAGCGGCACGAAACACTTCGTTACACTTATGAGGCTACCAGCGTCTCATAAAGCCATCAAACAAGAAATCAGATGTACAACAAAAGTGGTTTGTCGAAAGTCCATATCACTAATGTGCTCAAGTGATGCTACAATGTGAAAACCAGTATTTTATGCAGTACCGTGAAAGGGGTTATTAGAAGAGAGCATTCAGCATGCTTTATTCTTACAAATTGTGACCCGCCCAGGGGATTTGGTTCCTATATTGTCTCACAGCTTGGGGCGCCATAAAACGAGGAATGATCTATCGCATAAATCCACAGAAAGGTTTTCATAATTTCATTGCATCATCTTATATCCACTACTTCGCAAATTATTAGATCCCCGAGTCCCTCCAGCCATTGCCCCCATGCACTCTGGCACGCATTCACGACGGTAAGCCCATATATACCAATTCACTTCTCGTTGCTCGCTCCTTTGATGACTCTTGTTTCTGAATCTGCAGCTCGCTCCACCTCCAACAGTTCAGTCTCCATTTGCATTCTCGTCTGCTAAATAATTTGCTGCAAAGGTTCAAATGCTATGTATCACCATGCACTGAACGCCTTTCAATGTTTTCTACTTACCGGAATATGTGCGATCGTCGCTCATTATAACAAGGAACGATGAGTGCCGCACGCGAAACATCTTAAACCGAGGGTACCAGATGGTAAAAGGGGTGCTCAAGATTTATCCTTCTTATAGAAGAATCCTCGTTTTTTCTTCTTCTCTTCGCCTTCGACTTTGGTCTTTTTCTCTAATTTCTTACTATCGGAGCTGCTTACACCATTGAGGGGAATTGGTTGTCTCCCGCTAGCAGAGTTCATGCTCATAGCAGCAAGACCGGCAGTTGGTGGCTGCGGAGACGGTTTATCATAATTGGCGCTGCCGTTGCCTTGTAGTTGTGGAGCGCTCGGGTTGCGTTGTCCACGAACCGGCAAACCACCGCCAGGGACGAGATTTTGGGGTGGTGGTCGTGGAGGTGGTGGGTCATTTCGCATGAACAAGTGATCTGGAGCCTTGGGCTGCGGTCGGTCAATAGGTAGATCTAGTCGCCTTCTCGATGCATCTAGTTCTCGAAGTTGTCGTATAAAGAGGGACGGAGTGAGCATATGGCTCGTAACCAGAAACACATCTTTGCCTCGCGTATTGGAAACCTCGTAGCATGCTCTAGATTCTGAATAAGTGGCACCTCCAGCCATAAACACAATGATCCTTTGTCGATTTTCTACCGTGGACATGCGATTCCGCGCCCATGTTGGTTTTGCACTACGCAGAGATGTCTGGGATTGCATTGCTAATTCTGCGCTATTGTCCATTGGCTGTCTGGTAAACGGGAAGATTGCTGTATCCAGGCCTCGATTTGATAACATGTCCTCGAGCATGATTTTGAGATTTGGTTCAAACCGTGATAGCGCATATTCCTCATCTATTGCGGCTTGATGCGTCTTAATAGGGAAAACAGGCGTAGCTGTTATCTTCTTTTCCTTCAGATCCTTCCTCAAGGTCCTGCCACCAAGAAGGTCCAGGTTTGAAATCACCTTGACATCGTCTGGCTCGCTTGGGAGTTTTGCGTGAATGAGCATTCGCCGGATATCATCAATAATCGTCCCCTCACGATAAAGACAGTACGTCATTATTAGTCGCAGTCGATCCGAGGGTCCAATTGCGTCGTCATCTAAGAGTCTCACTACCTGATCAGACACATTCTTAGGCTTTCGAAGATCTTCGTCGAATCCAGTCGCGAGTGATTGTTCCAGGGCTGCAAGATCTGGTAGACGGTGGTTTTGAAAGATGTTCATGCACTCTTGTGCCATGCTCAGATGCAGAGAATACGCTTCCTTCAGCTCCTGGAACTGTGGCAAGCCTGCTAACATATCCTTTATAGCATTCAAGCTTGTAGCATCTCCTTCGGTATTGGTAAAATGTGGATTCTCCTCAATGAATCTCTGAAAGTCACCCATCAACTTCTCAATAGTGTCCTTCATGTGGCGATGCCGGTTCTCGACCCAAATTTTGTCCTTTTCACCGATCTCCATTTCCTTTTCCTGCTGATCGGCGCCACCTTCATTTACAACGGTTTTGTATAGCACCTTATCCCCTACTTTAATTGGTAATAAATCATGTGCCATGGCTTGGTACGTGAACTCATGTATGAGGGGTGCCATCAAGTCTAGTGAGCGGTCCGTTATCATGAGAATTCCTGGTGGTCGATTTGTTGGGGGCGGATAGTCGCGGTTGAGATTCGCAAATGAATCGAGCTCAGCCTGAACCTCGTTGGCTAAGTACTCGCACAGGACACTTGCTTCGTGTTTAGGGTTAGGGGGATCATTCCGCGGCTTGTACCACCGCACTTGGGGATACTCTCCCAGCGAAACACAGACACCCACAATCTACTGCATGTTAGTTCTTTAGGTTACTGATAAACATAAAATAGGGATCTGACCTTTTGTGCAAGTTCCTTCATATGTGGCACCACGAGTTCACTGCATGCTGGGTGATATAGCATGGGGAAGCTCCATGGATCTCTAAGCGTGATGAGGTGTGATTCGCGGGGGAAGTAATCAACAGGCAGAGTTTGAAAGTTTGCTATTTGCTCTTGAGCCTGCCTTGACTTGTCGAAACGATGGCGCAGTTGAGGGTCTAATAACGCTGTCCACACGAGAAAGCATTTACGGTATCGCCGTCGCTCGAAGTCTGCCATCAAACAATCTACAATATGTGGTTTAGGAGAAAGGAGGTAAATGGCGTCCATATCAGGATTCATGTCTCGTTTCTCTTCAATCCTTTCGATGTCTTCCGAACGTTTAGCAGTTGTATATCCTAAAGAATTACTAGCACCCACTCGCAATATTTTCATTGAGAATGTCGTCCTCCTTGACTGCGTTATCTATTATTTTCTTCGAGCCTTCGTCAATGACCAGCACTTTCCACTATGTGGCCCAATCAGTCAAGTCGGTGTGAAAGGAACAGTAGACCTACGTCGCCTCGAGTAATTGATTTGATGGTACTGAGGATGACTACAATTCTAGTCAGTCAGATAACAAAATTGTAACAAACTTTACTTACTCTCCCGTTGTTCACGAATTGCAGAGAGCCCCATGGTGAGATGGTCGAGGAGCGCCTCGTTCGGTCGCTGGAATCGTGGTCACTGTCTGCAAAGGGGGTCAACAATGGCTCGGCAAGAGACGAGGAGCTGCAAGGTTCTGTCAAAGTCTTCGAGGGGTTTTCACCGGGAGGTACGGAGGTATTGGGTATGGTTAGAAGTACGTCTTAGCGGGGTGTTCTTCTTGCGATCCAGAAACAGAGGCGTTTCGGCTTGGCGGATTCTGCCAGGCGGTGACGCCGCCTTTTAGGCGCCTCCCTATGTCAGGGAAATCCCTTGCTCACCTGGTCGCAGTTGCACCGCATCTTCAAACAAAACGTCATGTGTCACTTTTAAGTCGGTTCTATTTTGCGCTGACGACTACTTGTGAGTATAGTGAAAGCTTACAACTCGAAGAAAGTTTCCTTTCAAATTCTGTAACATTTGTGTCAGAATTCCTACGAGAGAGTGCTGCAAATGTAGTGCCCTCCTTAAGAAGTACTGCATTCTGGAGCCGCTATATTTATGCTCTCCACGCTTGGGAATACACCTGCTCCAAGCGTTTCAAATATAGTGGGTGCTATGCTCAACTAGTATATCTTTCCCTATCGCATTCTAACCAGAGAAAAGAGCCATACATATATTTAGGAGAAGATAGTGTAATTCTTCTCCCATCCTGACTGAGATATGTGACTTGATTATCCTAGCATTTGGAGCGTCCATATAAGAAACTAAAGTGCAATGTGTGTGAACTAATTCCTTAGAGTCTTGGAATTAAACGGGTCTGGATCTTTCGCTATATTCGATGTATTTCACAATGCAACCATGTCGGTTCTGATGTATAGCTCTTTCCGAGCGCCGGGAAGATACCAGAGTGAGGCAAGGGCAATGCTGCCAGATGAAAAACGAACAATAGGAACAGGAATCTTGGGAAGAAAGGCTAGCGGCACAACACAAAATTACAATGCCCGGCGAAAAAGGGTATCTATTGATAAAAAATGAAAGGTCCCACGGCCCATTAACTGTCGACAATAATAGCCATGTGACCATCCATCATGGCCTTACTACAGCCTTAACCTCCCCCAAGGTAACGCTCTACATCCTCATTCTGATAGAACATCTGCCTCAACCTTTCAGTTCTCTTCCTATTCCTCTCATCTAGTTTCTTAATCTTTCCTGCGTCTAATCTTGTTGGTTTTTCTGTCTTTCTCCTTTCGCATTCTGGCGGTAAAACCACGCCGATTCCCATCTTGTCATCCTTCAGTGTGACCTTGATAGGATTTTGTATGCCTTGACCCGAGGCTCCTAAACCAAGCCGCGAGTCTGGATCCCAACCATAGGAGGAAAGATATGCAAGGCCCTTCCGATTGCGATCAACGTGCGATGGTGGATGAGAATGTTGTAGACAGACTTGGTGAGCGAGAGAAGCTTCGTGAGGACGTTTGATTGAGCTTGGCGCTAAAGTTGATGAACCTGCGTCTGCTACGCCATCATGCAGTGTTTCTTTGGCAGAGGGATAGGAGGATAGCGGTAAACTGCAGATCTCGCAGATCGATACCGGAATTTCTTCGCTTTTGTTATGTTCTGCCGTGAAGATTGCAGTTCCTGTCGTAGCACTATCTTCAAAACCTGACGGAAGGACCAACCTCAGATACATATCGCCAATGGACTTTGCTGGTGTGCTACTGAACGTCGCACTCGATGTGACGCTTGAAGTGGATGGAACAAACTTTACTCTTTTGCGCTTGATGCCTGCACCAAAGACTCGCTGGTCTTGGAGCGGTATTTCATATTCATCATCCTCTGGCATTGCTCCTTCAATGAGATGTGATGTTACAAGATGGCCAATTTTGTTGTCAGAGTTGGAGAAGCAAAGCCAGCTGTGCTGTGGATGCGAATGCGCCAACGAAGATCTCCAACCACGCTAATAATTTAAGCTTAAAAGTCATCAAGCGTCTATTATTAGCACCACACAAAACTAGACTAGGCTAGGCTAGCTACGTACGGAGTACTCCGTCCATCACAAATTCACAGCCTCGCGTTTCCATGAGGAAGAACCGGCAGCCTTCATCACACATCATCTGCGACGGTCCGGACACGCAAAATGCCATTGCCCTTCATCGCCGAACTTTTAGTGAAAGGCGTCCCGGGCTTACCTAGTGTATGGAAGATCCTTCAAGTGGTCACCGTCATTGCGGTGATCTCGTTGGTGAAATGGATATCCATCGGCGCATCGAATAAAGCAGAACGAAAGCTCCACGGAAAGGTGGTGATCATGACGGGTGGAACTTCAGGGATAGGAGCTGCAACAGCTCTGTCTTTGGCACAAAGAGGTGCACAACTTGTGCTTCTAGTCCATCAGTCTCCGAAGGATCTTTTCCTCCTCGATTACATCGAAGACCTACGGGAGAGATCCGGAAACGAGATGATATACGCAGAGCAGGTTGATCTGTCCTCTTTATTCAGCATACGACAATTTGCTACTAAATGGATCGATAATGCACCGCCACGACGCCTGGACATGATCGTATTGTGTGGCTCGACTCTTACGCCACCGGGAAAGGCTCGTGTTCTTACAGACGAAGGATTGGAGGAAAATTGGATGGTCAATTACCTCGCGAACTTTCATCTTCTCAGCATCCTCAGCCCAGCAATACGTGCCCAGCCTCCAGATCGCGATGTTAGAATCATTTTTACGACTTGCTCGGCATACATCAACTCTCCTGCGATCGATGATGGAAGCGAGGCTTTGAAGAAAAAAGATTGGTCAACGTCAAAAGCATACACTCGAAGCAAGTACGCCTTGATGGTATTTGGGCATGCTTTTCAGAAGCATTTAGAATCATACAAACGGCCTGATGGAGCCCCTATGAACTCCCGTGTCCTATTCGTTGATCCTGGATATTGCCGAACTCCTGGAATGCGAAGGTATCTAACACGAGGGACTTTGTGGGGTTTGTCGTTATATCTGATTCTCTGGCAAAATGTGTGGTTATTCTTGAAGAGCTCCGAAGGAGGTGCACAAAGCTTGTTGTATGCCTCTATGGAGGCTACACTTGGGCGAGGTCATGGCGGTAGACTTATCAAGGAATGCCGGGAGATTGATTTCGCTCGAAAGGACATCACGGACGACAGGATTGCTAAGAAGTTATGGGAAGGAAGTGAGAAGCTCATTGAACGGGTTGAGAGAGAAGAAGCAGTCAAACGAGCCTTGCAAAAGAAGGAAAAGGAAGAATCTGAAAACTCTCAGAATTCTCCCGAAGCTGGAACTTCAAACATGAATTCAAATAACAGCACCGAAACTAAAACGACAAAATCTCGGCGGCAGAGGAAAGGAAAATGAATCGAGTTAAGCATGTACCGATATGGCAATAGCATAGCAATGGAGCCTTGGTTCGGTTGATCTCTCGCTTTTGAATTCGTGGTATTATGGCGATTGCTCATCAGATTTACCGACTACTTATTATAACGTCGCTCAAAACTCACGATGCTGATTGAGTTAGGTAATTATTAAATGATGGACTCCGCCCCCCAACCCCCAAAAAAATCTCCACCCAGGTTTCACAAAGCCTCCATCGTACAGCAGTGTGTGAGCCCCGCTGACATGATGACAGTGTTGTCAGCAAACGAGCCAAGTGAACGATGAGTGTCAGTCTCCTCTGAGAGGCGCCGATGCGGTCTTCTGAACACAACTAGTTCACTTCATCTTCCTACATCGTATTTCTGGCCTCAAGAGGAGCAATCAATTTCTGAAGGACTTAACCTTACTTGTTCCTCTGGCACCGAACGATATCGCCGCACTCAGAGCTGTGTTATGGTGCGAATCGTTCGTGGTGTGCCACACCTTCGACCAGGGTACCAATTGCAACCAATTAAGCGATCCGAAAGGATTCAAGGGGGGCGCAGCAACTTCAGCAGGATGTCTCGTCAACGAGGGTGCCGCTTCCTCTCACCCCGATCTTGATGAAGCCAAGGAAAGTAAACTCTCTTTAACTAGAGCTCCCCTGCAAAGTTGCTAGAGTTCCATTCGGGGCCTGGATCTTCACAAGCTTTCCGTCTCAGATGTATACCTTCCACTCCCTTGTCACTCCTACAACTCCTTCTCGCTCTCCACAATACGCAAAATAGAACAGCTGTTTACGGTGCTCAGAACGTTCCTACGCTCATATGGAGCAATGAAAACATCTAGCCTCGCAATATCTCCAGAGTGTTTGCTGAATGATCATTTACCTAATGGTTCTTTACTCACATTCGTTTTGCGTGTATATTGTTTTCTAGTTTAATGTTTCGTAATAATCCTCAAGTTTCCTATCGTTTACTTTCATGAACATAGAGTTATGACGCAGGAGACTCGAGAGGTTCGAGAGATTCGTCCACAGTCGGAGCAGATCAGCGCACCAATTCCAAGCAGGTCCTGGGATCGACATCGTTCTATAGATAGGCATCAAGGAGGGGTTGGACGGACACTCAGCAATGTTTCTTATAATGTATCTCCCATATCGACGCCGGTAACAGCAGGCATACCACCATTAAGCCTCGAAATACCTCCTTTACCGCCTACAAAAGTGCCAGAGCAGTTGCCATCTGTAAGAGAATCACAAGAGCCTCCAGTCGTCAGGGAATCGCAGCCATACAGACCACTGAGAATATCACACCACACCCAGACGCTGGAGACCTATGATGTGAGAGGAGAAGCTCGAGTTGTATCACTTGCACCTCCAGATCCTACAACTACGCGGAAACCTGTTTCTGTAACGATTCGATCAAGAACAGCAACACCAACTTTAATTCCACCGCCAAACGAGAGGCTGAATGTAGTTTCTACAGACACTTTAGGAAATCATGTTCAGATTAGGGGAGGCTGGAGGAGACCGTCAGAAATCATCATAAGAGAGTTCTCACGATGGTCGAAAGTTATTAGTGGCGTCCTATTACTTGTCGTCCCAATCTTATTGCTTGCCCTTGCCATCAGTCTTGCAAGTCTCAATGGAAAGCCGACTGATGATAGAAAAAACTGGACGGCATATCAAGATCTGATGCGGATTGTATGTATACTGTGCGAGATCTCGTCAGAGCCTTTGTGACTAATATGAATGCAGGCTGGAACTTTCTTTCCAATAGCTTTCGCACTCCTCGTAGGTCGAGCAGTGTTACAAACAGCGACATATCTGCTTGAGCGTGGTACAACACTTGAGAGACTAGAGCAACTTGTGCGAAGCCAGACCTTCTGTGGTGCAATAACCACTCAAGTCCAGCTTCGGAGTTTCAACATTTTGGGTGTTGGAATTGTAGCAATCTTCATATTATCTCCGATTGGAAGCCAAGGATATCTAAGACTACTATCTCCTTCCATCAGCTCAAAAACCTCACCTCAAACAATGCCATATTTCACGACAGACACGCAGTCCCTGTTTGCGCAGGGCAATGCAGTATCTTCCGACGTACTTCAAAATACAATTCTCCGCTCACTGTATATTGGTGCACTTCTGTCACCTTCCAATATCAAAGCTTCCCCAATGGACCTTTGGACAAATGTCAAAATACCCTATCTATCCTCTTTATCGGAATCGAACACTTCCGACAGTTCTTTTTGGGTATCGATTGCACCAAACGACACAGTCGTATATTCATCTCTGGTTGGGTTGCCAATAGGTGGCCTCCAACACGGCCATACAGAGCTCCAACTCGAGTCCAGTTACATGGAACTGAACTGCGGCTCTCCTATCCGCCAAAACTCTACCTGGCATCTCTCGCCTTTCCAACGTGACATCGATTCCAAGAGCACACCAATTTCTCCTCCTAGGAACGGATCATACTTTGGTTCTGGCTTCAACATTACAGACTCCAGCTTTAACAGTACAGCAACATGGTCTATCGGGCTCGACAATTTCATCTCTCCACTCTTCAACAACACCCTCTCCGTCAACTCCCCACCGCCCAAATATTGCGTTCAGCCGTCTACCAACAGCCCTCAGCCAACACAACCCTTCCTCTCCGCCCCCTGCGCCCTCGCTAATCTCTCGCCAAATCAAGTGGAGTTGGGGACACTTATGTTTCAATCACACTCCCCCTCCACGGCCGACGGTTTCATAAACCAAGCCTTCTGTCAAACACGCACCGTCTACGTACAGAGCAAAATACAATGTACCTCCGCTGCCCATACGCCACTCTCCTGTCGTGTAACCGCACAACGGCCCTCCCAGATGTCACACGCGCCAACTGTGCTCACACCGCTCTCCTTCCCATCAGTCTTCCAACCTCTCTCCCTCTACCTCCCCCGCTCCTTCCGCATACAGGAGAACAGCGGGAACGCAGATCCCTCCCTCCTCTACCTCACTAACCCAGACACAGCCTCTCTCATTGATACCAACTCCGGCTTCGTAAACCTCGAAGGCTTCAGCGGCGAGGTGCTGGGGCGTCGTTTGGGCCAGCTCATCAACACGTACTACACGCTCTCGCAGGGCTACAGTATCATCGCGCAGGGAAACCCAGCCGCGTCTAGCTTGAAGGATTACCCGACACTGATGGCGAGTGTGACACTAGAGGCTGAGTTTTATAAAGTCAGTTGGGGCTGGTTCACGTTTGTTTTTCTGGCTGTGTTGGTTATGACGGTGGCGACGGTTGCGGGCAGTGTAATGGATCATAGGACGAGGAACCCGGAAGTGCTGGGCTGGGTAAGTGGGTTGCTCAGGGATAGCAAGTATGTTGAGGTTGAGGGGAAGAGAGGAGTGGTCCAGGCAGCTGAAGTTAGTCGGAAGAATAAGGACTTGCGGCTGAGAATGGGCGGTTTCAACGGGGGTGAGGTGGGCAATCTAGTCATTGCGAAGGATATCGATATTGTGGAAACCAGAAGGACTGGTCTTGTGTAAAATTTTGAGCGGTATATGGTGTTGGAGTTATAGTTTACGGGTCATATTATGGATAAAAGGATACCCTATTTGCAATAATCTTGAAGGAATGATTATGCAATCATAATTTTTTTGACATTATTATACACCTCGCTATGCATACGTCTAAATTGAATTTCCTTCTCATGAATATCATCCCCAAGTCCCTCCACCGCCACCTCTCCCTTGCCTTTTTTGGGAAGACAACCGCCAATCATCTTCCGCCGCAAATTTATTATACAAAGGCTGGATTCTCTCTGCCTTCTTCCTCTTACTCAACTTATCGGTAGGTGCAACCTTGAAAAAGCTGGGTGCCGCTTCAACAAGCCATTTTGGCTCGATGCTCGTGGTGCAATGCATATACTCCTTGCTAGTAAGGATAAGCTCATGGTAGATAACCCATTCTGCTTGTTTGCCAAACAGTGCTGAAGAAGGATGCAGATAGATGGGCGTGCCTTCGATGAGAGTCTTGTATCCTTCTTGGGGATCTTTGCGTGCAGAATTGCGGAACAAGCCAGAGCAGAGAGCTTGACGGACTTTCTCCGTGCTACGCCCACAGGAAACGATCGAATGTTTGTATCGCTCCATGATCTTGACAAGTTGATCACGCACATCTTTCGCTCGACGCATAGTACGAGCTTGAATGAAGTTCTCGAAACACCATGGGCTAGCAAACTTGTTCTGCTTCCAGCCATTGTAGACATTTAGCAAGGTGAGATGGTCTCCATGGGGATCGTGAAACTTGGCTTTCTTTTGGTCCGCTTGGGTTTGCTTCTCTTTTGGTCGATAAAATGGCGGAGGATTAGAAAGCATAGCAACGATACTCAGAACTTCGTCGGAACAGGCGAGATCTACGGCTGCAATGAGGACTTTAGCTAAAGAAGGTTCCATAGGGAAATCGGCCATTTTCCGACCAAGTCTGGTAAGGAGGCCTTCGTCATCTAAAGCTGATAAAGCATACAATTCTTCTAGTGCTGTTAACATCGTGTTCGTCGGCGGAGGGTCCATGAAATCAAAATGTAGTAAGTCGTTTATTCCCATGGCCTTTAGCATCAGAATAGTATGTGCTAAATTCTGCCGTTGAATTTCGGGTATCGAAGTCGGTAACATCTCGGACTGGAAAGCAGCTTCTGTGTAAAGACGGAAACATTTCCCGGGACCGGTTCTACCAGCACGCCCAGCTCGCTGCTTTGCCTGAGCTTGTGAAATGGGTGTAATAACAAGTGAGTCCATCCCGAGCTTTGGGTCATAAGCGTTTTGCTTGACAAACCCAGGGTCGATAACATAGTAAATATGATCGATGGTAATTGAGGTTTCAGCGATATTGGTTGCTATAACTACTTTGCGGCATCCCGGAGGCGCAGGATCGAAAATCTTGCTTTGCATCTCAGTTGGAAGAGCAGAATACACGGGAAGAATGATGAGCTCCGGAACACTTGGCCCCAGCGCTTTCATACGTTCGAATAAAATTTCGCAACTTGTGTCGATCTCCTCTTGGCCTGTCAAAAAGAGAAGAATATCCCCTGGAGGCTCTGTTAAATGGATTTGCATGACTGTCACCAATGCTGCATCCAGATAATCAGACTCTGGTTCTCGGGAGTACATAACCTCGACTGGGAAGGTCCGTCCAGGGATAGAGAAGATAGGACACTCATTGAAATATGCCGAGAACTTGTCGGCATCTAGCGTAGCAGATGTGACAATGACTTTAAGATCTGGCCGACGCTTCAGAGTTTTCTTCAATAAAGCAAAGAGAATGTCAGTTGATATAGTGCGCTCGTGAGCTTCATCCAGCATGATGACAGAATATCGTTTGAGGTCAGGGTCTACCAGAACTTCACGTTGTAGCATGCCGTCTGTCATGTACTTTATCTTAGTGGTGGGAGAGGTCATGTCTTCGAAACGAATTGTATAGCCAACTTCCTGCCCCAATTGACATCCAACTTCTTCGGATACTCGCTTCGCCACTGACATGGCTGCTACACGACGAGGTTGAGTACAGCCAATTATGCCATTATTCGCAAAGCCAGCTTCTGCGAGGTACTGAGTTAATTGAGTTGTTTTGCCCGAGCCGGTGTCTCCAACCACAATCAACAATTGATTGGCATGCACAGCCTTGATGAGCTCGGAGCGAAAACGATACACCGGCAATGATTCTCGTTGTTGTTTCATGGTCATATCTGTCCGCCGTCCTAATGACTGTTCCTTGTTTTGAGTTGCTTTCTTCCACTCAGGGACTATTTCATTCGCTGTTGGCTTCGCGCTCTTCAAATCACTGGCGAATTTTCGCTCGTCTGGGTTTGCCATGGGGTCATGCCAGTTTGCAGACAGATCAACCTTAGAACCTTCTTCAGCCGCTTTGTCTTGGGCTTCTTGCTGCCGTAGTTCTCTGCGATCCTTCGCAAGAGTTGCTCCAGACATAGCCGCTCGATTCATAGAACCATCAGGCGCTTTCACCACACGTATAGGAGAAAGTTCTAGGGATTGCTTGGTTTGACCAGCAAGGAATGGAGGCTCCTCTTCCCTGAGCTCAATATCAACATCTTCTTCTAGCTCCATTTCGCCTTCTCCATTCAGAGTTGCATTGTAGTCTTCATCTAAATCGGGATAGTCTGATGCTTTTACCACACCAGAAGCGATTAGTTGTCGGATTTCCCAACGCTCAGGCGAAGTCATTCTCTTCTTGGGATGTCGAGATTTCCTGGGTATGTCTCCTTCAAATACGATAGACTTCTCGTCTATCAGACCATACTCTTCCCGGCCACCTCCAAGTCTCTCATTATTTGCGCCAGACTGTATTCTTGCTTGAGGAGCCAAATCCATACCAGTTTTTTGATCGACGTCCTTCATAGAAAGACCTATCCTTGTTCCTTCAATTTTGAGGACCTTTACCTTCACTGGCTGACCTCTAGATACCAAGTCTGATGGGTGGTTCACTCGCTGCCCTTCCACCAATGCTGACACATGCACAAGTCCATCTACCTTGCCTCTGACTCCATGAATATTGACGAAAGCTCCAAAGTCCTTGACACCTGTGACATGTCCCTCATAGACCTTGAAAATTATTGGCTCATCGTCGATTTCTGGAGTAGGTGGTCTTCTGAACTGTTCGTCGTCGTCTCTTTGCCTTCTGCTTGACTTATGTCCCTTTCGAATGCGACCAAACTCATCTTCCTCCTCTACACCTCTCCGCCTTCGTCTTCGTGTGTCATTTGCGGATTGTGATCGTGATCTATATCGTTCTTTCCGACTACGTCCTCGATCGTGGTCTTCTTTAGGACTTCGACTTCGTTTTCGACTAACTTCCGCAGGCTGCCTTATTTGCGCTTTCGGCTCTAGACCTTCAAGAAGCGCTAAAGTATCATCGATAGCATCCGGCCCATTATTCGCTTGATCTTCGCTCTCGTCCTCCCAGGGAATCTGTTTGTCTGGAAGTGCGAGTCCTTTGAAAACCTTCGTTTTCACTTCCGTCTTGCGCGATCCATTCTCAGCTGCGTCGCCATTTCTTCCTCCTCCGCCTTTGAACTTCGGATGCATAGTAAGAACAAGACGATCTACGCTTTCAATTAGACTCTGCGGAAAGTCGGCCTGCAGAGCCTTCTGAAAGTCCTCGAAAGACTTGGATTGTGTATGCTGCGCAATAACATACTCGGCGAGTGTCTTTTCGCTGATCCCTAAATGATTCTGAATCTCAGAGGTCACTTTAGAGACCAGGGACAAGAGTTCGAGGGATTCGAGATCATCCATATTGGCTTGTCAGATTTGGTTTGTACATCTGAAAGTTTTCGAGAAGGCTACACATTATACCGCGGCTGCGCGGTTATATCAAGCGCGACAAACGCGAGACCACCAACCTTAAGTCCGGCCCCGATATGTTGCAGGCAAGAACGCTTGACCAAGCCAGTCCACAAATTGTTAGGTTCAGCTTCAAGGCTCAAGGACCAGACTTCAAGGCTCAATGACCAGAAATGCCACACGACTTTTACTTCGCCCCAAGTTTGGAGCCTAGGCTTTCAGCCTTGCTTCAATTACCGCCTGCGTGAATTCTGATCATTTCATGCTGATGTCTATTTCCTCACTTTCACATTCCTGCAGGCTTAATATTTTCCACAAAGTACTCGTTGAGATACATTCGGTATTTTCTAGAGGGTGACACGATCTTCACTCAAGTTGATTCATAACTCATGTTCCCTATGGAGCAAGGAATATTTAGGTCTTCACAAGGATGCTGTGCACTTACGGAACGTCTTCCAGGAGAAATTCGAAATCATATATTCGGAATCTGCCTCCAACATGCCTTCACAAACGGCGTTTCGAACTTAACGATATCTGCCTTTCCCCGCTGGAGCGGGCCGGGAGTGATGCGTCTAGCGGAATTGGGACCTCTTTCATTGCTCTTCGCGAATAAACAGATCCACTTAGAACTTCTTTCATTAATATACTCCTAAGTCGACAAGGTCATCGTAGGGGGTTATATTATTCAACATCCAGATGAAGATCCAAAGTACTCTGGCAAATGGCATACACAATGCTTGGCAAGCAGCCATTGATCTCAAAGTTCGCCGAGGGTGTAAAAATTCACATACCATGCCTAAGACTAGACTTGCATCGTCGTTTCTGGCAATCTCTTAGCTTCCAAGCTCCCAAAGCGTCCGCTAAAACCTACAACATGTGGGCTGTAGTACCTGGCTTAGAGAAATATCTTCACACATTTCCGAGGCTCTCCACAGTTGAGATCGTGATAACTGTCGAGGAGACCTGCACCTGATTTCCAAGGCTTGCTTCCTCTCTATGATATCTGCGGGAAGAGGACAACGGTAAATTTCGTTATGTGTCAGGGGGTGTGGGCTGCATCAAAATCAGCATGGTCGTCTACCTAGAATAGTTGCTTGGGAAAAAATGAGGCGACTCGAAAGTCTTACCCGCTAGAGTGTTAGAGAACTGGCGGGAAACGAAGGATGATGTCCTTAAGACCAGACCACACGCGCCCATTTACCATCAAGGTCTTGGATGTTCGAGGCAGGCCCAGAATTTTGCCCTCCGAACCACCTCGCAATTATAATCGCAGTTCCAAAAGAGGAGGGGGGGGGGGGGGGGGGGGGGGGTTTCCTCGGATAAGAGTAACAAGGAGCGAATTTTCGTATTAGACGCATCTCTGGCCGAAAATTTTGGCGATATTGTACAGCTCAATGCCCGCTCATCTACATTCCTGGAGCTCATGAGAACGAGTAGAGACAGGACGCTGTCATGGATACGTTTGCGTGAACCAAATTTTTGCTGGGTGCAGATAATGAGTAGCGAACAATCTTGATCAGCAATAATGTTTCTCATAATTCGCACTCACCAAGGCGTGCACCATTCCGCGTTTAGGATAAGTCAACAATCAATAAACATCTTATGTACAATAGACTGACCAATCTACTTTGTCCGAATGTGTTTCAGCTTCTTATCAGTCCACAAGAAGTTGTTTGCGTATGCTTTTGGAGTAATCTTGCGGGTATTGGGCTCTTGAACGAAATATTCATAGCCTTGCTTCTCCGCGAACCTGATTGCGTCTTCCTTGGTCTTGAAATTCATATGTGTTCCTTGCATAAAATCCGCCGATGATTGCCAGCCCATCAGTGGGTTCTCCCATCGGTGTCCTTTTGCTAGTATATCCCAATCCATTCGCCAGTGGTGTCCATGCCATTCACCGGATTGTGTTGCCGTTTTGGCCGGTCGATATATCCTGCACTTAATTAGACCATAGTTTTATTATCCGAACTAGCACTAAGCCATACCGGACATTCCTAGCTTCTAACTCAATTGGAGCACCTGAGAGTACAGCTGCCGGTAAAACCTCTCCTTCCTCACTACCATTCATAACTCGCTTTGGTATCGGTGAGAAGAGTCTAGCTTAACATGAGCTTTGTATTCAATTAATGAGTCATTCAACTTACGACGAAGCCTGGTCTACTTCTGCACTGTAATCAGGTTGGTTGTGTCTAGAGGACTTCTCTGGCTCAATTATGGAGATTTCGCCGGAAGATGGTTGTGGTTTATTGGAGGTTGTTAGGGGCGTTCCTACTGCAGTCTGGCTTTCGAATCGAGCAGTGCCGGCGGGGATTGTTCGTCGCAGTGCCGGAGCACCTGCTCTGAGTAGACGACCCCCAATTGAAGGTCGTAGGAGCGACATGTTTGTGTTTTGCGCGAGCTGTGTCGAGAAATCGTGGTTCTTGGTCTCTGGTTGGAGTTGGTAGTGAAGTGAAGCTTTGGAGCTAGCCCGATACGGTTAGCCTCACTTCTTCTTGCCGTCTGTCGGGCTTCAAGGCCTTTCTAACTCTAATCGAACCTCAATTAATTCTCTCGACGTACCAGCAAGAAACTCAATCAAAGTAAGCAGATCTGGCAGCCCCCAGATATTCGTGCAGAGGGGCTTCTGAGCAAGAATTGAGCTGACAGTGGTGCCAGCCATCAAGATGAGCTTCGTTACTCGCCGAGCACTCTCAACTCTGATTCCACCTAAGGTATGTCCACAAGCACCTCATCCACATCTCAATGACTCCTGGGACTAACTTAGTTCAGGTGGCCTCTCCATCCGTAAGTTCATTCCTTCGCGGAGCCCTGCAATGCGCCCTTCGACCACGACCATCCACCATATCTCCCGAGACGTGAACAGACGCAGATGGTACAATCAGGCAGGGACGTAGCTGACGGAACTTAGGGACTCGGAGCTGCTCAAGATGCTGCCCGCATGTCGCGCGTAGTCAGCTTCTATGAGAAGCTTCCAAGAGGTGCAGCTCCAGATGTCAAACCAAAGGGATTGTTCGGAAGATACCAAGCACGTTACTTTGGAAAGAATCCTTCAGCAACACGTATGGCCATACTTTCGATTGAAATGGCCAGGAGCTTTTTGCTAACCACACAATATATAGCTATCATCCACGTTATTGCTTTCATGGTTGCTCTCGGATACGCCCAAAACTACTACTTCCATCTACGTAAGCCTACCTTGATATATCCTGGGGAGTATTTATTAACACTTTGCAGGTCACCACAAGAACAATGCTCACTAGCCGACTGTGTGAGCTTTCAGCTTGGAGCAGGGCATGTTTTACTAGCTTGTAAATAGGATTAGAAGAATAACAGTCGATTCGTGGACAACATCATGTTTTGTGCTTCATGGGGCTGCAGCGTGATTTAGGCCTCTCATATTAACGGAAGTGCAGTCAATAGGAGGGAAAGTTAGCCAATTGCTCTAGTATGTCTTCGAGGAATGAATTGAGACTACAGGCAACGCTCGCTCATTTGAATTGCCACTAATTCTGTGGGGGGGGGACATCACCTGGAGACTTTCAAAGAAACCCCCTTGTTCTCCCGGACCGGTCCATGAGGGCTAAAATCATGGCCTATCCTTATGTGAATAATGTGTCCAGGATCCAATACATCAAGGAGTCTATCCTTTGCCACAGCTTACGGTTCTGTGACGCTGCATTAGGTTCATATGACAGAGTCTACGAGGAAACCGGTCTTAAAATTCACAAAGCGTTGTAGGTAGATCCTAGCTACAGCAGCTTCTCACTATATCACATAAAAAAATCGGAATCAAAGCATGACATCAAGAATTTTGGGAGAATAGCATGGACTTCAGTACTACTCGGTTGCCCTTCACTTCAACAACTTCGCCTGGAATAGGAGTGAAGGCGAGACATCAACCCCTCTTCAAAGCACATATATTCTTCACCACTACGAGCCTGCATGAATCAGGAGTGATGCTAATATGTTAAAACTCCTTTCAAAGTGTGGTAACGCCTCACTTCATAAATTCGCCCGAATCTGGAGTGATACTAAGATGTTAACCCCCCCTTTCAAAGGGCACTTACCCGAGTTTAGGTAACATAATGTCTTAAACTGTTTGAATGGGCAAGATAATGAATGAAATATCGAGTTCGTCACAGTAGATGGTTTGTGTCATTGTTAGCTGAAGGTGAAATGAGGTGTCAGCAGACCTCAATTCAGCTTCAGCCTTACGCTAGACCTAATTGGGCACACCTTCGTGGTACCTTTGAGAAATCAACCTCAATTCACACCTCATCACCTCACATCCCTCCCATCTCCACGCGTAAAGGAGTTAATAAACCCATCCATCCGTCGCCTCATTGATCTCGCGACCACTAGCCCTCCTATCATACTTGGGACATTCCACGCTGCGAAACCGAATCGTACAGATCGCGCAAAACGGCCAACGCATGCGCATCTCCTGGAACACACGCAAACAACTCTGAAGACGTATGATGGCAACTGAAGCCACTTCTGAAATCCTTGCGAAGTCCTCTGCAATTCCTGATCATGAGCTGGTACGTATTTTTATCCCTTCAATACCATGGAGTTTCTCTGCTGACTTGCGCCAGAACACAACTGAAACTTCGAGCCAAGATGTGTCAACGACTGAACAACCTCTCGTAAATGGTACCCCAGACTCTGAAAAAGATGAGACCAAGCAGACTGCGGAGAATGTCGACGCAAGCGTCAACTCGGCGGAGGTCAGTGTTAGTGGAGGATCGGATACTGAGGCTTCGAAAACGGAAACCACGAAAACAGCATCCGGTCATCTTCGAACTACTTCTACGGTGAAGAAGGCATTGTCATTCAAGCCTGTCTCGGTCAATAAAACTTTCCTGGCTGCTAAAGGTGCAACCACTTCAACGTCTACTAAGTTGGGTGAGAAACAAGCTGCTGGGACTCCTTCAACTCAGACTGGGTCATTATCAAGCTCTGCCCCAAGACCACGATTGGTTGCAAAGTCTGGAAGTGGTCTGCGTGACTCCACCCCTAGAAATTCTGCGACCGCCAACGGAGGCAAGGCAGGTGCTGCCCCGGATGCAAGTGCAGTATGGAACAAAAACCGACGTAAGTTTCGAGCATGGCAGTTATCACCTGTGGCAACACTAATTCAGTTTAGCTGCTGCTCCACCAGAACCCAAACGATTTACAGATGAGGAATTAAAACAGCGCTATGGTATTCACTTAGCCACACGCCTTCAATCTGATGAACCGGGCAGCAAGGATAAGATGTGGGCAGACATCGACGATGATGACGATGACTGGGCTCCCGAAACTATCGAATGGACGGATGGTACCAAAATCACTCTGCCACAAGCGGATGAAGCACCAATTCCACCACCAGAGCCGATACCTGCGCCTGCACCTATATTGAAGGATGTGAAACCAGTCGAAGTGCCGAAGCCGAAGTCTCCTGCACCTGCGCAATCTGTCTCTCCGACCGTGAAGCCGAGTGGATTTGGGTCCGGAAGAGCTGGGCTTGTTCTCAAAGGCGCGCCAGAGAAGCCAACACTAGTTGCAAAGCCTCCAGGACCTCCAACGCCAGTCAAATCACCCTGGGCTTCATTACCACCCGTGGATAAAGTTGCGCCTGTAGCGATCGAGATACCTCAAGCCCAGCCATCACAACAGAGTCGATTCGGCCAAAGAGATCCCCATGGGTTTCAAGCCATGCCACCTCCCCCAGCGAAAGAAATTGCGGCTGATGACTTTAGTCGCTCCTCGTGGAGAGAAGGAAATGCAAACACAAGCAGGGAGCTTTACAACTCTCAATCAGGAAGATATGAGCCTGTGAATGATCATCGCAGAGGATCTACACGTAATGATGCGAGACAACCTGCAGTTCTACAAAGACCTCAACAGGATGGCCCCGCTGAACCCTCAGCTGCTTTCCAAACGAATCGTACCAGTGCGCAGGATTCTTCCTACAACCGCCGCCGTACATCGTCAAATGTCAGTGGAGGCAGTGGCAATTTTGTACGAAGAATGAGTCGCAGTGGCCACGAAATGCCTTCTCATGACATGATGAACCGACGCGGCTCATTGGCTGCTGTAAGCGACGCTCCTTCCTCACCCTCGACACAACAACCACCGAACCCCCGTGGATCGCAACCACAAAACCAACAGCCATGGCAATCCCATGCATCACCAGCTGCCAGCCATCCATCGCCACATTCCACTCATGGACAAATGGCGCCTTCGGTGCCTGGTTCAGTCGATGACCAAGGTGCTCCTCCAACACCCATTCTCTCTGAGGACCAGGTCTTTGCAGAGCAGAAGAAGCGCATGCAACTCGCTCGCGAATTGGCAGTTAAGAGAAGAAAGGAAGAGGAGGCGAAGGAAGAAGCAGCGAAACGCGAGCGTATTCGAATCAAGCTAGAAGCTATGGGACCACCACCAGAGAAACCAAAGAGCAAGGCAGCGACCCCAAAGCAGGACAAGGCTACTCCAGTTACTATTCACACCCGTGATCCAGCTTTGGAAGCAGTGTCACCAAAGGTTGCTGAAGAGTCTACGGAATCAAAAGTGGCAGCTGTGGACAAGGCCCCCCCACTATCTGCACCCCTGGATATTGAGTCTAACAAGTCCGTTGCGGAACCTCGTACAAACGGCATTCATGACAGCGACTCGAAGACTTCTAACGCGCCTCGTTCAGGCCAGCAAGACTCTAGATCATCCCAGCCTTGGCAAAGTAACTCTGCTCAGAACGCGAACAGATATCAAGGCCCAGGACCATGGGCAGCGCCTGCACAACAACCATCCAGAAGTGTTTGGGGTCCACCGTCGAATGATCGTACACTCGGCAATGGTACGTTTAACTCTGAGCTAAGCAGAGTACCAAGTATGCAGCACCCAGGTCCGATTGGGCCACCCAATCAAAACCGCAACAGTGGACAATTTTCTCAAGGACGTGGACGTGATGGATTCAGCGCTAGGCCCGCACCTATCGGTCCCCCAAATAGACAACTGGATTCAAATTTGGAAGATCAGCGTCGCTTGGTTGCATCGACCGGATGGGCAATGGCATCAGAGAAAATTCAACATGATGATTCCGTCTTGCGACATAAGCATGACTCGGACCTTGCTCAGAGACTGGAACAAGAAGCCAAAGGCACGGCTAATGAAATCTCATTCAAAGAGACCTGGCGTGCAGTCAAAATCGATGAAGAAGGTGACCGCCGCACAAATGGGGAAGTCTTGCAGCCTGTTGATGCTACCGAAGAATATGGAAGTCACAGACTATCAGTAGAAGAACAAGAGGCTGATCGGCGCCGCAATGGAGACACGGTCAACAACAGCGCCCAACCTCAATTCACAGATGCCTGGCGGTCAACTACTCAATCAAATATGGCCCCAAGGGCCCGCGATTCACGATTCTTCCCCAATAACCGCGATATCCGTCTCGAAGAGCAAATTGTTCCCTTTGAGAGACCTGGTTCTCCATCGCCACCACCTCCTACTATGGCTGGTCATCCAGCATATGATGGCGACATTGCACATCCTCATGTACAACTTCCTCGACCTGCACCAGTTGTCAAGCTGCCACCAGCAGTACTTGCACCTATTGGACCTCCCAAGCCTGCTACATTTGCCGCCGCAGTTATAGCTCCTGCAGTCCCAATACCTCGGGGACCTGCAAATCAAGGCAGACAGGATTATGCTTCTAGAGCAGCCGCTTCTTACCAGGACATTCGACGCAACCCTGAACCTACTCCTTCCCCTGGTGGATGGCAAGACCGTATCAACTCACTTATTGGACGCAAAAATTCGCCTCCTAAATCACATGCTCTCGCTGTGGATTCGTCAAGCAAGAATGCTCTAGAACTCCCTCGCTCACAGAATGCTGCGACTGTATCACTTCCATCACTATCACCTGGTGTTCTCTCCATTGACAATGGGTCTACTGTCTCTAAGCCTGCTGCTGAGGAATGTTTTGAAGAGCAGCAGATGGGATCATTGCCAGTCATCAGAGTCCCCCATAGTGCACCAGCAGCAGCATGGTCGCCAGCGCCACAACCACCTAGATCAGTCCCTAAGAAGTTCCATGCGGCTGAGGTCTTCAGCAAGGATTCAATCAGCTTCCCGCCCTACATTGTGCAAAACAAATTCAATTTTGTTATTCATCTCCCAGGACAACCTGATGAGAAACAAGTACAAGGCCTGCATGCAACTGGTCCGCGACAGCGAAGCAACCCAAGAAGTCATGGCAGTCGTGGGGCCCGTGGGGGACCCCCTAGGCAAACCTCATCGTCCAATTCTCGAGGAGGCAGACCTAAAGATAGTGGATTCCCCTCCCCAAAGCCTGAAAACGCCATACTCCAATCTCCATCCAATCCTCACCATTCCGGTCGTGGTGGTCATCGTGGCGGTAGAGGAAACTATCAAAACTGGAACCGTCACGCCTCTACTCCCGTCCAAACTTGATGAGACGATGATTGCTGGCATCCTAACCAGATTGAGGATATAATGCTTCTTCCACAAAAGAATATATCCTCGAACCAACATTGTGCCATTATGGAATTTTTCTTCTTTATGCAACCCAACTTTTCACCTTACACTTGTAACTCATGCATGAGCGGAATGTTTGTCGTCAGCGGCTGTAGTGCGATTTGCACACGGCGTGTACATTGTGCGTGAAGTTAGGGATTACTTCATCTGAGCTCGTTCAGCTTAGGGGGGCATTTCTGCAGAAGCAGACAATGCTAGGAATTGATACATTTTGACGAAAAGCTAACCTTTTTAAAAAGCCAAGCTCTGTCGGAAGACTTCATTGCAATATTTGCTCTCTAGCTGTATGGTTGATGAGACAGAACCGCAAATAACAGCAAAGTAGCGAACAAAATACATCAAAAATTTATAAATCCTGTAGATCGTGTGATTTTAGGTCGAGTGGTGAAATTCCATTATAAGCCATTATATGGTTGATTCCGTGATCGACTAGCTCGGATTTTCATAGTAGACCCCACTCATTGAATAATTCGGTTTTCGGCCATCAACCAAGCATGCTCACATCAAGAACGAGAATTCCTTCCCTCTTCTTCACATTTTCTAATCCTATTAAGCCATATTCCTACATTTCCGGTGATCTTCCACAAAACGAAAGATGGGTGACACCATACCAAAATCCCAGATCAACCTTCTCCGAGGATGGCCACACGCCTCGCTCCTCCCCATCAAAGCTATCAACGAGGCCTCCCAACGCGCGCTTTTAAATCCGAAAGTCGTCATTCCTGGGCTATGTTATGGGCCGGATGATGGGTATCTACCTTTAAGAGAGGGGATTGAGTGGTGGTTGGGGGGTTTCTATGGTGGGGAGAGGGAGGGAGGTGGTGATGGGAGGAGAATGGAGGAGGCTAGGGATGGGAAGGGGAAGAAAGGAGAGAGAATTTGTATCACGGGCGGTGCGAGTCAGAATCTGGCGTGTGTTTTACAGGTGTATAGTGATCCGGGGGTTACGAGGGTATGGATGGTTGCGCCGTGTTATTTTTTGGCGTGTAGGATTTTTGAGGATGCGGGTTGTGAGTATTTTTCTACTTCACCTTCTCTCTGGATTTCTTTTGGATTGGTTTAAGACGGATAATGGAGCTTGGTGTTTTGGAGTTGTGGGTTTGAAAGGATGCTAACGAGTTGCGTGAGTAGTGGTGGCGAAAGCTGTTCCGGAGGGGACGGGTGGGATTGATTTGGAATTTTTGGAGAGGAAGCTTGTGGAAGATGAGAAGGAAAAGGGAAATGTTAAAGTGAGTCTTGTTGGATGTTCTTTTTCAGAGAGTTTAAATCTTCGATGCCATCTATTTCACATTGAAGTTAAGAGGAGGCGAGTCACATGATCACACCATCCTAAGTGCTCGAGCAGTTGAGTGAGAGCATGTTTAACATGATAATTTGGGCTCATTGATCGTTTCTCATTTCGAGCCTCGAGTGAGGCAGAACTATGAAAGTAAAAAAATACCGTCGAATGGAGACGAGTTATTGACATCCTTCACCGATTTAAAGTGGTTACAGACTGCTGGCACAGATGCTTTTATGTTGAGCTGCTGTTTCAATTTCCATCCCACGTATGATATGAGCAGCCTCGATGATCCTCTCTTTTCCTCATCGGAGCTTTAGTATATCCTTCTTCAGTGTTATCATCCATCAATTCAAAGACTAACAACCCACCAGCCTCTCAAAACACTAAAACCATGGTCCAAAATCTATCGTCACATCATCTACTGTGTCCCAACATTCTCCAATCCCTCTGGTAAAACAATGTCGCTCGCAACCCGCCAATCCCTCATCAACATAGCCCGCAAACACAACGCCCTAATAATCACCGACGACGTCTACGACTCCCTCCAATGGTTCACCTCCCCTTCCTCGACATCCCCATCCTTCCCAAAGGCCGCTCTCCAACCCCGCCTCATTGATCTCGACCGCAGTACCACTCCTCTCCCAGACTCCAACTCTTTCGGTAACGCCATGAGCAACGGAAGCTTCAGCAAGATCGTCGGACCAGGTGTAAGGACCGGCTGGGCAGAAGCAAACCCGAAGTTCATATATGGTCTTTCACAGTGTGGAAGTTCGCGAAGTGGAGGCGCGCCTAGTCAATTCACGGCCACGATCGTGCATCAATTGCTCGCAAGTGGTGATCTAGAAAACCACATCGAAACTGTCCTCAAACCAGCATACAGCAAACGATACAGCATCCTCATATCCGCTATCTCAAAGCACCTCATCCCCCTCGGGGTCAAAGTCGGCGAAACCAGCACCCTCAAAACCACTGGCGAAAGCGTCTTCGGCGGTTACTTTATCTGGATCACCCTCCCCAAAAACATGGACGCAGAGGACGTGAGTCTGCGCGCGAGGGAGGAGGAGAATCTGATTCTAGCACCGGGGAAGATCTTTGAGGTTGCGACGGATAGGGAGGTGAGGTTTCCGAGTGCGATGAGATTGTGCTTTTCGTGGGTTGAAGAAGAAGAGCTTGAAGAGGGGGTAAGGAGGTTGGGGGCTCTGGTTAGGAGGTTGAAGGAGGAACCAACAGGGTTAAAGGGTGGAGAGAGAGGGGGAGTTGATTTAGCGATGTTTAGATGAGAGATGTTAAGAGAAGAGGAAAACAACATCCCCCCTTTGGGTATGATCTTTTACTTGGACGGACTTTCGTTACACGTCACAAAAATACTTTAACTTTGAATTGAAAAGAATAATGAGGACTTCCAATATTTTCCCCAGTGGATCATACCCTTCGCTTCGTCACAACTTCGTTACACGTCGCAAAGGGCGCTAATATTTTAAGGGAAAGGTTGTGAGTTACTAAACAAGCAGCAAAGAACGCCGAGTTACTCAGTGCGTTACAGATGTCCGCAAGGTTTAAGCGAAAAGTTGGTGGTTTAGGGGGGAAGGGGATGTTGTAAGGATGCATAAGCATAAAATGAAAGTGACTTGACTTGGTATTATGACAGAGCCTCAAGACATTCCGTGAACATTTACTACCATGCGAGTGAGTCTCATTGTTTGGACTATAATCGTCAAGTTGCATTGTACACCAAGGCTACATCTAATCAGATAGTATACCAGCCAGAATATCTATCACCTAGGTAGGCATACCAAAATTGGCATTGGACTGGCCGAAATCTCTAGACCTAATTCCAATATCTGTTCACAAGCTTGGCTGTTTGAGTCTCTCCCCCTGTGAGTCACCTGGCAATAATCAAAGTAAATAGAGGTAAGAGCAGTGTTTATACATTTTCCATACTCTATTGTCTCGCCTCTAGTCATGACAATACATGTACATGTCTTCTCCTATTTTACAAGCATCCTATCTACCACCACATCTCCCACCTTAAGATTACAAGCCGTAAGTCCCAGCATTAGTCGGCGTAGGTGGCGCCCCTCTAGCATCGTTTGAAAGCGAGATTCGCCTTGACGCTCCCAAACCACCATACGTCGGTCGCAATGCCTTCATTGGGGTAACTGGAAGCTCATCTACTTTATTCGTCGCGACCGCTACGGCCACTGGATCTGCCTTCTCCACCTGTAGTGAGACCTTGCCCGTAGACAGGATGCTCGCGGATTTGGGTTGGACCCACATCTTTGATCCGCCTGCTCTGTCAGGATCTACGTAATTGTGTTGCAGACCTACAGTGCTTTGGACATTTCTGCCAAAAGGGACGTTCGTCATTTGTTGTTCATCAGGTGCCATAGAGATGAAACCACCCACTCCAAGGGACAGTTGATGGCTAGGCGCATTCCTGGGCGTGACAACACGCGCCTCGATTGGTTTTGAGCTCTGTTGTGGTCCGTAGATGGGATGGTTCTCCAGCTTCGAGGATGTGCGGCTGTAGGATAAACCTGCGGAGGGGTGTGTCTTTGGTGGACCCGAGAAAGCATATGGAGAAGATGAGTGCTCCATCTCAGGCTCCTCCGCGTCGCCCGCAATGAATGCGCCCAAATTCCTTGGGATGGACTTCTTAGACGATGTTGGAGAAAGATCCAGAAATGTGCGAATTTGCTTGTAGAGCTCTGCGCGGTCTTGACGAAGGCCTTTCATGTATTGATATAGTTGATCGTCACTGATCTTTGGTAGTGGAATCGACTTGCTCTCGGTTGGAGATCCTTCAGGTACCGTCGTTGCTCCTTGAGACTCTGAGGTGGCTTCTTGCGAGGCTTCGCCCTTCTGTAGGTTTGCGTTTCCCGCCTCTCGTCCAGAGAGAATCAACTTCCTCCTCTCCTCCTTCGCACACTCCTTTCTTATAAATTCTCGAAACTGATCCTTCTGGCGCAGAACAGTACTCCGCATATATTCATTGAACTGCCCATCTGACTGCCCAGCTAACCAAGGTCCTTTAAACCTCCATCTCACCGCCTCATCTCGAGGCCCTTCCGTCTGAGGCCGGAAAATCGTGTCTAGCTGGTCCTCGAAAACGCTCTTGCCCACCAAATGATTTTTGAAATAGTTTCCGCCTGACGTTTTCTGAATTGGGGTAGAAAGCGGCACACCAAGCTCCTGCCATTTCTGAAGTGTCAACGAGTGATCCGCCGCAGATGCGTACTCAGTGATGTGTTCGTAGGTGTCCATCGCCGAGACTCTGATGACGGGCGTTGAGGATTTGGTAGTCGATCGTAGTGGTAAGGATCTCTTCAAGCCCCAATCTCCTCTCGCGCGTGAGGTCTGTGGTGTTGTAATCGATAGATGGGTTGGATGTATCGCGGTCGCCGTGTCTGAGGAGAAATTGCCTGTCGGATTCCAATTTTCTTCGGGCTTTGGCAGTGGAGGTGGTACTGAGAATACCCTTGACGACCGAAGGAGGGCGGCTCCTGGCGCTATTGATCTTCGTGAAGCCATGGTCAATATATCGAAGGCGTGAGCTACGCCTGACTTCAAGAGCTTGAATTCGGATGACTGTCCGCAATTAGAGAGGGAAACTGGACACGCTGGTATGGGAGAGTGTTCGAGGATCCCAGGAGCGAATGTCGTCTCTGTCCCTCGGATACTCCCTCTTGAAAGGCGGGCACTTAGATTTTGGTGTTGTCGGACGAGGTTGAGCTCCAAAATTATTCAAGGTGCGCTAACCTGAATCGGTAAGCCATGACTTTAGCCTCAACCTTAAGGCAATAACAAAGTCACATGCTGCGCTGTATTTAAATATGTTCATTATTGTCTCTGATACTGTACATTTGTGTTTTAAGGTAGTTTTGCTATTAAATTCTTCTATTTCCTTGGTAATGAAATTGTAGCTTTCCTCTAGATATATCAACGCATGATCATTTAATCCCAAATGTGAATATAAAATCGCACCACTACCAATGAAGACCACTCCAGGTGTCTCTCAACAATCTGCTACCTCTTAGTCAGAGTCACGCCCGCTCAGAAATTCTTCTCAATGCTTCACAAAATATCACCCTCAACTCAACCATACCCACCCACACTTCCCACCACGATTGCTCCACGATTCCACACGATACGTGGGTAACCAATAACGGAGATCCTCCAAATCGCTGGTAACAGCAACACGGGCTTGGGATCGTGGCGTGATGGACGTTGTCTTGGATGTTATTGGAAAGTCAAGTCAGCGTCAATGTTTCGAGTAAAACGATTGATGACACTCTCGAGGCGAATCCCCATTTACCAAACGTCATGGCGCTAGTGATCTATGTCCGGCGACGGATATGTACAGTCGATTGGGTAAACGAACACAGCATATTTGAACATGCAGAATGTGAGATCATCACTGGAATCAACGGGTGTAAACTTCTTCCGAGCAACTTGATGGGTATTGAAACACATACTTCTTGTCTCATAGACTTTCAGTACTGCAAAAAGCACATGAACGATTACATCATACAATGTCCAACTTAAATATGCAGTTGGGAAGGTTCTCGAGTGGCCACGCATAAAATAGCACCAGGCGAACTTGAGCTTCCATACAGTTGTAAATATTTTAGTAGGGATTGCGAAAAGCCAACCACCTCAGCCACGAGGCATTTACAAAATTGGGCAGCAACATAAGTCTCCCACGCTACATCGCCAGATTTGTAGACGAGACCCGGAGTATTCCGTGGAATCCCGTGGGAGATTACAGCAACGATCAATCAACATAAAACCTGATCTCCATATAATATGAAACCTGGGGACATGTATGGAATACATACAAGCCAATATGATATTCACAAGTTTTGGCCGACCTCGCCACAAGAAGAAGAAATGTTGATGCTCACTGTACCCCACGGGACCTGTTCCAGTAAATGTATCAATCCAACATCCGTGTAACCACACAGTATGAGATCTGCAACCTCTACCGGCGGCCTCTTCGACCTTTCACTGCCCATCGATTACGATGGGGGTGTCATGCGGTCTCGGAATGGGCCTAACGGCGTTTCCAAAGAACAGGATTGTGGCAGGAACAAGGCAAATTTTGCATCGCCCAGAGATCTAGTCGCCTTGCGAACCAGAACACCTGAGAGACGAGGACTTTTCGTTTGTGAATCATCATGACACGAAATGCCACGAAAACGGCATTGCGTATCACCTTCTGTTGACCAGCTGTTTTAAGAAGTTTTCGTTCACCTAACAATCTTTCTGGGCGACAAGCAATAGACAAAAGACTCTCTGGCCGGGCAAGAAGGACTTAAATGCCAGGTTAGGCCAGGTCTTTGTAATAGGTTGCGTGGTTAATGTGTGCAGTGCCGGTCAACGAGTAAAGTTGTGCCACACTACACCAACACGATATTTGCATGGCCACAGAAACCAACTTGACCAAACCTAATTTCGCCCCAATCCGATGGATTCGGCCGCGGCCCATGACAAGTTGGACATGTGCCTCGTGGAAAGAGTAGGAAATAATCCGAGAATTACTGCGGCAAATACAGAAAGCTAGCAAATAAGACGACTGTGAAAGAGAAGCGGCCAAAAATATCAAAAGAAAATCAGCCAGTAAAAAATCAGGAAATACATAACGTGACCTCGAGATAAGTTGAATCAACGAAAGACTCTCTCGTCTCATATCCCCGACATCTCATAGGCTTCTTACCCCACCACAAACTCCTGGAGAAGTGATGAGTGTGCAGCCACAGCGCCAAAGTCAGCCATCGACTTCTTGAACTGAATATCGTCAGTCTTTTTAACCCCCTTTACGAAGTACGAAGCCTCAGCTCTGCTCATCGGGGCTGACTCTTACTCACACTTTACTCATCGTTCGGAGCTCAAGTGATATCTCGGAGATGCTGATACGACGGGATGGCATCAAAAAGATTCAATACGACCATTCTTTCTCTCCGGTGCTTTTCTGCCTTGGTGCTGCCCAATGGATTCATTCTGCTGGTTTTGATTTGCGACGTGGACGTGCTCGTGCTCTTGACTTCTTAACTTCCTCTCTTGGAGTGTGGCTCATGAATTTCGTAGCCTCGGACAAATCGAGCCTGTAATCGTAAGACAAGCAACGTCGTGTCGAGCTGTCGAATCATGTTGATGCTGCGCCTGCAACTGGAAAAGACTTCTCCAGGACATTCCAAGGTTGTTCCCAATGAATCCAATCACTCTATGGTACACGATGATAACCCAGATCGGCCTCGTGGGATCACTCGCGGCCTTTCTCGAACAGTCTTCGATTTCTGCGAGGTTGCGCAGTTGGTTCCGACCCCGGAAGTGGTTTGTTGCCCGAGCCGTTTCACGATCAACGATCCACGGATTGGGACCAAGTCGTGGCACCTCCTGGGCTCCTGAACTCCTGGACTTCTGAACTCCTGGACTGGGCAGTCTTGAGGCAACTCTTGAAGATACTGCCAATTATTGTCAAGCAACTCCTTGGAGGATTAGTGGACTCTTCGCACTCTGGGAGCCTGGAAATCTGGGAATCTAGGAATCTGGGAATCTAAGATGGATTGGCAACATGCGGTATGTATGGTTATGGTTATGCACGCTGCAAGAACCAGACTCAGCGCGTGGATGGAGATGTGGTGGAGTCGGCAGCTGCGAACCAATGCAGTGTGGAGTGAAGTGAGGAGAACATATGCACAATGAAGTGACCGTGATGGAGCCAGAGATATGAGAGTAAGCTGGGATGAATCAAGGTGAGCGCAAGTGAGTAAAGACAAGGTGTCAGCCAGGTAATACAAATAGGATTGTGATTGGAATCGATCGATTTGGTGATTATTGGTCTCCCTACACCCAACTCCCTACACCCAACTCCCTACACCCAACTCCCTACTCCCTACTCCCTAGTACGGATACGGAGTAGAAAAATCCAGACCTCTCGACGCC